>CM076571.1:106620657-106697533 GCA_034641835.2 Pinus albicaulis
ACATGATGCAATGATCTAAGGAAAGACATAATAAGATCTCTGGACATAAAAGTTGGATGCAGTAATGTAACATATGGTTTTAAGAGAAAGAAAAAGTAAAAATTGTCAGTCAACTCTAAATACTGATTCACCCCCCTCTCAATATTTTTCCCAATAGTATTCTCCTTTGATTTGTCTTATGATTAGTTCTGAATCTCCTAAGATTGATATCCTCTGGGCTTCTAATTGTTTAAGTAATTGTAAGCCTAGGGGAAGTGCTTCATACTCAGCGATATTGTTAGTGCATGGGAAATCTAATTTATATGAAAAAATATGATTTGTATTTTGAATCCAAACACCTACCCCTGCACTTGTTTTATTACAGGATCCATCAAAGTTTATTGTCCAAAGTGTATTTGAATCATTTTCATTTTCTTGTTGCTGTTGATTGTCAATGTTTTGAATTTGATTCGAGGGAAGATTTGATTGTTCTAGTGGACTGATTGGGTCTATGTTTTCCTTATCTTGTTGAGTGATTTAATCTTCGTTACATAAGATAAAGGAATCTAAACTTGATTGAATATTATAGATTGGAGAGTTGTTTGGTTTGTCTATATTTCTCACCATGTACTTCATGTGGGATTCCCTGTATAGTCTTCTGTTTTAGTTAAAAACAGTGATGGTGGCATAAGACATGTCCATTTGAAGGCTTCCTTGAAGTTTGGCTCCCCAAGATCTTGATAAGAGCATGCCATACTTAGGGGGAATGTCAGCTACAACTATATCCATGACTAAATTCTTAGCAGGGATTTGGGAAAAGTTAACACACAAATCTCTGATTAAACCCAAAAATTTTACTCTGCTTGAGTCAAAGGAATACAAGTCTTTGTATGGTTTATTAATTTCTAAGCCTAAGCTTTCCATTACCACCTTGGGCATTAGATTGTGTGAAGCTCCTGAATCTAACATGGCATTGTGTAAAATTTTCTCGTGTATGTTCAAGCTAACATAGAAGGGAGGGACAACCCCTTCTTGGTATTTTCATTCAACTTCTGGAACAAACAACAACTCAGGTTTGTCATCTGTCAAGTTCAAGGTGTCAGTATCACCTCCTAAGTTCAAAGCTTTCAAAACTTGGTTTTTGTACAGCTCTTGGGTTACTAGTTCAGCTAGGGGAATGGTAATTTTTATCTTAGCAATATCTCCCTCAAGGCTGAAAGGAACAATTGACTTGTTCATACTTCACATCCTTTTTCAATTGGGAATTCTTTCAGCAATTTTGCCGTAACCTGTTTGACCGGCAATTGCCGTGATTAGCTTTACAGGACCACTAGCCGAAATGCTAGGGGTACTCTCTAACATTTGGCTGTATACTTTGTCTTTGTTTATGTTCGTTTCGGTCAATATGTTGGTTTTTTATGTCGTTTTTTGGCCGAGTTTCTCGTTTTTTCTTGACAACAGTGCTAGTGTTCTTATCCTTTGAATTATCTATGCTTCCCTTGCTCCTAAGATCATACTGTTTGTGTACCTCCATGATTTCATTTTCAAAACCCAATCTATAGTCATCAGAATCCTCATAGGTGTTTGTATTTTGATCATAAGAGAAGAAACCTTGTTCTTCCTTAGTGAGGAAAACATCATCCCCATTTTCTGATCCAATCAAGTTTACATGAGATTCTTCCAACCTTTCCAACTCCCTATCTTCTTCATATTGATCTACATAGTTCTGTTGGAAGGGGGGTCTAATCTGTTGGTCGCTTTCCTTTTGCTTGTCTTGATTGTTTTCTCTTCTATAAATCTGATTTCTATTTCTATTTTGGTTATTTTTAGGTTCTCTTGGTGGCAGTCTCTCATTCAAATTGATATTTTCAAGCATCCTCTCCATCACCTTTACTAGGTTTTCAATTTTTGTGTCAGAATCTGAGGTTGAGGGTAGTAGGTCATCATTATAAGTTACCCTCTTCTCTAATCTCAACCTATTTCTCTTCTCGATTATGTTTTCTTCTCTACGCCGTCGTCCTTTCCCGCATGTTCTGCTGCTGTAAGTAACTTCCTTAACTAAAGTCATTCAACATTGGGCCTTCTCTAGATACCCAACAAGGCCATGCCTTGAGGAGGTTTCATGTGAGGTGGAAGAGCATTGTAAACGCTATTGAACCTAGTGGAGTAATCACGAACACTTTCCCCTTGATTTCTCTTGAGGCTACTATATTCTGCTAGTATTTGGAGAGGGTTCTTTTTGAGTTCCCATTTGTTGATGAATGTTTGATGCAAGGCAGGGAGATCATTTATGCTATTAGGAGGTAATTTTTTTAACCATTTCTTTACATATCCTCCTAAACTCTGGGCGAAGATCCTCATTTTCACAGTTTCTTCTTCTATCTCCATGTAATCGAATGCATCTTCCATCCTATCTACATGATGTTGAGCTGTTGTAGACTCTTTTCCAGTGAAGTGAGGGATTTCGACTGAAATCAGCTCTGCAAGGGAAGTACAGGTCAGGTAACACCAAAGAGCTATACGCAAGTTGCTATGAAGGAAACAGGGCAGGGATTTACAAGGGGTGGGTTTGTGAAAGGGAAAGTGGGCTGCAATGGAGTGGTTTGGATAGTGGATGTTGGATGGAAAGATGTGGATGTACCGGGGATAGATTGTTGAGTTGATCTTGGATGAGATACACTAAATTGAGAAGGAAATGTAAAGCAGGTGGTGTGATTTCTCTTCTACCAGGATGTTCACTTTTTTTTGGGGATAAAAGTGAAGACTCAGAGTTTATCTGAATTATATCATCAAGCGACCTAGTTCTAAGAGGATTTCTTAAGTTGACTTGCATCGGGTGTAGGTTTCCACAAGATTTTCGTGGAACTAAATTAGCTCTGAGTGGTGCTCTGAAAACAGTTGCAAATTTAATCTTAGGAGACTCCCTAAGTATACTTTCAAGGTTATCAACTATTTTCGGTGGGTTTGGGTTAGGGAAAGCTCTAGTATGAATCTTTCTAGGAGCCACTATGCTGTATTTTTCGAACCCATCTAAAGGAAAATTTTAACCAAATATGACAATATTTAAGAGGCTAACTGATCTTTTTTTTTTTTTTAAATAAGAAAACTTTAATCCTAAAGCCTTATAACTGAGTTTGTATGGTGTTACAAAGATTATGGGTCTTCCTAGTGGAGTCTTAAGGTCTGTTTAGGATTGTGGAGTGACCAGGTGGAAATGTTTAGCTCTTTTGGAGGTAAAAGGTCTTATGGTCCACCACCAAGTTTATTACAGTTTCTGGAACCAAATGTTTTTTGCCTTTCAAGTTTTGATCTTACAAGTTGTGAGGTCCCAAATCTGACCAACACTTAGTCAGGCAACAAACATACAGTTTCACTCTTATGGCTTGGTAACTGAATCCTTCAAGGTTTGATAAGGTTCTAAGAGAATCCTAAGGGTTACTTAGTTTGTCACTGATTCAAAACAAGTCCTATCATGATTACCGTTATGCTTGGTAGTGCTTGAAGAAGGTTACTTATGTTATACTAGACAGTGAGTGTTTTGTTTTGAAGATTTTACTCAGGGTCCCACCGTGACTGCCATTATGTTGGTGTCTCGTGTTTTTATAGTTTGGAAAATCAAAAGACAAGGCAACATCAGAACCAATCTTTAGAGTTATAGGATCTATTCCTCCTGTTCTCAGAGAGGGATCTCTCAAATGTTTGTTTGCAAAGATTTATCTTGTGTGCTTAGATTATTGGTTTTAATTTAGGGCTTAATAGAGAAAGCTTGTTTACCTGTTTGGCTGAATTGACACAATGTTATCAAGTGTAAAAGATCTAGGAAAGGTAGGTAGAAATAGGAAGTAGTAGCTTCATTGGGCAATGGAGTCAAAAAGAGGTCATGACAAACTTATCAATGGATATGGGATATCAGAGGGAAAATCTAACTTGGCCACAGGATCCTTTGTTTTTTGGAATGAGATGGACATCAATGGTTTGGAAAGAGAAGTTTAATTCTCAACAATGGGAATTTGAAAACATAGTTTGAACAATAAAGAGCTTTTTGATAGACATGGCTAACCATGAATTCTACAAATCACACCTTTAAGCAAATAACGATTTCAAAACAACTTTTAAATGAAATCTAAGATTCGGGGAACACCCTATTTCCTCAAAGATTTTATTTCAAATGACTTAGAAAACATAAAAGATTCACTGAGCATTTGCGCTCAAGGGGAAGAGGGAACACTCTAACACATCTATGATTACAACTATAAAGACCCTTAAGATAATCATTAAGCAAGGACAAGAGTGGAAAGACTTAATAAACTTCCTGGGATTACTATAACAGAAATACTTCAAAGGGAGACTTCAATAACAGCCTTTTAAGTGGCAGCAGACAAGCAGGGAGAACCATAAATCATGCTGAAACCATCTTATTCAAACTATCATAGAAATAAACAAGCGTGAGGACTAAAGAGAGAGATTAAAGACTCTAAAATACCTCAGCAGAAGAAAACATGAAACAGTGAAGGATGAACAGGTCTAAGGTGCTTCCAGGAGTCATTTCTTAGCCTAAAACTTTCAACCTACTGTAGTAAGAAATTATGGAACATAATGAAAACAAGAGAAAACATTAAACAGTTCAGAATACTTCACCAACAGCCAAGCTCATGGATCCAATGATAGAGCCTTCTCAGTAACAAGCATGCAACAACATCATCAGGGCTTCCAAGACTTCAATATCATCTTCAACTTCAACAAACTATGTATTATTTCAGAGAGTTTCAATATTACAACTAGTGATCAACCAACCCCTCTCTCATCTTCTCTAGTAGTATTTATAGAAGAATGAGGAGGTGAGATATGATAAAAGATATCCAAAGATAATTAATACAGACTTAATGGCTTCTCGGCCTTTGGGGGGCTCGATGAAGAAGCTTACATAGGTGTCTTCTGTATTAAATATTTCACATTAAAATTGAGCTCAGAGAGAGCTTTTGTTGACTTTTAAGGCTCTGTTCTAGGATGTAATAACTCTACTGATATTTTGTCATTAAGTTTATTCACAGAATTAAATATTTAGCTACGCTGAGGCAAATATCTGATCTTGATCAGTAACTTCAGCCTCTGTTTGAACACTTTGAGGCACAGGTGGCATCGTGGTAGCTAGGCGGAATCAATTTGCCTCAGATGTGGCGGTGGAGGCTTTCCTGTCTAATAAACACTTAGGATTTTATTTTAACTGTGTCTTAATTGGGAGGGTTAGGCTTTTGATAATCAATCTTAGCCGTAATCCTCATGAATTTGTCTTCAATCTTCCATTCTGGGGCGTTCTGTCTTCGACATTGATACTCTTTGATTTTTGATTCATTTAACTATGTCTTGTTGATGTGCAGGCCACGCAGGGCTCGTATGGAATCAATGCCTCGTGAAACACTGATGAAATGTGGAGCTTCAACCCTGTGAATGATTCCTTTTGATGAATCGAAGGCGGGAGAATCGTAATTCTCAGCCTTCAGCTTTTCTTTTGATATAATGGAAAACCATTGAAAACCCTGCACAATACGAAAAATATTATAAAATCCTGCGTTATATAGGTTTTACTACTTCAAAGGGCGTAGGGAGAGAGCATGGTCATTGGTTGGCATCATCCAACGGTCGAGATCTGTTTTGGGAGGTTAAAAAAGGAAAGCGGGTGAAAAATAAGTCAGAATCGTCGATCGTGGAATGATCGACGGTCAAGATTGATCGGGAGAAAGTAAAGTGAAGGAGTCACTTTACGAAGAAATGGCAAAAATTTGATGGGATAAGGTTAAAAACCTTTGTTATGAGACAAAATGGTTAAAAATGGTGTTTGGGGTTTCGAGATGATCGTGGGCCATCGGATGAGATCGGCCCACAAGATCAACGGCTGAGGAGGCGCGTGAAAAAATACATATGGAAAGAGGGAAAGTGGTTTTGGGGATGGAAACCACTGTTTTCGTGTGAGGAAAAGGCGGGTAGGCGATATATCCCTCTGGAATGCGATACGCGTCCCCTCCCGACACGTGTCATTAGAAAACCACCCATTTCACGTGGCCTTGGGAGAAATAAACTTTGAGCTGAAAGTCACGTGACTTAGAACGAGGGTCGTCAGATCTGGGGCCTCGGATCGGCTGATGGAGGGCGAGCACATGATTCTAGAAAGGTACGGGTGGAAGCAAAGGGAGAGAGTTTATTCCCTGAGCATCTTTTGAGCGCGATCACCGTTCGATGGCCCGGCCTCGGATGGGAGCCCAGGCGCATGCATCAGTCGTATCCGCAGCCCCGGGCCCATGGTAGAGCTTTTAATGCCCGATGAGGGTGGTATACGAGCGCTTGAGGCCACATGTCGGCCTGTGGCGCTAATCGCTGCTGAATGGGGAAAACCATTTTCCTCTTAAAAGCGGTGCGATAAAAACCGCCCGGCTTTGAACAGTGAGTGACTGTGGGGACCACCGGGGTGATAGTTTGTGAGCCGTCGATCTGGAGATCAGATCGACGGTGGAGAGCGAATGGAAATTTGCACTGGCGGAAAACTTTATGATATAAGAAAACCCAACAAATTAATATAAACGAAGGTTTATACTTCGGGGGCAGAATATTTATTTACAATACGACTTGCGCTTGGTTCCAGCACCGGGGCATGTGTAGTGGAAATGGTTAAGGACTTAGCCCAAGGGGGCTTAAACCTTTACACAAAAATATGTATTTTTTATGAAGTTTTCAATGTTTTTCAAGGGTTGTGAGGGTTTCGACAAGGCAAAGAAAGGGTCTTAAACTTTATCAAAGGGGTTTTGATGAAGGGGAAAGGGGAAAAGAATGAAAATGAGGGATTTGAAGGAGGAGAAAGGGGAGAAAAATGAAGGTTAGGTTTTTAAGTGAGGAAAGGGAAAAAGGTGATTTTGCAGCAGTTTCTTCTCATGAAATCAGTAGAATTCTAGAGTGTAAAATGGGCATAGTAAGGAAGATTTTGGACAGAGGCATGAGGCCTTCAAGAGTCTTCAAGAGCCAACACTTTTTGCAATAAATTTTTTTCCTTGAAGGATCCAAAGAATTATTTAGCCACCTTTTGGTATAACAAATTTCATAGGTGGCTAACACCTTGTATATTAGTTAAAACATATATAAACATTATCCCCGACGTTATTCTCCCCGCCATCATATAACCAAAGTTTTAACTTTAATTAAATTTTATTTATGAAGTTAAAATCGACCCCTTTGCATTGATCGACCCCGGCCCCACTCCCCAATCCCGATGCAACTTTCATAACAGATCTTGACCGTTCGCAGTCTTACCCTGCAATCCAACGGTGGAAATGTCATATGGAAAATAAACTAGTGCGATCACCACCATTTCGTTTCTATGCAAAATGGGTGGTATTCCCATTTCCTCTCTCCTCCACATGCTCCCTTTTCATTGGATCGCTTTCAATCACTCCAAAACAACTTACCACCCAAACTGCACATGATAACCGCTTGTTGTTTTGATCCTTTGAGCCCGAAAACCACCATTCCCGCCTGATGTGACCATCATTCATTGCAAAGTAAATGTAACCTAATATGCCTAATAAACATAGGAAATGCATTCATTTCCTACCTCTTTCTGTGCATTAACCATGTATAAGCCCTCCGATTGTAAAACAAGCGTTTTTCCGCCATTTTTATGCCAAAAGACTGCAAATTTTGGCCTGAACCTATTTGAAGACTGCCAAGAAACTTTGCATAGTTCCAGAGATCAAAAAGATACCATAGAAGCCATTCAACCCGTTCAAAACCTTAAGAAATCATCTTCAAAGCCCAATACCTGCGTATAACAAGTACTCTTCAAACAAATTAAGTCTATTTCTATCTGAAAATACTTATTAAAATAAAAATTGCATTCAAATTTCAAATTTAACCACTGAACCCTATCAAAAATTCTAAAAAAAACCGGCCAAAATCTATCAAATTTTCTGCAAAAACCCTGTTTCTTACTGCGCGTTGTTTTAAAGGGAAATTGTGAGTTTTTATAGTTTCTATAAACTGTTAAACTCTAAATTAAGCCAGAAATCCTCTGAAGGTATTTGAAAGCCTCTGTACCCAATCTCAAAATGATTTTTTAGCCCAATTTCTCAGTGAAAAAGTGTAAGAAACCCCTGTTTCTTGTTTCTAAACTAGTAAAAGCCTATAAATCCTATTGAGAATCCACAATTAAAAATAAAAAACCAAGAGAAGCCCATATTTTGACCATTTTCTATCCAAGAAACCTCTACTAAAACAAAAATACTTCTGCAAACTGTATAAAATTGAAGAAGTAGCCAGAATGACTAAAAACAGACTTCTAGCAATCCTGAAGGTTCCAAAGTGCCAAAATCAACTCCAGCCATGACTTCTAAGACTGCTATTATTGTAAATCCTTTGCAACCCCCTATCATAGACATTGAGCATATTCCATTAGCTGATATTGATTACAAGATAGCAGACGCAATTGTTGAATTTAATCTGCTAGACATTCATAACTAGAGCTATGAAAAATCCCTAGATAATGAAGAATAAGTCCATATTTGGGAATCACACTTGCCTAAATATGTTGTTCCAGTAACTCATCCATGTCAAGATTTCATTAGGTTATGTCAATAGTATTATGTGCCTGAGCAGAGAGCCATAGTAAATGCAAACAAATAAGTGATTTTTACCATTACTGCTGAATCCATCAACCAAATGCTACATCTTCAACTTGATCCTCAAGCAGTCCCTTTGTCTATAGAGGCCCTTACCAAGCTGTATATTGGCCTAGATTTTCCTAAGAGATTCCTAATATTCCAAACATAAATGCCTTTGCATGTAGAGATTTCTCAAATTAATCTTCCATATTCCACTTCAAAATTTCCAGAGGGTTCAAGGCATGCAATTTCCATGCTTTCATTCATTCTAGGGTATTTCGCTGATGAATACACAGATGAATCTATCTTAGTTTTCTTATCTACATTTACCCCAGGTCAACCTCCATCTGTTATTTTTGATTATGTTGGATATATTGCAGACAATATCCATGACCAATTGGTTAAATTACCAATTAAAGGAGTGTTCAGATACACTTCTTTCCTCCTCCACATGTTCTTATATTTCCAAGAAAATAAATTTCCATTTTCTCTACAAAAGCTTGATGTAGAGGGAAATCCTCTTTCAGTTATTTTCTAGACCTCTTTGATCAGGAAAGAGTCCACAGAGTTCACATATGCAGAGTTTTTAGATTCGTTCATCCATCCATTGATAAAATTATTAACAAATACAAAGCAGCCAAGGATAAGTGATGATATGAAGAAGATTTTACAGTTGTCAGAGCAAGCAAAGACTGGTGATTGGTACCTATATGAAAAACATACTGAAATTAGAGTGTTTGGATCTAATTTTTTGCTCTATAAGCTGCCCAAACATGCACCCATGAGAGTTTTTGCCTTGGAGTATATCAGACAAATATTAAACTCTTATTCTATCAATTTTTTAGCAACAAAGAATAAAACACAATTCAAATTGAAGAATCAAGTAGGACCATTTTTTTGCAATTAAAGGGATGCAGAGGCAGAAGCAGCTAAACAGCTATTGAAGTGCAAATTTGAAGAAAGCTTTCCTTGGAATTGTGATCCACAAGGGATCCTAAGAAAAATGAGGGTTAAATGTAAGTTAACCCCCTTCATCATGAGACAAAGCCAGAGATAGAAAAATATGGAAATCAGACTGAGTGGATGGAGAATAATTTAATATATGTAGTGAAGAAAAGTGATACTAGTCACACTTTAGAGACTGCTGATCAAATAGAGAAATCCACTAAGAGAGTAAGAGAAGAAGGTACCTATGTTGCTGAAACCACTACTGAAACAAGGTTCAAAATTATATATAATGAAAGGCCTAAAACAGATTCAATAGGTAAAGATAAAGTAACCATTGATGTTGAAGAAATAGATCTTATAGATACCAACACAAATGTTGCCACTGTCATCATCAATGAGCTAGTTACTGAGAATCAGAATGAAGAACAAGTTGACAATGAAAATGCACAATTAATAGACAAGCAACAAATCATGGAAGCTTCATCCTCACAGGTAGCTGAGGAGAAAGATCTAGATATCAAAGAAAAATATAAATAGATTAAGTTAAAGAATGAAGAAATAAAAAAACAATATCTACTCCCAATATCTGAAATAAACACCAAGTGTGCAAAACAGACTTCTGTCTGCCTTTGATTATTCAAACAAAAAGTTAATCATGTCAGTATTGCAGCCTATGGTCAAATCCCTAAAGACAGTGGCAGATTATAAAAAGGTTGATTTGGAAGTCCAAACAGAAAAAATACATGCTCTTGATCAGATTGAATTCCATAGACAGACTTCAGAAATTTTGTACTCTACTATTACAAGTAAAGCCATGAGTGCTTAGAAACTCCAGAACACCATCTGAAATATGAAATATCAGATGAAATTGGACAAAGAATCCTTGTATGCTAAGGATTTAAGAATCAAATATTTGGAAGAGTTGGCCATATAGATTGGATTTGACCCAACAATTGTCAAGGCAGCAAAATAATTAATAAAGAAAAAGAATGAGGATATTGCAGCTTTGAGGAAACAACTTAAACTTCCTCAAAGTGAACATCCTCAAACCAATGAAATAATAGAAGGAAAAAATGAGAAAGATGATATGATGAACATAATATTTCAGGTTACAACATAGATAAAAGAAATGGAGATTCAGATGGACAAGCTTGTCTAGGAAAAAGAGACACCAAAAACATAGGAAGCACCTACAGTCATCCCTATGGTTACTACAGCTTTGCCATCAACTCTAGCTGAAGAGTTGACACCTAAATTTCCACTGGCTACTACAGTTCCAGTAACATCATCCACAACATCAGCCACAGAGTCATCTACAACAGCAGTTCATCCTACAGATGAGGCCAAAAAACTGGTAAAGGCCATGGAAGAAATGTCTCTTAAAAAAAGTGAAATTAACAAGTTGAAATAGATGATTGAAAATCTTGAAGATCAAAAGAAGTTGGCTCAAATTAATGAAAAAACTCATGAGAAAAAAGCTAGTAGATTAAATGAAGAATTGAAGAAATTACAGAAGGAATTGACCTTGAAGGAACATATTTCGTATGTGAAAAATCATTTGTGGAACAAGATCATAGAAGCCATAAATGATGTATAGCCCTCCATTCCAGTGATTTTTGAACAAAGAGACTTACTAAAAGCAGCATTAGAAGAGATCCAAAAGATTAAAGAGGAATTGGATAACAAACCAAAACAAGCTTCAGAACTGATAAAGTTTCTCAACAGCGAGAATTGGCAAGAATCGGAAGAACTTAAAATTATTGATAGAACTGAGACTATCCTTGAAATAAGGAAAGTTATTATCGAAAAGAACCTAATGAAGCAGTTAGAGGAAAAATGTGAGAACATGAACATTACCATAACCAGGTTTATGGTCAAATTCGAGAATTTGAGGCAAAGAAGTTTGCCTAATATTTTGGTCATCAATGACAAATTAATGCCTTAGGAGGATTATAATAAAAATATCAAAGAATATGCCAAGGAACAAGTTGAAAAAGAAGGTGGTGGACAAGGCATTCCAACAGGAAAAGTCTTACTCAGGAATTTTGAAGACTTAATTTACTTGCAGCATGAGATAAAACACTTGTTTGTTATTAAGCCAAATTTTTCTAGGTACACAGAAGTAGATGAAAACTTAAGGAAGCCGAAGAAAATAAAAATTCTAAGTGAGGAAGATTGGTAGTCATTAACAGATTTACTGTGAAAAGTAAGAAGGCAGAAAAGATAACAATGAAAACAGTTTTCTCATTTATAGTCAAAACAGATTTTTTACAATAGTAAACATTTTTTACAAATGGTTAAAGAGTATCAATGAAGGAGTATCAGATAGGCAGATCATATTTCAAAACAAACTCGAAATATCTAAAGCTAGCGAGGAAGACAGCAAGGCAGCCAGCTACATCTTATCCACAATCAGTTTCTATTTTATTTGAATTAATAGGACATCTTGCTGATTTGTTGAGCAACTATCTTTATTATTATTGTAAAGATATTTTATTTCCCTTAGATAATTCCTAGAAGAATTCTGGGATATTTTGTAAACAATTATGTATAAATACTTCATCTTTAGAAGTATTAGTGTGGAATAAATTGCTGAAGATTTCTATAGTCATTTTTGTGGACTTGAAGGCTTTTTGTTTCAAATTTCGAGTAGCAGACTGGATCAGATCAACTAGCATCATATTTTAGGATTCATGTGATGAGCTATTTGGAGTGAACTATTTTCTACTTGTCATTGTTATCTTTCTTTGTTACATGCAATCCATTATGTGTTCTAAATTTGAATGAATGAATAACAGGATTAATTCAGGATTTGTTAAAAGCACCCTGTCTTAACTATTTGTCATTTCTATGTTTTCTTTTGATTTCCAGAGTAGAGAACCCTTAATTGCTCCCTCTTTCATTTGACCTATGCTTACTATTTCCCTTTTCTGGATCAAAGAACCCTTCATTTCTCTTTATCCTGATCTTATCACCTCACAAAAAAACTTTCCAAGGTCTCCAAGGGCTATCTATCTTGCCCTGAAAACATTTGACTTTTTGGCCTTGATCCTAGTTTTGTCTACTTGAATTTTGACTCCTCAGCCCAATGGACAAATAGATTTCCCACTATCCATCTCTTCTAGTGATTTTTCCCACCAAACCTATCAAAACCAAAACCAATTGCACAATCATAAAAAGCCTAATATTTTATAAAACAAACAAAGTTAAATCTTATAGAGAGAGCCCTCTCTGAACCCTAGGAAGGTTAGATCCTAGAGTTTAAAAGTTGGTTTGTGGTTACCTCTGGTTTTCTCAACTAAAAACCAAAAATCTCACAACTAGAGAATTACTGGAGTGATAACAGCTTCTACACTTACAGCTCCCCTCTGCATATCTTCTAAAGTTAAGGGGTCTCTTTCTCTTAGCTGATAGGCCATGTCTTGGTCAAAACCTTCTGGAAATTTTGCTATGGCTAAGCCTAGTGGGGGTTTCATGTTTGGGGGAAGTGCATTGTAAACACTATTGAATCTAGTGCAGTAATCTTGGACACTTTCCCCAACATTTCTTTTAAGGTTGCTATATTTTGAAAGGATTTGGAGAGGGTTCTTTTTAATTTCCCATTTGTTTATGAATGTTTGGTATAGAGAAGAGAGATCATGTATGCTGTTAGGAGTTAAGTTTTTAAACCATTTTTTGGCTTCTCCTCCTAAGCTTTGGGCAAAGATCCTCATCTTAATGGTCTTTTCTTCTATTTACATGTAGTCAAAGGCATCATTCGTTTTATCTACATGCTGTTGGGCAGTGGTAGATTCAGTTCTAGTGAAGTGGGGAATTTTAGATTGGTAATCATTTGGTAAAGGAACCAGAGGTTGGGGTAATACTAGGGTAGCATACCATGCTGCCATGATGGGAGTAAATGGAATATTTACAAGAGGTGGGTTTGTGAGAGGGAAAGTGGGATGGAAGGGAGTGTTTTGAACAGTGGATGTGTGGATGGGTGTGGTGGAAGTACTTGGACCAGTAAACTGATTATGAGAAGATTTGGTATGGAAAGAGCTAAAGTGATGGAGAAGCTGAAAATCAGGAGGAGTGGAAGGAGAGGCTTCTCTACTAGAACTCTGCTGCAAATATGTGGGCTCAAGGTCAGTCTGGGCAATCTCACTATGTGACTTGGTTCTAATTAGGTTCTTTGTATGGTGTAAGTCAAACTGAGGATCTTGCAAGGCTGTAAGATGTTCAGGAACAAAGCTTGCTCTATGAATAGTCCTATCAGTAGTTAAGTTTCCAGATTTAGAAGTTTGCCACAAAATCTTTTCTAGGTTATAAACTATTGTAGGAGGATTTGGGTCTGGATGAGATCTGGTATTGATCCTTTGTGAAGCCAGATTTTAAACTCAAAATTTAGAGAGGCTTAAAGTTTAGGACTATTTTTCAGAAGGCTGACCTCTCTTAGTGTTTAGTAAACTTACACAGTATGGGACTAGGTTTGTAAAATTCTCAGGGCTGTTTTGACACAATCCTAAGGAAGTCTAATGAGGACTAGTGAAGTAATATGCCTACTGGAGGCTAGTGGAGTCGCCAGGTGGATGATTTTTGTTGTTTTGAGGATATATGTGTATGGTCCACCACCAATAACTAACACAAAACCAATCTAGGAATTTTTTTTGGGGTTTTCTGAGTTCTTTTAGAGATACTAAGATTGTCACTGACTCAAAGGTCCCATCATGATCACTATTGTATTGGTGGTAGTGACAAGGTAGCAGATGCACTGGATTTTCTAAGTCTAACTGAGGGTCTAATGAGTGCTAAGAGGTATTCAGGAAACTATGTACTCAGAGGTCCCACCGTGATCACCATTATGTTTTGATCCTGTGATTTAGTAGATTGGTAGACCAAATGGATAGGGAAACATCAGACCCGTCTTTGGAGTCCTAGGACCTAGCCTTCCTGGACTCAGAGAGGGCTCTCTCTATTTTTTTGCAAATGATATGAGCTTATTTGCTTTAAATGGTTGATTTTAGGCTAGTTATTAAGTACAGGGTTTGTTGTTTGTTTTGGTTGGGCAAGATAATCAATAAGAATAGATAAAATGAGGAAATCTTCACAGTCATTGGGAAATGGATTCTATAAAAGTCATAATAGGTTCATCAATAGATCGGGGAGCATCGCAGGGAAAATCTAAGTTGGTCAACGAATCTTCAAGGTTTTAAGGGCAATGGGATGGGACATCAATTGTGAGAATAGAAGTAGGGCAAAGGGAAATTAAGAATCCTTTATCATGTACCTCTAACAAAAGGGACTTAAATATCATAAGCATAAAGAGGAAATCAATAGACAGGGCAAAACATAAATTCTTTGATTCAACTTAAGCTGATAATTATTCAAGACAAACATTCCAATGAAATAAAGAAGGCGAGAAACTCATTTAACTTCTAGTGATTTCACCTTCAAGGACAGAAAACATTCAAGGCACACATATAACTGTAATAAGAGAAGAGGGAATGCCTAAACATCCTTGATTATAGCTATGAAGATATCTAAAACAATTATTTAAGCAAGTACAAAGGGTATGATCGAAACAAAACCTCTTTTGCAGACTTAAATAAAGGTACTTTAGAGAGAGACTTCAGAAACAATGTTTTAGTGACATCAAGTAGCAGGGCTAGCCATAAATCATGCTTGAGACCTAATGTATTAAAAAATTTATGAAATAAACAAGCTTAGGGGGTTTAGAGAGCAAATAATAATTCCTGAAATGTCCTAGCAGAGGAAAACATTAAGACAGTGAAGAACAAACAAAACTAAGGTGCCTTTAGAAACATTTCTTAGTTTAAATCCTTTGCTCTACTGCAACATAGAAATATGGAAACATAATGAAATAGGAAATAACAATAACATAGTAGAAGCACTTTACCATTTAACCAAGCTCAGGGATCCTGCAAGCTAGCCTCCTCTATCAATAAACAAACCAGGGCATTCACAAGCTCCAAGACATCAATTTCTTTTCAACCTCCAACAGACTATGTATTACTTCAAAGAGTCATCAAATGCCAACAAGATAATGAGCTCAAATGAAGTATTTATCTACAAATGAGGAGGTGAAGCTAAGTCTTAGGGTTAGGGCGTCATTTATTACAGAGTAAATGAATTCCTTGTGTTGAAGACCATGCAAGGCTCAAGGCAGGAATGTCTGCATATATTTCTCTTAAATAATAACTCCTATCTTAACTTCTGAGGGTTTATAGGTGAAATGTTTGACTTTAAGGCCTATTCATAACTTTACAATAACTACCTGGAAGATTGAAAATATCTCTGACTGGGTTCAATAACTTTTTTAATGCCTTATTGAAGGAAAAAAAACACTAGGTGGAATAAATATCTTTGAAATAAGTAACTGCCATAAGCTTAGTCATTCGAATGCATTTATGGGCTTAATCTGCTTCTGCTTGATCTTTAAACTCTGTCTTTATACTTTGACTGTCTGTTTATATTTATGTTTTTCTTTAATATGTTTGATCTCTACCTGTTTATTAATCCTTCATGATTAAATTTCCCGATCTTCTGTCTTTATCATTTAATATTTTCTCTATTTACCTTTATCCTTTAATCTTTGTTTTAACTGGATAATCTTCTGTTTTTGCTCTCAGTTGGTGATTAGCCCCTTAATCTTTCATCTTCTTCTCTTCGCTGTTTCATTTCACTGTGTTTGTCTTTTGTGTGTAGGGGAGGATCTTCTTCGTGGCAGGAGGGTTTTTATCCATCGATGATCATGTTTCATCGATGGAAAACATTAGTACAAGCCCTCTGGCCATCATCGATTTGTTTTTAAGCCTGTGGATCGTCATCCAAGCCTTCTCTGTAACCGAATTTGGCCCTGTGGAATGTATTTCATACATCTCCACCATTAAAACTTGCACAAAACACCATTTGTTAGTTTAAACTTGCGAGGAGGGTGTATGGCTGCAATTTCTGCGGTTTTGGGTTGTCAGAGGGTTTTGCAGAGGAAGAAATGGTTCAAGGGGCAAGGTTCCGAAGGCGGAACTAGGAGAAATTTGAATGGAGGCGGGAAAGGTTTGAATTTTGGCACGAAGGACAAGCATTTTTGAAAACTGGAAGCGGTTTATCACGTGGAGAATGGGCGGTAAGTATTTTTTGGTGGGAGGCACGCGATATACCTCAGGACGCGACACATGGTGGGGAAAAACCGCTTATTTCGCGCCGGTCGGAAAAGGTTAACCCCGACGTAATTATATATGCGATATGCACTGGGGACCATTAGATCTCGAGATGGGAGATCGACAGCTATCGCGCGTTCAAGAGGCAGTGGATAGGTGATCGGGCCAGCGGAAGTGGAAGACAAGTGGTGAGGTTTCGTTGGATGGCGAGGTTAAGTGGAAGATGGGGCCCGGGGCCTTAATAATTTAACAAAATATATGTTAATTTATAAGGTTTGGTAGGGTGTTGGGCATAGGGAGAGGCAGGGCCCATATTTTAATAATTAAGGAGCCCTTTTGTAAGGTTTACGGGGTTTTATGAAATGAAAGGTGGAGGCGTTGTTTGTATAGCAGAAGGGCTTATAGATAGGT
The DNA here is from genome assembly GCA_034641835.2 of Pinus albicaulis. Lineage (NCBI taxonomy): Eukaryota > Viridiplantae > Streptophyta > Pinopsida > Pinales > Pinaceae > Pinus > Pinus albicaulis. Next base: position 106,637,798 of record CM076571.1, read on the forward strand.
AGAGATCAGGGTTTTATGAGTGCGAGGGGGCTGGGGCTAGAAGGAAATGGGGCTTAGGCCTGTATTTCATTAAGGGCGGGTTTTTAAATATAAAAAACAGAGTTTTATATAAAAGGAAAAGACTCAATAGGCTTAATTTTGGGTTTTAAACAATGTAAAATGGAGCTTTTACATTGTTTAATACAGATAAAGGAGAATGAGGAATAGGGGTGTGCTCCATGAGGGTTTAGGAAGGGGAAAAATGAGTTTTTTAGAGGGAAAAAGGGAGTGGATGAGAGTGTGGGTAGGGTAGTGAAAATGAGGTAATAGGCTCAATAGTGAAGTCTTTTTTGGATTAGTGAGGAGAAACTTAGAGGGTAGAGAGGGAAAAAATAGTGAAATAGTTTAGCTTAGGATAATGAAGGTAGTGAGATTTCTAAAACTCACAATATTTCATAAATTTTGTTCTTAGAAATCTAGGACCATTACTTAGTCACCTTCAGAACCAAAAAAAATTACTAATGACTAACAGACACGATGGAAGTTGATAAGTCTTGCTAAATAATTATTTCGGCAACTTCCCTCCGCGGCTTCAATCGTGTGGACGGTTAATGAAGGTGAGGTGGCTTTGACTCTACTGACGCTACTCTTGGGATTTGGATGGACATAATGGGTAATTATTATGACTTTATTGGGAAAATTTATTATAGAATGATATTTCAAGTACAGTAAATATTTTTCGAATTTTGACTGACAATCTGGATTGAAAACTACTTGATGGTATAATTATTATGAGATGATGGATGACTCGTATGGTATTTTCCCCAACCACAATCTGTTGCGGTATGACGTAGACAATCCCGCAACCAGTTGAATCAAAGGCACACATTTATTCACAAATGACCTACTTACTACTGCTAATGAGCTACAACTGACTCTACTTGTTATTGAAGATGGGATCCCCGTGAAGTAAGCAATAAAGGAAAGACTCTGCTGATCGAGGAGCGGAGCGCGCTAAACATAGTCTATTTTGAGTCATAGGGGATTTGGGGTGGGTCAAAGCCCCTTATTATGTAATGGGATGGGATATTTTGTGAGCATTGGACTCTTCCTGATGCTAGAGCATCCTACTCCATAAATTCATTTTTGAAGAAACCTAAGGGTAATGTTTATTCTGTGAAGGGAGAGATTCCCTAATTTTTTAATTATTAAAATGATAATTAGTTTGTGATTATTCTCGAATGTGTGAGAACATTTGAGGTTTTAGGTGTTATAAGTTCCATGCATATTTTATGGAGCTAAAATATCTCTTGGAGATTGAGTGAGGGATTTTAGGAGTTTGGTGAGGAGATTTTATATGATCCGAACTAAAATTAGTTCAAAATCCTTTCATTGTAAATATGATATACCTTGAAGGAATTCGAGGTTGGATTAGATAGGAAGTAGATAGTGAATGGAAGAGAGTGAGAAGTGTGAGTAAGAGAAGGTCCATGAGACCAAAAGGAGAGGGAAGTGTGGCATTATTGCTAATTGTATTTATCCTCCCTTTGTGGTGTAAATAATCAGAGTTTTATTGAATTTCCTAATTGAAATTAGTCTAGTGTGATTGGGTGTATGATCCATTAATTTGATGAATAGATCAAGTTTGTTTGGTTCTTGTTATAATAGAGTATACACAGTAGTGAGAGGACTAGGACTGCTTTCTGTTATGAATTTGATTTGAGTTCAGATTTGATACTGTGAATCTTTGTTTTAATACTTTGGGAAGTGAAAGAAGCTACAGAGTGATCAAGTTAGATCGACTCACTCTTGTACACAAAGGAATATGTGGTGATTTTTTTACTAAGTTGCAGAGCATAAAATCTCTTTGAGGAGGAAACACAATGGTGATTTGAACCAGTCAATGTTATAGCTTCGAAGTCAAGCTTTGGTTTATCTGTCTACTAGGCGAGGTTCAACCGAAGTTCTTAAGTCAGATTTGAACGTAGAATTTGCTGTCGATTGTAGTCAGAATTCGCTGTCAGGGTCAAGGTTCCTATCAGGCCTATTTGTTTTTCAACAAAGTTCTTTGTATCCAAGAGTCTTGCTATCCAGGTTGATCACAAGTTGACTACATGATTTTTTCTGGATTGAAATTTTGTTAGATCCTTCAAGGATTTATCAGTTGAGATTGTGGACCATGTTCAGAAACAAAGAAATTGAAGAAAATCAGAGAAAGTCCGGCGAAGAATCAAAGTGCTGGTTGAACGCTGCGTTTTTCCCCTGTACATTCATGCTCCGTCAACCTCCAGATCGATCACACGAGTTCCAAGAGAGCACCAGTTATATGATAAGATCGATGGCAAAGGTTGTAGAGAGTGCTAGTCTTTGATAAAGGCATAAATAATGCTTTTACAATGATGAAAGTCTAATTTGTTGCTTGAATGGAGAATTCACGTGTTTCCCGAAATGGAAGGCCAATCTCTAGTTTGAATGAAGCATTCGCGAATGACATTAAGAACATATGTAGTTCTAGCAATGAAACATGTTGTTGGGAATTTAACTTTTTTTAAAATAAAAAGGGACCATACAGATCTGGGGTTTTTGATTAGTTTCAAACCCTGCCAATTGATTAAGTTGTAGATTTGCTTCTTTTTTTTAATGCAATATGGAACCTTGTCTATAGAGAAAAAAGGTAGATCTAGAGGTAATGCAACCCATATTAGGTATCATTTGGTATAATAGTAGGATTTTCTCTAAAATATGATCAAGGAGGCTCAATTCAACTCATTTTAAAAGTGAGGAACAAGTATTTTTATATGTTGCAGGTATAAATAAGACCAGGATAGTGGAACGAATACAAAAATATTTAGAGAGGGAGAGATTTGAATTGGGGACAGAGCCTGTAATTATCTTTGGGGCAACATATGTGAAACTTGTGCATGGAGATTGAATTTTTAGTGTAGAGGTGAATGTACAGTAGTGGAATTGAAAAAGAGTGTAGTGAATTGCAGAGGAGAGTTAGCAGAAGATACCTGAAGACTGAGGAAAAGTAAAACTTGAGATCATTCCATCTAAGGGTAGAGTGAGAAAAAGACAATATCATGGAAATAAGGTCTTGTTAAGTGGTGAATTTTGATTAATACTAATGTGTATATGCAGGTAGCAACAGACAAGGGATTTTTAGCAGCCATACAGTCAGAAGAATAAGAAAGGGAGTAGAAGTGCAGAAGCCAAAGAAGAGCAAGGGAATGCTCAAAAGGGTTATATAGGAAAGAGAACCAAGTGATCCTAGGAGAAGCACAAGAGGGAAGCTAGATAGGGGATTGTGTAGAAGTAATTGAGACTAGCTACAAGAGAAAGGCTTTATTGTAGCTACCAAGTGGACATGGAAAGTTCACAAGAGGAAAGGTGAAAATGAATCCAGAAAATTAGAGGAAAGGCTTAGAAGCAAGCCATAGAAAGAGGAAAGTATATGCCAGAACAAATGGCAGAAGGAAAGTAGATAATGAAGAATTTGATAGAGAGATGGTTGAGTTAAGGGAAAAACTCAATCATTTGGAACAACTGCTACAAAAGGAGATTAGAGAGGATCTGAAATATGGAGTGAATGTAAGGAAAAGAGTCAAGTGGCTTGTTATGAGGTTATTTGCCAAGAAGTTGATGCAAAAGATGAATATTTGGATGAAGAAAGAAAATAAAACTAGTAGAAGTGAACATAGAGAAGAAGTTAGCTTTTGTAAACCTGGAGAAGGATCAATCCTAGGAGAGGATGATGATGAGGGTGATGGTATAATGGAGTGCTTGGAGCAACACAAAAAGGAGATGTCGATGACATAAAGTGAAGAGGGAAATTGTAATGTATTTCACACTAATTGTTTGTATGAGTGTGAAATTGCAGGTACTAAAGATCAAGCAAATGGGGCTGAACAAATGCAAGAAATGGAGGAAGGAGCAACAGGTCAAGAAAAGAAGGACTATGTTTGTAATGGAAAACAAGAGGTAGCTGATTCTAGAGTTGGAAAATTTTAAAGGACTTTTTTAGAAGAAGGAAGTTCATCCTTGTGTCATGAAGACAAACTTGAAGAAGGTTATGAAAGAAATCAGATCAAAATTTCACAATTTTGTGAAAAGAGAAGTGAGATGGGAGGTATAATTCGTTGTTGTACATTTTTTTATTGAGTGTTTATATAAATATTTCTGAAGAAATTGTTTGTATGACTGAGAGTTATTGGAAACTGGCAAAGGAGGAGACAATGTATGTCTTGCAGATGTGCAATTATGGCAAAGGAAGAGCTGATAAGGAGAGTGTAGCTCAAGACAATTCTGTTAATGTAAAAGAAACTGTAAAGAGTCAAAGACTAGGAAGCAGCCAAGGACTTGAGTGTTAGAGTCCTGTAATTTACAATATCACAAGGTGACTGTGTATTTCTTACTTGAATTTTTTTATATTTTACTTATATTTCATTATTCAAAATCATTTCCAAAGAAGATAAAAATAAAAAAAAATAAAAAGAAAAGAGGGTGTTAAAAAAGGAAAAAGAAAGCCCCACAAAAAATGAACATTCCTGAAAGTGCTGCAAATCAAAATGCCACTACTATTTAGAAAATTTTGTGCACTCATACAGCTTAAGCATGATTGTACAATTTTGGATTTTCTACTGATAGGTTATAAAATGAGGATTTGCCAAACCATTTAATCTTGGCTTATTAGTAGATAGGTAGAAAATGACATTGGTTCAACAACTTAATCTGGACCAATAGGAGAAATAAGGGATAGGTGGTTGGTTAGAAATTCAAAAGAAAAATGATTTCAGGGTCTGCAAGTCTAAATGCACTCTAAAAGGAAGAAAAATGGTTAGATTTTTAGTTTGGGTAGGTAGATTTGTTGGAAAAGAGAAAGGGAGAAAAATGTAAGGTTTATCCTATAAATAAGCAACCTAAAAAATTGCTTGTTGTTTTCCTATGATAATAGAAGAGAAAGAAAAGTGAAAGAAAGAGAAATCAAAGTGAAAGGAAGAATTATACTCTAAGGGTTCGGAAAATGGGTGATTCTATAAAGGTTGGGAGCCTTATGGTATGCTTTTATTCCTAAGTCCCGACCACATTCATTTATTTTTATCCCCCGCCCCATGCATATTTTCCTTATCCTAAAGTTCTACACTACCCCTTGGATTTCATATCCCGACCCCATCATCCCATCGCTTATCTCGTCACACCTCACGTCACTCGTCCCCACTGGCGTTAATCACCCCGAAAATCCCCTTCATCTTCGCGCCCCGCCACACATTCGACAACCCATATTACATTCTGGCCCCCGCTCACCCTCTGAACATTAACAACAAGGAGGGGGTACGAAATCGACGGTACCCGATACTGCCTAACTTGCTACGTGTCGCGCCATGGCGCTATTCGCACACCCCCATGTAAATACATCATACCACCCCCACCCCCCTCCAAAAGCTGTTTTCACCACCAATGAAACCATTACACCTGCCTAATGTTGGTCTATCCGTTGTTTGCTCCCTATGTGCCACGCCCCCGCTGACCTGTCCCTCCCATCCAATCAAGTTTACTCTTGCCAATAAAGCTGTTTCACCGTAAATGGCCAGGCCATTGTCCAATGGACCCACGCCAGCCCAACATCTCACCAATCATAGATTAAAATCTAAATTCAAGCCTGATACACAGTTTACTATGCTTATTTTGATTAAAGGTTGAAGGTATAAGATTTATATGGAATTACAGGAAAATCATAGGCCAAAAAACTGATTGGAGAAGAACCTGTGATTCATCAAAAGGATCGATAGCTCTTGGCCAACCGGATTACAATCTCACCTTCAAAACTGTTCCATTCTGATCGTGGTCCCTTCTATTTTTTCCTTCCCCAATACTAATTGATATCACTTTCCCTTCTTTGCTCCCTTCTCTCACATCCCATTCTCCATTGTAGATTGAAAATAAGCTACATAAGACAAATCATGCCTCTTAAGAAGGACCAGGATCCCTTCAACCCCATGGTTTACCCTCAATTGGATTTAGATCATACAGGCTTGGCAGATTGAGATTACAAAATTCACGAGACAAAGTCAGACTTCGACTTTTTCGATGTCTACTGCTGGCTCGAGGACAAATTTCTTGATGAAGCCGATGACATTAGCCTATGGGAGACCCAACTACCTTTTTACATCTTTCCCAAAACCCATAGTTGCCCCGAATTCATCAGAAAATGCCAAGCCTACTATGACATTAATCAGAGGACCATAGTCACCCGAACAGGAGAAATTTTGTTCACCATTAATGCCCAATCCATTTAGCAAATGATGCAGGCCCCCACTCCTAAAAAATTAGTCCCCTTCTCTTATGAGGCCCTCAGGGAACTTTATCAAAGAGTTGATTTTTCCAGAAAAGACAAAAATCTGCAACTTTTCATGGCAACTGATGCACCAATGCCTATAAAAAATCCACCCTACCCTTCATCTATTTTTCCTGAAAGGACCAAGCAGATTATCATCGTTCTATCTTATTTATTAGGTTATCACTCTGATCAGTGGGTTGATGAAGCTATGATAGGATTTTTTTCCATTCTCTCCTCAGAAGCTAAGCCCATAATCATGCTTAATTATGCCTAGTTTCTAGCAGATGCCATTCATGAACAATTTCTAAAATTTAACATAGAGGAGGTTTTCAAATTCAGGTCTGTGTTGGTGTATATGTTTGTTTATTTCCAATCCAACAAGTTTCAATTTTATATGGCCAAGGTAAATGAAGATGTTGAGCCTCAATTTGTCATATTCTGGACCACCCTACTATTTAAGGAACAAAAGAACTATACATATAAGGATTTTTTGGATTTTTTTGTGCATCCATCCATCAACACACTCAACTGTGCAGCAGAGCCTAAGATAAGTGAAGAAATCAAGAAAACCATGCAGCTAATAGAGCAAGTGAAGACAACAGATTGGTACTTGTACCAAAATTATATAGAGATTCGAGTCTACGAAAGTGAGCTAGCCCCTTACAAATTTCCAAAGTTCCTCTCCATGAGGGTCTTTGCACTAGAATAAATAAGGAAAATGATAGATGAAGATGAGCTCCATTTTGTTACTGCAAATAAGAAGGCTCAGTTCAAGATCAAGACACAAATTGGGCCTTTCATCTGCAACATTAGAGAAGCAGGGGAGGAAGTAGATAAGATACTGAAGGGGATGGGTTTCAGTCATAGTTTCACTTGGAATTATGACCTTGTAGGGATTATCTCCAAGAAAAGGGTGGAAAACAGATCCAAACACTATGTTCATACACACAGACCTGGAATTGAGCAGTATGCCAACCAAACAAAATGTGTGACCAACACCCTCCAAGAAGATGAAGAACATGTGATCTCCACTTTAGGCATTTAGACCCAAACACCACAAGAAAGGAGGAGTGCAGAAGAAAAACAAGGCAAGGGGAAAGAACCAGAGAAAGATATAGGGAGCAAGAGGCCAAGAGAGGATTAGTCACCTTCAGCGACTGCTACCTCTAGCAAAGAATTTAAGCTAAAATATAGGAAAAGGGCTTGGATTCATATGGAGATCGATCAAGAGGATGAATCAGAGTAGAAGAAAATTATTTACATCATGGACACCCCTAATTCATCACCAACAGGTGGAGAAACAATGACCTCACCTACATCATCAACCACAGTGTTTATTCAGCAACAAGGTCTACAAGCATTTGCTTCCAGACCTGCCATAGAAGGCCAAGAGAAGTCTATCTTTTATATATTCAAAGAGATGAAGTTGAGGAATGAGGTGCTGAATAATACTACATAAAATCAATTATGGAAGCAGACCTCAAGTTCACAAATAAGGCTACTGTCTACTTTTGACACTGAAAAAGGAGGATGAAGATGGAATTCCTAGAAGACTTCATCCCACAACCTCAAGGAACAGGAGATTATAAGAAAGCATCATTCGAGTTCAGTGCCAAGGTCATCCATCCTATTGACCAGATGGAATTACACAAGCAGACCGGGGAGATGGTAGCTTCAACCTTGACAAGTACTGCTATGAGCTTGTCAAAACTATAGGTGTCTTTGTCTAGTACCAATCACAACTCAAGATGGAGAGGATATCTTCCATGGCTAGAGAATCAAGGATCAATACTTTAGAAGATTTAATAGTGAAGCTTGGGCATGACCCAAACAATGTTCAAGCTGTGGAGGACATTTTGAAGAAAAAGAATGCTGACATAATAGCCCTCAGGAAACAACTCAAGATGCCAGTGACAGAAGACCGCTTAGCAAATGGCATCGAGGAAGATGAGACACAAAAGTCAGAATTGATGAAGTTAGTTATTGAACAGTATGCCCAAATCAAACAGATGGAGACCGCGATGGAGAAGCTACTAAAGGAAAAGTAAGAAGCAGCTCAAGGGGCACTCATCCCATTAAAAGCTGTCCCTATCTCATCAATTCCATTAGCTATTCCAGCAACTGCTGGAACAACCAGTGGGAAAGATCAGTTGTAAGTTATGGAAAGCATGACCCTGCAATCACAAGAGATCAAGAAGTTGGAGGCATAGATTGGCATCCTGAGGGATCAAAAGGAAAGATCAGAAACTGCCCATGAGAGAGCCAAGGAGCAGATTGAGAGGTTGGATAAGGCAGAAAAGGAATTTCCTACCAACAACATTTTGGGCCAGATGAAGCTGATGATTTGGGGTAGTATCATAGAGTCAGTGGATGGAATATGGCATTCCATCCACACTATTTTTAAACATAATGAGCTAAATGACAGATGCAAAGTGGCTATCAAGAAAGAAACTTAGAAGTTGGGAGATATGCCAATAACTACCCCAAATATCATAAAATTTTTGAATCCCAAAAACAGTTTTGAGCTGGAAGAGTTGGATGTGCAGGAAAAAACAAAAACGATACTAGAGGTGAGAAGGGTCCTCACTAATAGGAATTTAGTGAGGAAATTGGAGTAGAAGTGTCATGAATTGGACATGGCCATCAATAGATTCTTAAACAAGTTTGAGCCCCTGAGGGAAAAGGGACTATGCTCACTGTATGTAATTAACAACAAGCTGGTCTAGAAGGGAGATTATATGACTAAGCTTAGAGCAACAAACAAGGATACCACCAAATTTTCCAACATTAAAGGGAATGTGATGGGGAAGGTTGTCTTGGATCTCCTGAGCAATGATATCTTCATTCAGCATGAGGTGAAGCATGTTTTTCTCACCAAGCCTACCTTCAGCAAATACACATAGGTGGATAGAGTGTACTGACAGGTCATAGGTATGAGAATACCAAGCAAGAAAGAATGGGGAAAATTGTGCATGTACCAGGGCTGAAAAGACATGATGGACGCATCATCACAACCACTGATTGATTAGAAGTGCCAGCATCACGTCATATTTAATGATCCAGCAACGATGACCCAAAAATAATATCCAGATGTCACGACCACTATCGTTGCCTCTTCGTGATCAGCTCAGCCACCTTCAGCCTACCTTTTTGATTTACGAAGATCTTCTCAAGTTAATGCTACAGTCGGTGTTTTGCCAGAAATTTTTGTTTGGGCCTTACATGGCCACAATTGTCTAGTTTTAGTTAAATTGTAATTAATAAAGGTTGCCGAAGTAGATTAGGGAAATCGACATAGTTGTAGTTAAATACTGCTTGTATTTTCACTATCAAGGGTTGGACCTTGTTAGACTCTGCATTGTAAGAATCATTGTATTGGAGCACTATAGTTTTTGAGTTGGGCATTAATAATAAGAGACCATGCACATGATTCTTGACCTATGTTAATGGTGATGTTTTTTCCTCTGTGTTAATGTTTTCTTTGTCTTTCATGCTATGCATCGATTTATCTGATTGTAAAACAGAAAATTTAGATTAAGATTTGCTGAGAGAGCACCCCAATTCTGTCTGTGTTTACTATCTTAATGTTTTCTTCTGAAGCATAGTTAAAGAATTCTTAACTTCTCTTTAGCTATTGTTGAACTCACTGCTTTCTTTCATCTCATATTCACATTGCCAGTAAGATCCAGTCTGCATAGTTATCTTGCCCTGTGAATGCCCTTGAAAAGTTGATGCACAATTCAGTATTTTATGAATCCATAGCCCAATGGATTAAGTTTCACAACTCTATCTGCCCAACCACATATTCAATTAAAAAAACAGTCCTCATAATTTTTATAACTAGCATAATTTCAAAATTTATAACCATAAAGCTCAATCATAAAAACAAAGAGAGCCATCTTTGAGTATAGGAAGGCTAGGTCATAGAATCCAAAGTGGTTTGATGTTTTCCTCTATCATTTATTCTTGCCAATATTATAAATTATAGGGCCACAACACCGAGGAAGAAGATATATTGTTATCTCGTGCAGCCAAGAAAATAAGGAGACTAACTTATGAAGACAATCATGGAGAAGAATTTGTAGAAATTTCTCAAGGAAAGATAGAACAGGGCTATGCTTTGAAAGGTCATGAAGAGGTTTATGCAGAACCAAGAATTAATTGGGACAAAAATCAGATTGCTGGTTGTGATCAGAGAGCTGCAGAAGATGGATAACAAGTACAAGAAGAAGCTCATGTAATAGAAAATTGCAGCAAAAAAGAAGAGAAATGTACAGAAGATGGAAGAAATCAGCCTTCTTGGAGCAACTGAAAGGAGAATGGTCAAAGAAATCATATTCTTTAGAAGTTATGAAGGAAGGTGGGAGAAAACTATTGATATTCTCTCATAGTACAAGGTTGGAACATTGATGGCTGAATGGAAAATATTGCTTCAAGGTGACAATAAATGTAAATATAGGTTTGTGAATGGTAGAAATTTTTGGCAGATTGACAAAGATCAAAGGGATAGGCTTGAAGACAGTTCAGATTTTAAATTTTTGAATTGGTTGCAGCAGGAATATTAGAATTTTGAATATGTAATTGTGTATGATCATTACCATATGACCATGATGATCATGAAGTATTTGATTTTTAAGTTTGTTCAAGGTTTAGAGCAAAATTTAATTGATGATTCATGAAGATCAGTGTTCCCACACATGATGGAATTTGGGATGAAGAAAGAAGAATCTTAACAACTCTTATGCAGGGTACTGTTGAAGCCAAAGAGGACTGTAGAGAGAGAGAAATGGTAGAATTTGAACAAAATTTGTTCACAAGTCCAAAAGGAGGTGAAGACCAAATATTTGATGGTGTAGAAGTTGATAGTGCAGATAAATATTATGTGAATGCAAAGATCAATTGGAAAGGTGAAGAAATTCAAGGGAAAATTTTCACAATTGAAAATCAGCATACAAGAGATTGGTTTTGTGTTTTCATGCCAATCAAGCAGTCAAGAGGGTTTGAAGATGAAGGACTTCCACATAAAGCATTGGATGTGTGGAAAATGGGAGAAGCAGAGGAATGGTATAATATAACTTCTGCCAATGAAATGTGGACTGATATACATCATGATCAGAAAATAACCTCTAGGAGGAAACCCATGATGTTGATAGTGGAAGCACAAGATTAAAAAAATGATAAAAGGTGCATTGAGCAAGGTTTTAAATATTTTGAAACCTGAGAGAGAAATTGGTTGAGTGTAAGATATCTTGTGAAGGAGTAAATTATTTAGTGAAGAGGCAGAAATCAGCAGCAGGTAGAGATAAAGAATACAACATTGGAAATAAAATCTTTCAAGGGGATAATAGGGAACAAAAGAAACAACAAGAAGGTGATTGTTAATGCAAGTAAGATCAAGATGATTGCACAAAGACAATTTAAGAATTGAGATCCAGGAGGAATGCATACATCTACAAGGCAGTAAAAATATGGCAAAGCAAGTGGTGAACAACAAAATAAAGTTTGGAAACAAGGATGACTTCAACAACAACAATTCATGATTAGGAGATCATGGAACATTTTTTTCCTTGGGAGTCTGATGCAGGAGCTTCCTACTCCATAAATTACTTTTTGAAGAAACTTAAGGGGAATGTTTATTTTATGAAGGGATAGATTCCCTTATGTTTTAATTATTAAAATGATGATTAATTTGTGATTATTCTTGAATGTGTGAGAACATTAGAGGTCTTAGGTGTTAGAAGTTCCATGCATATTTTATGGAGCTGAAATATCTCTTGGAGATTGAGTGAGGGATTTTAGGAGTTTGGTGAGGAGAATTTATAAGATCTGAACTAAAATTAGTTCAAAATCCTTTTATTGTAAATATGACATGCCTTGAAGGCATTCGAGGTTGGATTGGATAGGAAGTATATAGTGAGTAGAAGAGAGTGAGAAGTGTGAGTAAGAGAAGGTCAATGAGACCAAAAGGAGAGGGCAGTGTGACATTATTGCTAATTGTATTTATCCTCCCTTTGTGGTGTAAATAATCAGATTTTTATTGAATTTCCTGATTGAAATTAGTGCTATAGGGTAAAATTCTTGGGTTTTTGGTTATCGAATATCCCTCTCAGGGCTTTCCAGTGCCCGAGTCAGACAGTAAGATTAGCTGTATAGTTCACAAAGATGGCGCATACATATTCATATTAACTTAAAACAACTTGATGGAATAAGATGGAAGATTACCTCTTTAATGATCTTGAAGTCTTTTGGAGAGTGCTGAACAACGAAGCAGGGATCCTTCTTCACCAACCCCAAATCTCGACCCTGAAATCAGTGAAATCACCCGTGTAATCTCTACCATAACATACATTCCCTATAAATTAAGTCAATATATAATAAACATTTAAACTATGCACATCTAAGCCATTCATCTCATGCTATATAAGTGATTAAATAATAATGACAATATCAATAGAATGGACAAAACAAATACAGTTCTATTGATTTATAAAAAGGAGGATTACAACCGTTGGTTGTACCAAGCCCTCCTCAGCCTTCCAATCTCTCTATCTCTGAAAGTGGTGATGTCTTGATCAACAAGTTCTCAATGAACCTCTTTGACCTTTGACCTTCACACTACAACAATGATCTCTACTTCACACGTATTCAAAAACTTTGACAATCCTTCGACCTTGAACCAAGACCCTTCAACTCCATTTTATAGGAGATGGAGAGAGGAATCATTGCCCTTCTCTTTCCACTAGTTCTGAATAGAAAAAGCCAAAATGTTTCCTCAACTTCCATGCTTTTTCCTTCCTTGAGAGTTCAGTTGTTTATGGCAATGCCCAATAAGAGATTAGTGCTTTGCAGTTTCCCTTTTGTACTGACTCTCTTGTGAGAAAAAGTTGGAAATTCAAATCATTCTCTGCTGGTTTTTCTCGTTCCAAACTCAAAACATGGGTAGCACTGCCCTCTAGTGTAAACAGAGCGTTTCCCTAGCCACTAACACGGCCTATTCACTGATCAGGTGCGTTATAATGCTCTTGTGTTGTTATAGTGAGGCGTTACCTTGGAAGAAATAGGTTTAGTTTAGGTCTATGTATTCCTTCCATATTTATATTCTCCTCTGAGCTGATGAGGAGGTATTTTGACCTGTAACAGATGCCCCCTAAAGTATGAGGGCAGAGACAAAGATGATAACCGAAATAATTTGTAATGTGTGTAGTAGAGATAAAGAGATTGAAAGACTGAGGAAAACCTGAAACAACAACATATGTCAGAAAATATAGTATCTGCCTTGAGTCGGACATTCCCATGCTCAGTATCTTAAACAACATGATTTCTCTAGAATAGAGATATGAAGAATCTGTCCACCGATAAGCACAATGTGGAAGTGTCTGTCATAACAGGATCAGGTTGAAGAAGCTATCTCCATAAAAAATATCGCAACTTGCGGAAGGGAACACAACTTTAATGATGTAACCTTTGCGCCAAGGTCTTGACCGTTGATTCACTTAAATTGCATATTTCTCAACATGTGAATGAAGGAGCTATCGTCGAACATGTGAGAAATCGTCTAATTACCAGTCGATAATGAAAAATGTTAACAGACACGAAGGTGGCCACCGATAATGATGATGGTCCCTAAGATGCACAGTACAATCTAGCGAGTGTGAATAAAATGAGTTGAAGTCGAAAACTCGTAGAATCATTCAACTAGGAGCCAATGATGAAGACTCCTGATCAAACACAAGACTACCTGCCACTGATGTCTGCAAGTATCCGGTTACTGATGGGTTTCTGGATCATCTTCCTAGATAACATGTTGAAGCCGATAGGAAGAGATCTGTTGAAAGGTAGGCACTGAGGCATCCTACATCAGTAAACACGAAACGAAAACCAAATGTGTTGAGATTGCAACAAGATGATGAGCGTAGTGGAAAGAAGTCGCCTTCACTAAGTGGGCCTGCAGGCTATTTTTGGCGCATAGTCTATTTTTAGACTATGTCTATTTTTAGACATGTCGATCATATTCTATGAGTTGCAGGATGCTATTTGTGGATGGTTGGTCAAGTTGGAAAAATAGATGGACTTATATTTTTAGAAATATTGGGCGGAATCTATTTTTAGATTGCCAGTCTAAAAATAGATATGTCGAATATTATTAGCTCTTAATAATATTTGGACAATAAACATTATCTTATTCTCTTGGAGCACTTCAGTTAAGTGCACAGATGTGGCACAGGAGTTGACAGAAGGAATTACGCTATTCCTGAGGGTTAAGTGGAGCTATTGCATGGAGACTTCAGTTAGAACTCATGTGACAGAGTTTGGTGGAGTTAGTAGAAGTATTTAATGGAGTTGTGTTCATTTTAACTCAATTAGACACAATTGAGCTAGTTGTATCTAGTCTAACTGATTGATACACTAGTGAGAGTGGTGTGAATTAATTAATAATTAATTCACTAAATATTAAATTATTAATCAACTGAAGAATACATCATTTAACTATAATGCATGGACAGTTTCAGTGGAGACCAATGGAGAGGTAGGTGAAAGAGCAGTGTGACTATTAGTTGTGACTATACTGGTGCATGAGCTTGCACCACACATTGATGGAGATGCCAATGAGGATTGAGCAGTGCAAGCTAGGTGGATTCAAAATCATTTAGAGCCCGTATTCAACAGGGATTGCATAGTAGAGGCAGGCTAGTAGGTGGCAGAGATTGGTGCATGGGATTTGCAAGATCGGACCTGATTAGTGTGTAGAAATTGGAGATTGTACTGAGAGCTTGTGAGGAGATTTGTATGATGATTGTTACATGATCTCTATGACATATAATATACAGATAGTTGGGGGTTTCAGCTTTAAGCTTTCCCATAAATTACTGTGTTCATATGTGTGAATTGTTATGGTTTTAATGTGTGCATGCAATTGATTTAATTTCCGCAAGTAATGATCAATAGTAGAAGAGATTCTGTATTGTGCATGAAGTCAAATAGTGTGTGATCAGGAGAATCTCAGATGTATAACATATCAATTATATAATTTCTACATGGTATCAGAGCAGTATTGATATTGGAGCAATTTCAAATCATTGAAGCTGTTGAGTTTTGTGTTGGTGGAATTCGAATTTGCAGTAGTGTTTTCTTGGTGTCGAAGTTGAGATGTCTTTCAACGGATTGCAATTGGAGTATGCCCTTGAGGGTAGCTTGAATTATATTTCATCGAAGGACAGGATGGAGGCAGTTTTGGAAGATAATGGGTTGAAGGAGTTCATAGATGCAGAAATTCCAAAACCTGCTTCTAGCGATGCTACCGCACTTGACGCATGGAAAAAGAAGACAAAAAAATGTCGAAGGATTATGTTGGAAGGTGTGAAGGATCACATAGTGTCCAACCTTCATGGTAAAGATTCTCCATTCTTGATTTGGAAAGCTTTTACAGACTTGTTCCAAAGCAAGAGCGACCAGAGGAAGTTGGCGCTCAAGGATAAGCTCATGAAAATAAAAATGGAGAAGGGCGAGAGTATACCCAAGTACCTCACGAAGTTCGTCCAATGCAGGGATGAGCTGGGAAGTGTGGGGGTTACTGTAGATGAAGAGGACTTGGTGAGCTTGGCTCTCCTTGGGCTTCCGAAGAGTTGACATTCATATGAGGAATTTTTCAATGGTCGGGAGAAATTGCCAGGATGGGAGCGACTTTGGTCGGATCTTGTGCAGGAGGAGATAAGGCGGAGTACCAGGGATGGATCTTCATTGAAGAATGAAGATGAGGAAAATTGCACTTTGGCTGCCAAAGCAAGGAAGGGGAAGAGAAAGAAAAATTCTTCTCAATCCGGTGTGAAAGGCAAGAAGTAGGACATGTCCAAGGTGAAGTGCTTTCACTGTCACCAACACGGACATTACGCCACTAATTGTCCATAGAAGAAGAAAAATAAGCAGGCTGCTGGATCTGCAGCTGGAGAGGCCTTAGCCTCACAGTTTGAGCTGGATTTTTCGCTGATCAAATTCTTGGTCTCAAGTGTGATGGGTTCAGTGTGGTTTCTTGACAGTGGTGCGTCTTTTCATATGACCGGAGACAAATATTTTTTCAGTGATCTGGATGAGAAGGATATTGGAGTGCACATCGAGATGGGAAATGATGGTAGATATAGTGCGATTGGTATCAGGACCATTTCCTTTGAGAGGGAGTCTGGTAAGCCTTTCATATTGAAGGATGTCATGCATGTTTCAGGATTGAAGAAGAATCTAATCTCGGTGGCCATGTTAGAATACAAGGGATATGATGTTGTCTTTAGCAAGGGAAAGGCTTTCCTACGCAGTAAGGCAACTGGTGAAACTTGGAGGATAGGGGTTCGAGTTAAGCACCTTTATCAGTTTCAGGTAGATGGTTGCGCAACAATGGCAGGCAAGGCGGAAGGAGTGGTGAGCCGAGATGAGGGCGAGCTATGGCACAGGAGATTGGGCCATCTTCACCATGGCGCTTTGAAAATTTTGCGACAAATTTCTACCGGGCTTCCCAAGGGTACACTTGCACAGTCAGATCAGTGCAAGGGATGTACTTTGGGAAAATTTGTGAAAGCCACCTTTCATGAGAAGGATAGTTGTGCCACGATGATCCTTGAGAGAATTCACACAGACGTGTGTGGACCTTTCTCAGTAGCTTCAACAACAAAGCAAAGGTATTATGTGATATTTGTTGATGATTTTTCTCGTAAGTGCTGGATCTTCTTCATGCAGAAGAAGAGCGAGACATACTCAAAGTTTGGCTGTTTTCAAGCCTTTGGTGGAGAAAGATTCGGAGAAACGGAGTGAAGGCTCTAAGGAGTGATAACGGTGGTGGATTCATCTCGGCTGAATTCAAGGAGTTCTGCAGCGCAGAAGGGATTCGGAGAGAGCTCATCGCACCCCATAACCCACAACAGAATGGGGTGGCTGAGCGGAAGAACAGAATGATCGTGGGTGCTACATGGGCGATGTTGCATGATCAGGGCCTACCCCTTCACTTATGGGCTGAGGCATGCAATACAGCAGTGTATGTGCAGAACCGTTGTCCTCACAAGGTTCTTGGCATGAGTACACCGGAGGAGGCTTATTCTGGAAAGAGGCCTGATATTTCCCATTTGCGGATCTTTGGTTCTCCTGTCTACATGCATGTGATGAAGGATGCAAGAAGGAAGCTGGATCCAACTGCTGAGGTTGGAATATTTGTGGGGTACACTGATACACCTCACAACTATCGGGTGTATTTGTCAGACAGTCGCAAGACTGTTGTGCGACGGGATATAAAATTTCAGGAGGAGAAAGCCATGCAGTGTTCGCTTGAGAGGGAACTACACTTGCATGCAGATGAGGAGCTGTTAGTTCCTAAGGAGGAGCTTCCGGATGTGGATCAGCCACAAGAGGAGGTTCAAGAGGTGGAAGAAACCACTCATGCAACGCCAACCATCGAGAGGAGCGGAGACACACTACTAGAGAAGGCGAGCAGAAAGTAGATCAGGATGCAGAGAAGATTGTAGGAGCACCTACATCATAGCACAGACAGAGATAGTCACCTGACTAAAATACTGGATACGTGGCTCGGATGAGCAAGTGTATCATGACAGAACCATCCTCTTTCGAGGAAGTTGTGGAGGACCTTGCATGGGTAGATGCCATGGTGGAAGAGTATGATTTGATTGTCAGAAACAATGCATGGGATATTGTCCCAAGGCCGGAAGGGAAATCAGTGGTAGGTTCGAGATGGATCTACAAAGTGAAGCAAGCAGCTGACGGGAGCATCGAGAAGTATAAGGCAAGATTTGTTGCCCGAGGCTTCTCACATATTGAGGGGATCGACTATGAGGAAACCTTTGCACCTATCGCAAGGTACTCTTCCATACGGAGCATCCTTGCTC
Organism: Pinus albicaulis; assembly: GCA_034641835.2. NCBI lineage: Eukaryota > Viridiplantae > Streptophyta > Pinopsida > Pinales > Pinaceae > Pinus > Pinus albicaulis. Next base: position 106,655,993 of record CM076571.1, read on the forward strand.
TCTCAGCACAGATGGGGTGGCATATTCATCAGATGGATGTGAAGACTGCATTCCTCAACGGATTCATTGAGGAGGAGGTGTACATAGAGCAGCCCGAAGGTTTCGAGATCTTCAGCAGTGAGTCGCATGTGTGCAGGCTCAAAAGAGCGTTGTATGGGCTGAAACAATCACCTCGTGCTTGGTACACATGGATCGACAGTTATTTTACCGGACTTGGTTTTACCAAGAGCGAGGCGGATCCCAACCTATACCAGATAGTGGTTGAGGGTAAGTTTAAACGTCATTGTACTTTATGTAGATGATTTGATGCGACCAATGATGAACATATGATACTCTCATGCAAGGCCGATCTTGCAAAAGAGTTTGAGATGAGAAGGACTTGGGCCTCCATTATTTCTGGGGATTGAAATTTGGCGGTGCGGTGATGGACTGTTTATGTCTCAAGGCAAGAGTATACCGAGAGATACTGGAGAAGTTCAACATGCATGGCTGCAAGCCTGTTGATACTCCTCTTCCTGGTGGTTGGAGGAAGGAGGATGCTACATCGGCGGATGTAGTGGATGCCACTATTTACCGACAGTTGGTGGGGTCGCTCATGTATCTGGTCAATACATGACCCGACATATGCTACGCAGTTAACCAGCTTTCACAATCTATGGTTAAGCCTAACAAGCTCTTTTGGAAGGTGGGGAAGCATGTATTGAGGTATCTTAGAGGCACATCGAGATATGGATTATGGTACAGACAGTCGGATGAGGTTGAGTTGAGGTGGCATAGCTTCATGGATTGTACCATCCTCTCCGGTGTGTGTAGAGGAAGATCATGTTACTTTCTTACATTCCTACGGAGGATCATGATGCTGATATCTTGATGAAGGCGCTCACCAGGAGCAAATTCGAATACCACAGAGGCAGGATAGGGGTTGCAGATAATCCATATCTTGTTGAGAGGGAGTGTTGAGATTGCAACAAGATGATGAGCTTAGTGGAAAGAATTCCCCTTCACTAAGTGGGCCTGCAGGCTATTTTTGGTGCAAAGTCTATTTTTAGACTATGTCTATTTTTAGACATATCGATCATGTTCTATGAGTTGCAGGATGATATTTGTGGATGGTTGGTCAAGTCGAAAAAAATAGATGGACTTCTATTTTTAGACATACTGGGCGGAATCTATTTTTAGATTGCCAGTTTAAAAATAGATATGTCGAATATTATTAGCTCTTACTAATATTTGGACTATAAACATTCTCTATTCTCTTGGAGCAACTTCGGTTAAGTGCACGGATGTAGCACGGGAGGGCGGCGGGAAAGTTACACTTTTCCTAAGGGTTAGTTGAGCTATTGCATGGTTGACTTCAGTTAGAACTCAAGTGGCAGAGTTTGGTGGAGTTGATGAGACAGTTGGTGGAGTTGTGTTCGGTTTAACTTAGTTGAACTAGTTGTATCTAGTCTAACTGACAAATACACTAGTGATGAGTGGTGTGAATTAATTATTAATTAATTCACTAATTATTAACTCATAAATCAACTAAAGAACACATCAGTTAACTGCAATGCATGGACAGTTCAGTGGAGACCAGTGTTAGAGGTGGGTGAAAGAGCTTGAGTGTGACCTATCGGTACAGACTATCTGGTGCATGAGTTTGCACCACACGGCCAATCGAGATGCCAATGAGGATTGCGCGGTGCAAGCCGGGTGGATTCAAACTTGGAAGAGCCCATATTCAGCAGGGATTGCGCAGTAGAGGCAGGCTAGTAGGTGGCAGAGATCGGTGCATGGGATTTGCTAGATCAAACCTGATTACTGTGTAGCAATTGGAGATTGTACTGAGAGCTTGTGAGAAGCTTTGTGTGATGATTGTTACATGATATTTATGACATATATTATACAGATAGTTGGGGGTTTTATCTTTAAGCTTTCCCATAAATCATTGTGTTCATATGTGTGAATTTTTATGGTTTTAATGTGTGCATGCAATTGATTTAATTTTCGCAAGTAATGATCAATGGTAGAAGAGATTCTATATTATGCATGAAGTCAAATAATGTGTGATCAGGAGAATCTTGGATGTATAACGCACTAGTTGTATAATTTATACAAAATGATTTTGTTTATGATTGAGATAATGAAGAGTAAATGGGGATGTCAGACGACAAATAATTTCTGGCATAATGAGCGGTTTGGTTGATAAGAGGAGCAATAGATAGCAAGATCTGCTTGAACAATAGAAGGCACTGTAACAGGGTACTAGGCAGCTGAGACTTAATGAACACCAAAGAGTGTGTTAGGATTTTACCGGTGTAGGGACAGGATTCATCTCTGCAGGTAAAGTATTGTAACTACTTTGTTACCTATTTTTTTGGTAGCATAAAAAGCACTCGATTTTGAAAAGTGGTGATGCAGAATCACCCCCTTTTTTTTGTGCACATTTTTGACACTCTAATATTTTTATTTATGAAGTATGAATATTTGTTTTAAAATGTTAGTGATTTTCATGCTAATTTTGAAACGTATTGATGCACCATCAACTTTTTTATTTTTAGAGCGATGATTTTCATGCTACTTTTGAAACGTATTGATGCAGCATCAACCTTTTTTTTTAGAGTGGTGATTTTCATATATATATAAAGAAATGACAAAATTTGAAAAAAAAACACATAATTTAAAGAAAAAAAAAATTAACCAAAAAAATTAAAAAAAAAACATCAAAAACATTTTTTTCTAAGTTATTAAAAAAACCATATAATTAAGAAAAAAAATTAAATAGAAAATTTAAAAATAATATAAATTACAAAATTAAAATTTAGATAAAAAAAAATAAAATACAAAAAAAAAAAATTAAATTTAAAAATTTAAATTAAAAAAACAATAATAAGAAAAAAATACAAATTTTAAAATTAACAAAAAAAAAAATTAAAAAAAAAAAAAAATTAAAACTGAAAAAAAAAATTTAAAATAAAAGAATTAAAATAAAAAAAACTATCATTAAAAAACAAAAAAATGAAAAAAACCACGTGCAAATAATTAAAAAAACAAATATCCATAAATTTACTGTTTTTTTTTAAATGAAACAATTTATAAATTTTAAAAATGAAAAACTAAATAAACTTAAAGATTAAATTTAAAAACAAAATTTAAAAGAGAAACAAAAAAAATTAAAACAAATTAAATTTAAAATAAAAAATTTGAATTAAAAAAAAACATTTTTATTTTTTTATTTTTTATTTTTATTTTTTTAAATTTAATTTTTGTTTTTGAAATTTAAATTGTTTTAATTTTTGTTTTTTTTTCTAAATTTTGTTAATAATTTTTATTAAATTTTGTTTTTTTGTTTTTGTTTTTTTTTTTTTAAATTTTATTTTATTGATTTTTTTTTAAAAATTTTTCAGATATATATTTTTTTATTATTAAATTTTATGTTTAGTTTTTTCATTTAATTTTTTAAAATTTAGTAAATTTTGTTTTTTTTTTTAATTTATTTGAATTTAATATTTTTTTTTATTTTTAATTTTTTTATTATTATGTTTTTAATTACATAAAATTTTTATATATTTTTATTTCAATTAAAATGGTGTATTTAAAATTAGGTCTTTTTTTTAGTTAAACTTAATATTTTCAAATTAATTTGTTTTTTTATTTTATTTTTTATTTAATATATGTTTTTTTAAATTTAATATTTTTATTGTATTTTATTTTTCATTTTTATTTTTATTTTTATTTTTTTTCTAAGTTTTAAATTTATTAAATTTTAATATATTTCTTTAAATTTAATTTTTTATTTTAAAATTTAATATTTTATTTTTTATTTTTAATAAAGATTTTCTTTTTCTTTTTAAAATTTAATTTGTATATTTTATTTTTTATAATTTCTTTTTTTTAACTTGTGTTTTTGTTTTGTTTGTTTGTTTGCTTTTTTTTTTTTTTAATTTCTATGTGTTTTGAAATTTTAATCTTTAAATTTTTTATTTTTATTTTCTTAAAATTTTAGGTTTTTTTTAATGTTTGAATTAAAATTTGTATTTTGTTTTTATTTTTATTTTTTTATTCCTATATATTTTTAAATTTTAAGCTTTAAAATGTTTTATTTTTAATTTAATTTTTTCTTAAATTTTAGGTTTTTTTTAATGTTTGAATTTGAAAAATTAAAAAATGTTATTTCTATTTTTAGAAATGTCAAAAATATGACACAACTTTTTTATTTTGTTATTCCAACATCCACTGGTTTTGTTTTGATGGTGTTTTTTCAATCCTTTTTTCAAGAAACAATTTTGTTTTTAGCATAACTTTATAAAATGTTGAAATTTGACCTTCTAAAAAAACCAAGTGCTTTCTGGAATACATTTTTTTTGTTTTTGGGGTGTTTTTTCATGTTTTTTTGAGTCTTTTTGGGCTAGAGTTCCCGTTTTGAGGTCGGGTTACTTATTTCATCGGTAACGAGTGTTATGGGCTAAACTCATAGATGAATGGTCTGGCTAACTGCGAAAGAGTTTTCTGGGAAGTGCCATGTTCAAGATTTTTGCTACCAAATCGACCTTTCTGAAATGTAACAGAGGTAATATCCATTTTGTCCAAAAATTTTCCCCGCCGGATTAGGTTTAACGAGTCCAGACGAGTAAACTCAGTGAATTTTTCATATTTAGAGAGTCTGAAAAATGTTATAAAAGACAACTCCGTGTCTCGTCTGAATAGGTTTAATGAGTCCAGACGAGTAAACTCGGTGAATTTTTCATGTTTAGAGAGTCTGAAAAATGTCGTAAAAGACAACTCTATTGGGGTACCTTTGTCATGTCTTAATAATCGGGCACGACAAAGGGAGAATAGTAAGCCCGAAACAGTTCATTTTCTGTGAGTTTAGTCCATCGAAGCCGGAAAAGTGAGAAATCTATGTTCGATGGACATCTACCTCATTTTTTTATGAGTACGAGGAGACGGAGTAAACTCAGTACTCTTTGTGAAATTTTAATGAGTCCAACAAAGAAAAACTCGGTTACCTCCGTGAAATTTTAACAAGTCACGAGGAGAAAACTTGGTTACTTTTTCGGTTTAAAGAGCTTTGAAAAAGAGGAAAAGAATGGCTCCTTACTCTTTGTCGTGGTAGTTTAGCGAGCCCGACAAAGTCAACTCAGGGTTTTTTCAGTTTTATGAGCGAGAAAAAGGTCCCTAAAAAGAAAGCTCAGTGCTTCTTCATATCAGTTTTAACGAGTCCGAAGAAGAGAACTCTAGGTTTTTCGGATTAACGAGCAAGAAAAAAACCATAAAAGGAACGCTCGATATCAACTTCGTATAAGTTTAACGAGTTCGAAGAAGGGAACTCGAGGTTTTTCGGATTAACGAGTAAGAAAAATAGTGTAAAAAGAATGCTCGAAGCTTCTTCGTGTAAGTTTAACGAGCCCGAAGAAGAGGACTCGAGGTTTTTCGGAATAACGAGCAAGAAAAATACAATAAAACGAATGCTCGGAATTTCTTGATCTCTTTCTCGTCAATAGAAGGATCTATGTCGGGAATTTTCTTGTAAGACCAAGAAAACACATCGCGGAATACCTTGAAAAGGGATGTGAAGCATGCAATTTCCTCAGGATTGCAATCGACTCCAATCTGAATATTTTCCACGATACCCGTTTTGACTGAGATATCAATGATCATTGTCTTAGAAAGATTACCCATGTTACCTTATGAATCGATAGTTTGAACAGTCGTGTAAGTGGAGGGAACCATCTCAGGTGGGTCAAAGGATGGGTTTTTAGTTTTTATCACGTCCGAGTCGATCATCGAAGCGCGATGGTGAAACTCTCCCCAAGGTTGTTCTTCTAGAGACATGATCTCTCGAATAGCTTCGTCTGTAGGCAAGACTTCATTGAGGAGATCCTTAGAGAGAACTGTGATGGGTGGGAGGTTTGTACCTTTGGTCGAAACCATAGCAGTGGAGGGATCAGATGTAATTTGGATGGCTTGGTAGGCCAACTTGGCTGGTGAGAGCGGCATCTGATCTCTGTAGGAAGCGATGTCTGAAGGTGCTGGGATGATCCATGGGTCGATAGAGCCATAAAAAATGGTGGATATCATTGCAACCATATTTGGGATCTCTGGTGACGGGAGAGGAAAACAACCCAGTAGGGAAGATGCCTTCAGAATACCGGTACCAATACTGACGTAAGAGTCAGGGCAACCTCCTATTAGGGGTACAGTGCTATTTGGTAATGTGGAATAATCAGGGGTGCAGAAGGATAACTGATCCACTGTGACTGTTTTCCCATCCAATGGAAATAGGATGAGTCGGAAAACTGAAGAAACAATGGCGGTCATGGCATAAGACCAACTGCGACCGAGAAATAGATTATAGTCGAGATGGCGATCTACGACTTCAACGTCCACAATTACTGTTTTCCCACTCAGAGAGATGGGGAAGCTAGCAAGGTATCCTTTTGGGAGGAACTTGTGGCCATCGAAAGCTTTGAGGGAATTCAACGGTGGTGTTAAGGTAGGAGAACCTAAAGTGAGCCAACAAGCTTGTGACATAACACAGGTCGAAGCACCTTCGTCTATGACAGTGCGATGGATTGGTCTCCCTTTCGACACAACTTGCACCTGGAATGCAAGTTGATGTGAGAGGCGAGGTTTAAATTTTTCCATATCAAAGATAGCTAGCATGGAATCCTGGGGGTCTATTCCACCAATGGCTGAAAGCAAGGCTTTCCTTTGTGCTGGACAAGTTTGCAATACTTTGAGAGTAGACATAGTTGACGGTGCCCGCGCCAAATCTTCTACAATGTTGTAGTTTTGGGCTACACGTGTAGAGGTGTTATGAGTCATGCGTCGAAGTGTCCCTTTGGGGGGACGAATCATGGGGTTAGAAGTAGGCCGTTTGATATGCAGATCATTGGGCGGCGGTGGATTTGAACTAGTAACAAGTTCTTGAGCATCTATGGTAGGATTTCCATAAAGCTTGGCTCGTGTTTGAAGTTCAACACTCTCAATGCCATAAATGGCGGATGGTCCTTCACCGGAAGGATGTGAACCACCATTGCCCCGTTGCTGGGGTTATGGCGGGTTGTCAACCATGTGTTGATGTTGCTACTGTTGATTAGGGAAAGGATTATGAAGAACGACAGGTGTTCGCCTAGAATCCTTGTTTGCAATAAAATCGGTGCATTCCTAGAGCCGAGGACATTTGTATGTCAAGTGGTCCTCTACATAGATCTTGCAAGGAAATTTCATGGGTTTATCCTTCTCTTTGTCATTTTTGGCAGCGTTTTTCTGATTAGGGTTATTCTGATTGTTCGACTACTCTTCCGAAGAAGATGTCTTTTTATTGTTCTTCTTATTTTTCCCACTAGGTTTTTGTGAAGTTTGCACAGAATTTACCTCAACAGTAGGAAGAGTAGTCGTTTGGTGAGGGGTGGTGGTAGCCGAGGACAGCTGGGAGGCTTGCCCCCGAGACTGTTTTGTGGCTACACCAGAGATTGTGCCAACGAGACCGTCGGCATGAGCTCCGGTTTTCTGAGTAGCTGAAGGATTTGGGTTACCAGGGGCATTGGGGAGAAAATCATATAGCGTGCTAGATTGTGAATAGATTAAATCCAAATGTTGGGCACGACAAATGCATTGATCTTCTGTAACTTCAATAGAAAGGCCAATGTCTTTAGATATGTGGGGTAAGAGAGACTTACAAAACCAATTAGCTAAGAGATGATCTGGGATTGGCGCTTTGACTAGCCTCCTCCTACGTCTCCATTCATGGATGTGATCAGAGATGTGGGTGGTGGTGTCTTGGCGCAGCGAGGTTAACAGTTCTGTTCTGGTTTCAAATATGATTGGTAATTGGAAGTTCTTTAGAAAATCCGTCACTAAACTGCCAAAAGTGTTGATGGCAGCACGTGGCAATTCAATATACCACTTGGTGGCATTGCCTTTAAGGGTGTGGGGAAACAGTCGAAGTCGGACACTATCATCCACCATAGAATTAAATATAGACTATAGATGAAAGGTAGTGATGTGTGCAGTTGGGTCATCCCCTTGTTTCCCATCGAACTTTGGGATGTCAGAAGGAATCTTGTGCGGTACTAGAGGCCAGAGCGGGTTGTGATTGATGGGATCATTAGTCAGTTTATGGATGTCGGGGATGTCCAGAGCTGCCAAAAATGGAAATTGTGGATTTCCCCCCGAATCTAACCAAGGAAGTATGGGCTGACTATTTAGACCATAGGGTCCGCCCATCAATGTGTTACTAGGAGGATAAGTAGGACTTTGATAAAAATTTCCTATAGGTGGAGGGGTAGGGACATATGGTTGCTGCCCATAGAGCATATTGTATTGCGGGGCGAACGGTTGGTTGTCCCCAGTATAAAAGTGCCCTCCCATTCCAGATGGAGGTTGGGGTGGGTTAGTCCATATGGATGCAATAGAGTTTCCCGGAGGCATGCTACTACTTGCATAGTTCGGCAACGGCATAGACCCAACACTTATATTTGAACCACTTAAGGGAATAGTATTAACAATAGGTTGTCCTATTTCCCTAAGGATTGTAGGGAAAGTGAAATGTTCCTTGCTACCTGCGTGCTGGTGACACTGCCCCCTGGTATAGTGGCCAAGGGGTTTGAACTCAGCAAAGGGTTCCAACCGAAAGGGTTGTAAAAGGAACCGAAGTAGTCACACTCGTGGGAGGAGCAACCGTGGGTCCTAATGTGGTCATGGTAGGAGTAGATCCCGAAGGACTCGGTGAGCTACTGACAGTTGTGATGACCGTAGGGTTGGGATTAGGTATATGTTGACTACTGGGGTTACCAAGTGATGGCATAGAATTGACGACTGGCGGGGAGGATGGTGGCGAACCTGGGAGGGTTGCCATTGGCATCGACCCTGTGGATGCCGATTTTGAAATGGATGTTTGTGCGACTGAAGACATGTATTGGTGTGGTGGAATCTAAACTATCATAGTCCCCAACAGATCAGTGAGTGGAGGATTGTAATGAGGTACAACCCCTTCCGTGAAAGGGTTCTCCAGAAATTCCATATGATATGAGGCTATGTGAAAATTAGGGTTTTTCAATGGAGACTGTTCTTCTGCAGAAGGCACTGGTTCACCAATGTTCAGTTCTTCCTCAAGAGTCAGAGGAGGTAGACCTTGCTATCGTCGAGACAGACGGCGTGGGTTGGATGACGCCACAGTGACCTGTTTATTTTTAACAAATTTTAATAAATTGTGATGTATTATAAAGTCTCAGTGACAGTAAACACACACCTAAAAAAGAAAAAAAAGAAAAAATTAATCTCTAAAATCAATCAGCAAGTAGCCATAATAGGGTACCCTGTCTGAGTACTACTGTTTTTTGGTGATGAAATCCAGTATCACAATAGTATACAGAGAGGGCTGGTTGAAAGTATAGTTACGGTCACTCTAGAGCTTCGCTCGAACCTCAGACGATAGGTGTAAGCACTCTCGTGAAGACGAGTACCCTTCTAAAGACCGAAGACAGAGTGGGTCCATCTATTTCAGGTACCAGGATAGCCCATCCCAGTCACCTTGTGTAAGTCCCTAAAAATTATGGCCACTAAAGATACCTCAAATCACATACATCATCAGGGGGGTCCACAGTCAAGGACAACATGCTATATGGGTAGAATACCTAGATCCCCGATCTAGTTTTGACATCCCTGAAGGGAACCCCAATATATAACACACCCACAGGATGCTATTGAAGGCGGGCTACCTTCTTTTGCACCCAAGTGTTGTCTCGCGCTGAGCTCCGGTAAAGGAACGGTCCCGATAATATGAGTGCAGTAGGATTTCACTCGTTAATGACTCTAGTTTCAAGTTTTGAGATCTTGGGTGATTTTCTCACTTTTCTTAACCCAAGGTCATAGCTTGAACTACTGTTGGTGTGAACTCAAAAAGAGTAATGTGATTGATTTTATTATCTATTGATTCTTAGTGTACTTGATTATTAGTCTTGCGGAGGGGGAGTGGACGTATGAAATGTAATGAGACTCTGACTCAAGAAACCATGCAAAAATATGCTCTAAATATTCAATTCGATGAAGAGTATTTCTACAAGGAGAGGTTTCTTTTCAACATCCATGCACTAACATTCAAATAGCACAGTTCAACTTTAAAGATTCAAACTTCTATCTACCTCTTCTTAATAGTCTATGAACTGAAATTTTCAGAATTAACTCAGCTAGATGCAGAAAAACTAAAAAAAAAAGATTTTCTTCTCTAAAAAGTAAATTCTTTGACACTAACTTTTCAAACTAGAGCAAACAAACAAAAATGCCAGCTTAGTAAACAAGCACAGGGATTCAGTCAAGGAGAGATACTGATGGCCGAAAAACTCTGCAACCAAAACACAATCACAATGGTGAACAACAAATTTTGGTTGAGTAACGCACTATCTTTGAGTAAAGACAACGTTAATCCAGAGACTCACGCACTGTATTTAAGCAGAGATAGCATTATAACACACTGTAAAACCAACAGAGGTAGTGTTAGCCAGGGTAAAGTTTTTCAGATGGTCAAACATAAATAGGATTGAACTCTGCGAGCTTTTGAAATGTCTACTGGGCATAAATACTGGTCGGAAGGGTCTGTGAATAGAGGAAAGAAGAAATGAGGAAAGAAATAGTCTAGAAACTATGGGGAAATCCCCAGTGGAGCTGCCAATTCTGCTATAGGGTAAAATGCTTGGGTTGTTGGTTATTGAATATCCCTCTCAGGGCTTTTCGGTGCTTGAGGTAGACAGTAAGATTAGCTGTATAGTTCACAAAGATGGCGCATACATATTCATATTAACTTAAAACAACTTGATGGAATAAGATGGAAGATTACCTCTTTAATGATCTTGAAGTCTTTTGGAGAGTGCTGAACAATGTAGCAGGGATTCTTCTTCACCAGCCCCAAATCTCGACCTTGCAATCAGTCAAAGCACCCGTGTAATCTCTACCATAACATACATTCCCTATCAATTAAGTCAATATATAATAAACATTTAAACTATGCACATCTAAGCCATTCATCTCATGCTATATAAGTGATTAAATAATAATGACAATATCAACGCATATAATGGACAAAACAGATATAGTTCTATTGATTTATAAAAAGGAGGATTACAACCTTCGGTTGTACCAAGCCCTCCTCAGCCTTCCAATCTCTCTATCTCTGAAAGTGGTGATGTCTTGATCAACAAGTTCTCAATGAACCTCTTTGACCTTTGACCTTCACACTACAACAATGATCTCTACTTCACAAGTATTCAAAAACTTTGACAATCCTTCGACCTTGAATCAAGACCATTCAACTCCATTTAATAGGAGATGGAGAGATCAATCATTTCCCTTCTCTTTCCACTAGTTCTGAATAGAAAAAACCAAAATGTTTCCTCAAATTCCATGCTTTTTCCTTCCTGGAGAGTTCAGTTGTTTATGGCAAGGCCCAATAAGAGATTAGTGCTTTGAAATTTCCTTTTTGTACTGACTCTCTTGTGAGAAAAAGCTAGAAATTCAAATCATTCTCCGCAGGTTTTTCCCGTTCCAAACTCAAAACACGGGTAACACTTCCCTCTAGTGTAAACAGAGTGTTTCCCTAGCCACTAACGCGGCCTATTCACTAATCAGGTGTGTTATAACGCTCTTGTGTTGTTATAGTGAGGCGTTACCTTGGCAGAAATAGGTTTAGTTTAGGTCTTTGTATTCCTTCCATATTTATCTTCTCCTTTGAGCTGATGAGGAGGTATTTTGACCTGTAACAATTAGTCTGGTGTGATTGGGCGTATGATCCATTAATGTGATGAATAAATCAAGTTTGTTTGGTTCTTGTTATAAGAGAGTATGCATAGTAGTGAGAGGACTAGTACTACTTTCTTTTATGAATTTGATTCGAGTTCATATTTGATACTGTGAATATTTGTGTTAATACTTTGGGAAGTGAAAGAAGCTACAAGGTGATCAATTTAGATTGACTCACTCTTGTACACAAAGGAATATGTGGTGATTTTTTTTTACTAAGTTGCAGAGCATCAAATACCTTTGAGGAGGAAACACAATGGTGATTTGAACCAGTCAATGTTCTAGCTTCAGAGTCAAGCTATCATTATATGTTTACTAGATGAGGTTCAACCGAAGTTCTTAAGCCGGATTTGAACATATAATTTTCTATCAGGGTCAAGGTTCCAACCTTGAAAGGTTCCAGTTAGGCCTATTTGTTTTGAAAAAAAATTCTTTGTATCTAGGAGTCTTGCTATCTAGGTTGAACACAAGTTGAACTGCATGCTTTTGGATGGATCAAAATTTAGTTATATCCTTCAAGGATTTATCATTTGAGCTTGTGGATCGTGTCTTAGAAACTAAGAAATTGAAGAAAATTGGAGAAAGTCCAGCGAAGAATTGAAGTGTTGGTGGAACACTGCATTTTTCCCTTGTACATTGAAACATGCTCCATCAGCCTCTAGATCGATCACAACAGTTCCAAGAGAGCTCCAGTTCTATGGTAAGATCGATGGAAAAGGTTCCAAAGAGCGTCAGTCTTTGATAAAGGCATAAAGAATGATTTTCCGGTGATGAAAGTCTAATCTGTTGTTTGAATGGAGAATTCATGTGTTTACGAGAATGGAAGGCCAATCTCTAGTTTGAATAAAGAATTCATGAATGACATTAAGACCATATTTAGTTTTAGCTATGAAACATGCTATTGGGAATTTAGCTTTTGTTAAAATAAAAAGGGCCCATACAGATATGGGGTTTTTGATTAGATTCAAACCTCGCTGATTGATTAAGTTGTAGGTTTGGTTTTTTTTTTTTTTTTTTTAATGTAATATGGAACCCTGTCTATAGAGAAAAACGATATATCTAGAGGTAATGCAACCCATATTGGGCATCACTGCCCATGGTTTTGGACTATGGTATTGGAAAGGCCAAAGCTATATAAGGAGTCTAGATAGAAGTTAGAAGGAAATAGATGAAGGGCTTGAATGATGCATTTAGGTGTAAGATTGTTTTGAGTCAGAGTCTGTTTTTGGGTTAGAAGAAAAGGCTCCTGCAGCTATGTGTGCGAAGACCTTAGCAACTCTACAGTTGTGTGCATAGACCCCTGAAGCTATGCGCACAGGTTGGAAAGTGAATGTATGAGAAGGATATGGCTATTAATGAAATACTTGTTGAGAAATATCTGAGTTATATTGATGTGTTTTTCATTTACTTATGTTTCTGAATATTTATGTTGAAAAAGGGTTTTGATCTATAATTGAGTAACGTAGTCCTGTTTATGATTATTTACTTTGTCTAATGCAAGAATAAATAAAATCATGCAGCCTATGAGAAAGTTCAACAGATGTGTTGGAAAACACTATTATTAATGATAAATATGACTTGTGAATCTCTATTAAGAAGGAAAAGCCCTAAATCCACAATCCAATGTCCCTATGGATGCATAAACATAGTTCTAGCATCCCCCTATATTTCCTCAGATGAGACTTCGATATGCGCAAGAAGTTCGTTATCGAAAGGGCCAGTAATAGTAAGTTTTTTTGAATTGTTCAGTCACATTGAACCTAGGTCCAGACACCATCAAGCCAACAAATGGTTCCATTGCAGGGACCGATATTTGACTAAGGGATAAATAGATGTGGGATCCGTCTAATGATGAGATTGAAAATTGGGTTGATAAAAAACAATGTGAATTCCATGTGCAAGAAAATAGAAGGTCGCACATCTCTACTATACATTGGATACATAAGTATATATATACATATCAATACGAGATATTTTTCTCATCGTTTTTTAGCAAGCTGTACGAGTGGATATCAAGACTAGCATCGCAGGTGGGTTATTTCAATCATTAAGGGAATTTTGAGGTCTAAAATGGGCCTCCTAAAAAAAAATGTAAAACCAAAATAAAATTTATGAGAACCAATAGGATTCAAGAAGATGATGTCAACCATGGGGGATGATTCACCATTTTTGGAGTAAAAAAGTAAAAATATTTAAAAATAATAAAATAATAAAACTACTTTTTCAACTCGTATTTTCAACTTATCTCCCTAAGGGTTTACTCAAATTTCAAGCGGGAGTACTCGTTGGATGAAAAATTTAATTCCTCATCCAAGAAGTACCCATGTTGCATACTTTTGAAGGACTCTGCTACAGAAAAAATGAGAAATACATGAAAAAACGTGATTGCAATCATGTTTTTCATGTATTTCTCATTTTTCATGTAGCAGAGTACATCAAAAGTATGCAACATGGGTATTCCTTGGATCGGGAATTAAATTTTGCATCCAACAAGTATTATTGCTTTAAATTTGAGTAAACCCTTAGGGAGATAAGTTCAAAATATGAGTTGAAAAATTAGTTATTTCTTTTCCCATCTAAAATTTGATGATGTAATCAAATATTATTTTATTATTTCCACTATTATTTTATAATTTCCTTAGGAGGCCCATTTTAGACCTCAAAATCCCCCTAATGAATAATCCCACTATGTGTACCTCAAAGCTAATTGAGAAGCTGAAAAGGACTAATAATGAGATCACGAGGGTTGTTGATTATTGTATAGACAATATCCTTGGAGGGTTCATCACTTAGTTCACGATCGAGAAATTCGTGTCTTATAGCGAAGCAGGGTGCAAGTTCTTCAGAAACCCTAGAGGTAAATACCTGAATTCACTGAAGTTCTGGATTAAAATTCTATTGTGTGAAAAGGGTATATTACAGATGCACTTAGATTTATGTTTGAAGAAAGAGAACCTGGTGCTACGCGAAGTAGTAAGCGATTCAAAAAAGGTTGGGGTACTTACATTGAAACTGGATAGAGGCCATTGTTCGAATCTGAAAAAGGAGGCAACAACCCCACTACTACGCGAATTTTGTCGCTGAGATCTAAAAGTCAACAAAGTGCTGAGGAGATCCACCAACCTTCCTCCCCCATCATCACTCCATCCCATTATATTCCTCCACTTCCACCTCCACCTCCCCCATTCACCATGGCCCAACCACCGAGGATACCTGTGTTCAAGGGAAGAGATGATCTTGAATAATTCTGGTTTGTGGTAGAAGCGATATGGAGTTCACAGAATGTTACAAATGAAAAAATGAAGAAAGCACAGTTGATTATAGCGCTGCAAGATAGAGCATTGTCCTGGTACATGAAATATGTTGCGACGAATACAAATGATTCTTTAGCTGAGAAAAAGACCATGATGAATGCTGAATTCAAGAAACCAAAGTCGCAGTCCCAATGTATCACAAAGATCAAAGAAATTAAGCATCTGACTATCGAGTCCATATGGTAGGTAGATCAGAGATTTAAATTGTTGTTGAGACAAATTAGTTTCAGGATCCCAGATGAACAACATAGAGAATGGTTCATTGATGCCTTGTTGCCTCATCTCAGACTGCCATTGTCTCAAAATAATATTGCAACTCAAGCCGAAGTGTTGGAGATTGTGATGAAGCTTGAAGGATCACTTGTAGCTGATACAAGTATAGGAGTGCAACAGATTCAAACTCAGTTGGCAAGCTTGCAGATGGAGCTCCAAGATCTAAAGAAGGGAAAGGAGGTTTGCCTGGAGATGAGAACGAGGGTTTGGTGTATCAAATGCAAAGCGGAGGGTCACTATAAAGAAAAATGCCTTGTTTATAGAGACTGTTTGAATGTTGGGATGTCAAGTCCATTGAATCCTAGATCGAGCACAGGGCCAAGTGTAGGGCCTAGTGTCTGGTGTAGCCTCTACGAAGTTGCAAGCCAACATTCCACGAAATTTTTTTATCTATTGAAAAAATTTGTCAGATCACCAAAGAATTTGTTTTTTAACTTCTACAGTTTGGTAGGGCACAATAAACAACATTGTAAGGGCTATGACATGATGATGCAGAACAATACTGATGTGTATCAGATGCACTTAGAATGACGCAAAGCTTTGGGTTTTCCAAGCGCGCGAGGAGCTTTCCTTGGCCGAGGAGGAGGCACAGGTCATGGGAGAGGGCAAATCATATGCTACAACTATGGACAGACTGGACATTTTTCCAGGTATTTTTAGAATCCCACTGTAATTTCCTATAAGCATTGCCAATAATTTGATCATGAAGTCGAAGATTGTATCATATTGTTAGCTATAATGGAGGATAAGTGAAACCAACAACTGGCTCAAAATATACAAATGATGAGGGCTGAACTGCTCCGCACAAAGCTAAGCGTTAAATTAGGAACACGTAGTGGTGTGAATACCAGAGGATACCACACAAAAGGAAGAAAGGTTGTGACAAAGACACGGCTAGGAAAGCTAAAGGTAAAAATGTTGACATCAATGTGAAGCGTGAGAAAGATACATTCATGGAAGCAAGGATGACATTTATGAATTCTAAAGCTTGACCACCTACCACACATTGACAATTATTTCCATTGGATAACAAGCCTAAGGAGAGGACCGAAGTAAAGGAAAAGGATAATTCTATCTTGGCATCCTTCTTGCAGATGTGTACGAAATTGCTGAGGGACCAGAGGGATGTAGAAGGGTTGCAGAAACTGATCGATAACTATGCTAGCAAGGAAAGCCTGCAGCTAGAACAACACGCAGTAAATAAAGTGTACATGAACAAGACGAGAACTGACCAGGAGATGTGCTTGACTACACAGATCAGAGATTATGCGATGGATCAATTTATTCTAGATCTAGGGTTAGATGCCGACGTTCTACCAAAGTAGACATGGGAGCGGATGGGAAGGCCTAAGCTGCAATGGTCGCCAATTCAGCTGCAGATGGAAAATCAACTGAATATCATTCCCGTGGGGCGATTGCAGGGGATTACCGTAGATATTGACGGCACTGATATGTTGGTTGACTTCGAAGTGATTGAGATCGTTGATGATAGTAAGCCATATCCTGTGCTATTGGGATTTGAATAGGCTTATGACATGGACTCTATAATCAACCTGAAGAATAAAAAAATTATATTTGAATAGAATGGTACTCGATTTTTGTGCCATTAGATCCTTCTGAAGGTGCGCACTATACAGAACCTATCCTCCACAAGTATGGGGATGCGGAGATTGATCATATATATAAGATTTTAGCGTAGGATTAATATTGTATTAATCCCACCGCAGATGGTAGAATATGTTGGGATCATGATTGTTTGTGCATTTCATATTCTGATGAAGAGATGGATAATTGGCATAATCGTTTTCATGAGGTAACCGCTAAGTGTTGTAACAAGGTTATCGAATATCTGCGCCGTGTCAGTTAAAAGTGTGCGATTTACATTTTTATGATGGAACATGGAATGCTGTCTTATTTTTAGAGGTATGAAGCATTGGAATTCGCATTGAGGTCCACCCCAGCTTGATGGTGGGGCGCGCATAGGGAAAGTCGTGGCAGATGGACAAAATTATACAAGTTGATAAGGCTACGTTTTGGTCAAGTTGATATGAAGATTGTGGAGAAGTATGATGGTCAAAAGGATCCTCACTAGAAATTGACTCCTTGGAATGAAGATTGGGGCGCCGAATCTTAGCTAGAATGGGTGCACATGTTATTTCATTCCTTAGAGACAATACCTCAAAAATGGTATCTAGAAATAGAGTTAGAGTTGTGCCATGGAACTGTGGACTAGAATGAGATGATAAAAGGATTCTTATTAAGATATAGCTTCGCTAATGGGTGGGAAGGCATTAATGAGGTTCTTCAAGAAATTAAAGTAGGATTATTTCACATTACCAAGGAGCCAAGGACATTGGTTCAGATGAATTGGACAAACCCGACCAAAAAGCTTGTGTTGGGGGAGGATATTTGCGGATACCGAGGTGAACAAACACAAAAGGATTCTACTACATGATGGCTCTTGCGCAGTAGAATCGATGTAGGTGCAGCTGGAAGTTACTTCACCAAGGAAGGCCAGACTTCATTGAGGGGGTGAGTCTCATGAAGTCCATTCAAAATATGACCGTTGGAACAGTAAAAGTTGACTGGAAAATGACTTGGCCGTTAAAAGGAGCAGGAGGGATGAAATTAATGGGAATATTTGGGTGGATCCGCCGCCAAATTGACATTTATGAAGATGATCTAAGAAACATGATGGGATTTGAATTAAAATTTCGCTATAAGTAAAGGATCCCACTCCCCATTCGAACAATTTACGCGTTAAGTGTTATAAGTAAGAGTTGTTGTCTGCAAGAGAGCCGAGCGATTTGTTTCACGACAGAGTACAGTTTCACAACATTGAGAGAAGAATTGATCATGGGAGTGCTCAACCACACAATCTAGTCAGGATTAGATCATACCATGATGACCACACCTCCAGTAACAAACACATGGCCAAGGTCACCCAGAGGGAAGAAGACTGCAGGTGCATCGCTGTCCGTGAATCCTAAGAAACCAATCTTGAGATGCTTACCCCGAAAGAAACTCCTGAAGGAGAAACAAACTAAAGGGGGCCCAGGATCGACAAAAGGAAAAGGTTGTGGTGGTAGAATCAGATGATGAGGAGGAAGAAGAAGCCCCTGAGGAAATTTCTACTAAGGAGGTTGAGCCTATCTCTAGGATTCTTCCATATATCTCGCCCTAGAAGCTGAAGGCTAAGCAACCAGTGAAAGACATCGACGCAGTGAAGTACAAGGTGTTTATACCACTGATTCTAGACGAAGTGTAGGTTGAGGGTGATTTACTAGCCAAGGTGCCCCAGTTGAGAATGGAGGACTGATATTTTAATGACAAAAGCAAACACTCGCAATTTTAGCCCAGCAGGCATCTGTGTCCAGAGGCGTACCCAGATGGAGTTACGAGATTAGAGCCGATGAAATGGGTGAAGGGTATCCAGCAATCAGAGATACTCAACAAGATCTATGTGCCACATTTTGGGAAAAGTACTATCAATACTATTTGTGTGTGCCAATTGCTGGCCCTGGTGCATGACGATTGTATATGGTTGGGGAAGAACATCACCATTACCGAGGTGCTCATCAAAAGAATTACAACCCTTCATTGTCTTTGGGCAGACCTCATGGGGGATTTTGTGGGTAAGAGCCAGGACAAGAAGGTGGCACACAAGATGAATAATGAGTATGATCTGACCAAGGGGACCAGGGGTTATCTCATTAACACCATTTCTGACAGAATTGTACGCTTCACCACACAAATCCTTGTGGGTAAGATTATGAGGAAGAGTCGCTGAGAGGAGGCCTATACACCTATCATAGCTTTAGCTATGGAGTGTGCCAAGGGTGTTGTATACAACTGGGTTGGCTACTCATGTATAGAGTTCCTTGTAGATTTCAAAGTAGCACAGGAAGAAGGCGAGAAGTTCCACTATGCGTGGCTCTTGATTCTTATTTCCTTGATGGAATGGAGGGAACCTGACGGGTCATAGTTCAACATTGTGGACCCCGATCTATGCAAAGAAGCCGATACACTTCACTATGGAATTCAACAGAGCCATCAAGGGTTATGGCCAATAAATTCTTCTGGGTCAGAGTTGAGATGAGCTTAAAGACAATGATAAAACAAAAGCCCCGGTTGTCACCAAGCATAGTGGAGTAGTATCGAAAGGTTGCAGAGTTCAAAGTAGACTTCCATCATATCCACCTTCAGGCGAAGAAGGACCTCGCGGGGGTCTGGTACGAGATCCCATACCTGGACAAAGAGGAAGATGTAGAATCCATCATCAGCTGATGGATGAGTGCTTGATTAACTACGTTTTCTGAAGGTGCGGAGTAGGCATGAACGAGTGGGGCGAAGACCACTACGCCAACATAGAAAAGGACACTGAAGCAGAGACTTTGGAGACTGAAGGGGATGATATTCTTGGTGGTGATCTGGGAACAAACCTATCTAGCCCCTCCTCCTCGTTTATCACTAAGAGAAAGCAACCAGAAAAGGGTGACACAGGAAATAAAGTCAAGTTTGACAGGTCTGCTGGTCCGACATAAATGGTCCTCACCAAGGGGGACATTGACAAGATAGGAGGCGTTGTGCGGTAAGTCAATGAGGATTTCTAGGGCAACATAGAAGAATAGTACAAGAAAGTGTTGGATGATGTCTACAAGGGGTTGCAGGACTTGCATATGTCGGCATGCATTGTTCAGGTGAGCGTGAGCCAGGAGAGCGGCTTGTAAGCGAGCGTGGTTCCACTCATCGGGGAAAAAAACATGTGTAAGCACTGAAGCACACGAATTGGCACTGAACTTTGACACCCATGCAATGCCTATCCCTGTAGGCACATTATGTTTTGATAATACATAGCAAAGGAAGTCGACGGTCCTCTCGCAGAACAAAAAACTAAATATTGCTGCGATGCCTCTGCAGGCTTTGCATGAATTCCACCAGGGCATCATCGAGGAGTTAAAAATCAGAGAACAACACGCTATTTGATTATTCGTGATGTCCAACAAGAATGATAAAGAATTGATTTCAAGAAAAAAATCACTATCCAAGAACGTGAGGCCGAGGCAGCACATCGACAGAAGTTGGAGGACGTTGTCTCTAAGGCATACAATGAGCTACCAGAGCTCGAAATTCAGGCTGCAGCTGCGCTTGAGAAAAAATTTTCCAAGCTAGCCATAGCTATCAAGGAATCTAAGGCTAGATTTGATGAAGTACAAATAGAAATGGAAATTAAAATTGTCGAGTTGTAGTTGGAATTGTAGCCCGACACTTCGCCAGAAATCTGATAGCAACGAGCCGCCGAGATGAAAGTGACCACAAAAAAAATTGAGTCCTACATACAGGAGTGCGTGAGAATGTTTGGGGAGGTTTTGGATGTATGGTCCTCACTACAGGAGGACCCATAGGTGAAAAATATTGAGGTCGAAGTGCACGAAAAACTTGAACAATTGGATCAGATTAAGGTCATTGCAATGACCTTAGCACTGATGCAACAAATTATCACCTCAAAGAAGGTAAATCTTTGTAGGAGAAAATTTCCGCGCTGCGCAGGAAGGAGGAAATACTTGGAGCCTAGATAAATCCATGGGAAGCTAAGGCTAGTCAGCTTTCCCAAACTGCAGAGCAGAAACTGAAAAATCTGCACGAGGCACAAAAAGCACTGGAGAAGAGGGCAGCTAAGAAGGTCACAAAGACGCTACTCAAATACCTTAGCGCTTTTGTAAAATAGTGCACTTATACAATCCCACCATTGAAGGATTCCTTGAGCGTCATCAAAGTGAAGATTGATGTTGCGCCATCGTTGTGACTCGAGACGAGTCACCATTTTGTATTGGGGGCTTATTGGAGTTGGGATCCCCGTGAAGTAAGAAAGAAAGGAAAGACTCTGCAGATCGAGGAGTGGAGCGCGCAACGCGAAGTATATTTTGAGTCATAGGGGCTTTGGGGTGGGTCAAAGCCCCTTTTTATGTAATGGGATGGGATATTATGTGAACGTTGGACTCTGCCCATGGTTTTGGACCATGGTATTGTAAAGGCCAAAGTTATATAAGGAGTATATATAGAAGTCAAAAGGCAATAGATGAAGGGATTTAATTATGCATTTAGATGTAAGATTGTTTTGTGTCAGAGTCTGTTTTTGGGTTAGAGGAAAAGGCTCCTTCATTTGTGTGTGTGGATACCTTAGGAAGTCTGCAGCTATGTGCACAGACCATTGTAGCTGTGTGCGCAAGGTGGAAAGTGAATGTATGAGAAGGATCTAGCTAGTAACGAAATACTTGTTGAGAAAGATCTAAGTTATATTGATGTGTTTTGCTTTTACTTACTATTTCTGAATATTTATGTTGAAAAATGGTTTTGATCTATAATTGATTAGCGTAGTCCTATTTATGATAACTTAATTTTTTTAATGCAAGAATAAGTAAGATCACACAACCTATGAGTAATTTCAACAAATGTGTTGAACATCACTAGTATTAATGATAGATCTAACCTAAAAATCTCTGTTAAGAAGGAAAAACCCTAAATCCACAGTCCAATGTCCCTATGGATGTAGAAACCTGGTTCTAGCATCCCCCTATATTGCCTCGGGTGAGACTTCGATCTGCACAAGCAAGTTGTTGCTGAAAGGGTCGGTAATAGTGGGTTTTTTTTGGACTGATCAGTTACATTGAACCTGGGTCTAGACCCCATCAAGCCAACACCTATCCTACTTACTTATCCTGACTACGATAGTTTTTGGAATTGAAATTTAAAAGAACTATTCATGGAACTGTTTTAGGCATGCACTATTCACCCATTCTAGTAGTACAACATCATCAAGCTACATGATATTTACAACTCCCAATTCCCAGATTTATGGAACATAGAAAGGGCCCAACCAATGCATCTGTAGCTTTCCTGGAAATTTTTGGAACTTATTGTCATACATCAGCACACAACCCCCTACTGTGAACTTTTTTGGTTTGATGTGGTGATCATGCCAAGCCTTCTGACATTGTTTTTCGATTGACTAATGAAAATATGCCAGGAATGTAGCCTCTTCTAGTTCCCACAACTCTTCTAGTCTTCCCACAATGGATTGATCTTCATAAATTTGCATTGCCTTTGCTATAGATATATTTTGGACAATGAATTCAACCGATACTACTACTTCTCTTTTGTAGACTAGATGGAAAGGTGTCTGCTTGTGTAATCTCTTGAATGTAGTTCGATAAGCCCATATCATTGCCAAAATGATCTCATCCCAGTCATCTCGGTTGGTGGATTATACCTTTCTCAATCCCTTCTCCAATATCTTACTAAATTATTCAACCATCATGTTTTCTTGCGAGTGGTATGGACTACTTTTGTGATGTTGAATCATAAAATTCTGCAGTAGCGATGCGACCATTTTAATAATGAAGTGGATCCCCTGGTCACTTTTCAAACTCCTGGGGCTGGCGAATATGGTGATGATATTCTCAAAAAAGAACCTTGCTGCAGTGTCAGCTGTGTAATCCCTTACAAGTGTGGCCTCAACCCATCTAGTTAAGTACTCTGTCGCAGTTATGATGTACCTCACATGGGAGTGGTGTGCGGTTGGATTAATGGGCCCTATGAAGTCAATCGCCCACTTTTCAAATGCATGTATAACTCTCACTAAAATTAATGGTAACTCATCCCCGTGAGATGGTTTTCCAACCTGCTAACACACATCACATTTCTTCACATAGTCCTTTTCATCTTTATATATGGTGGGCCACCATAACCCTACCTGAAAAATCTTTCTTGTGGTGCTCTTTTCACTGATATGTCCTCCCACAACCCCAATATGTCCTTCCCATAGAAATGCATCTCTCTCATGATCTAGTATGCATCTTCTCAATATTTGGTCTAGCCCCAATTTGTATATTTGATATGAAATTAACTAATAATCCATAACTCTTACTACTAGGTGCTTCCGTTGGGTTGTCGTGTAGTCCTCCAGGCATTTCCCTGTAGCCAACAATGTTGCAATATCCTCTAGGTAGTCTGGTACGACTTCAATTCAGAATAGATCCATGTTTGGTAGTTGATCATCCAAGGGCCCTCCGCCTTCTTTTGATTCAAGTCTTGACATGTGATCTGGTCCAACATTTAGCTTGCTTGGTTTAACAATCACCTTGAACGTGAATTCCTGGAATAATAGCAACCATATGCAGATTTTCCCTTCTAGTAAAGGCTTGTTCACCATATAATTTAGTGCGAAATGATCTGTATATAATTTGAATGGTCCTCCCAGAAAGTAGTGGCAAAATTTTTATAACGAATACACCATCTTGAGTGCCTCTCTTTCTATGGTGGTGTAGTTCCTTTCTGCAATTGATAGTTTTGTACTAGAAAAGTATATTGGATGATATAAATTTTTTTCGTTTGGCTGAGCCAACATCGAACCCAACGCAATTATTGAGGCATCAATATGTACATGGAACTGTTTGTTCCAATATGGATATACCAATTTTGGTGCAATTGCTAGCTTTTCCTTTAGTATGTTCAGTGCCTCGTTGGATTCTTCAATCTAGAGGAATTCTTCCATTTTCTTCAATAAATTTTCCATCAGAGTTGTTATAAGGGAATAGTTGCATATGAGTCTTCGATAATATCCAGTGTGTCATGGTGCAGATCTTAACTACTTGAAATTTCTCGCCTGTCCATATTGACTATAGCTGCAACTTTGGAGGGGTCCACACATACCCCATATTTTCATACAATGTGGCCTAGCAACATCCAGAAGGGAACAATAAAGTTGCATTTATTTATGTTCAATGATATCTGCAACTTTCTACACTGGTTGAACACTATTCGAAGTAGACTTGCATGATTTTTCAGTAAGTTGTACACGGTCCAACTGTCCATATATACCTCTAAGAACCTGTTAATGTACTCTCTACTTCAAGCTGAAAGGAATCACATGATAAGCATATGAACCCCACTCTATGGTGAACATAGTCTTCTTCTTGTCTTTCTCTGCTATCATGACTTGGTGTATCCAGAGAATCCATCTGTGAACGAATAAGCTTCATTCCCAACCATGTTGTCCAAAATTTAATGCTAGGGTGTAGGGAAGGGGTTATGCACACATGCATTGTTCAGGCTACAATAGTCAATAGATACCCTTATTTTGGATGCATCCTTCTTATTTTGAATAATGGTCGAGCTAATCCATTTCACTTCCTCCATTGGAAATATCAACCTAGCCTTCAGTATTTTGTTGATTTCCCTCTTTACCTTATCTTTTACTCACAAGTTCAACCTATAAGGTCTGTGTTTCACTGGCCTAGCATCTGGCTTAAGCATGATTCTCATCTCTCCTAGATCCCCCTTTATTCCCTTTAACTCCACAACTGAGGATGGAAACAAATCCTCGTACTCCGTCAGTAGGTCAAAAATATCCTTTATGGTCTCTTCATACCAATAATCCCCTATGGATGCCAATTCGGGTTTTTCCTTGCTCCCTATATTATGTTTCTTTATATTCAATGGTAGAAAATGGAACCCTTCTGTAGCTGGTCCATCTCTGAGACCTCATTCTCCTTCTTAATCCTCAAATTATAGGTGCCTCAGATCCTCTAAATCATCATCATTTGCTTCCTAGTCTACCTTACCACAAGCCAATTATTCTTGGTAATTTGACTCACAAAGCTATTTTAGTTTAGCTTGGTCTATCCATTCCTCAGTCAACTGGCCTGTTGTAAACATAATTCATTTCACCACATGCAAGGCATCGGTTAAATTCTAATCACCATCAATGAAAGAGAAAATAATCACAAATCTACTTGATAGAAAGTCCCAATTGGCTATGTCTCTCTTCCGTTCCTCTGTAATGTACCATGCTTGCAAGAATGTACCCACATAATGCACAAAATTATGCACCCACAATTCCCTATGGTATCCTTCAAGTTCCCATCGTTCTTCACGGTCTCTTATGTGCTTTTGGGGATTTAAAGTGCCTCTGTACTTTGCATCCAGTTGTAGGCCTTTGGACTCTTGGAATATGACCCTTAATTCCCTTGCAATATCATCCTATATTCTGAGGTTGTTGCAGTGATTTCCCCACCACCGAGCCGATGTTGCTTGTAACACCACATTCATCAGGGGGCCTTTATGTTCCTCAGGAACAATATCATCAACTTTATTAATAAAGGTATTGACTGCTTCCATGTTTTTAAAGGTAGGGTATCCTCTTACCTCTATTTTGATCCATTTAACTCAGATGGTGGCACATATCCGGGTGTTTACCTCATATCCTCCCTGCTGCTAGTCGTCCCATGCGATTTCCGATCCTATTTCTGAAATTTGGACACTCCGCCAACTCATCATCCCCTTCGTTGTTGGATTTATGTAGTATTCTCTTTTTCCTGCTGTCAAATGATATAGCTGATCTAGGAGTCTAGGTTCTTCCCTATTATCAACTAGTTCAGTGAACCTGGGACCCTGATAAGGATCCAAGGGCTAGATCACTCTAACTTCCCAATCCAAAAATCTTCAATTCTTTCTTCAAATCAATAATGACATAATTTTCAAATGCCCACTCTATTCCAAAAAGTTCTGGATATGGGTATTTATCACCCATTATGTCAATGAAATCAAAGTCGGTATAGGTATTTAGTCCCGCAACATCATATTCCATGTCCTCCAGCCTCCCAAAAGGTATAATGCAATATTGGTTTTCCATGCACAACTGTATTGGTGATAATGAAAGCTTGGTTTTTCTCAATTCCTCCCAGGTCTTTCTTGACAATATGTTAACGTCTGAGCCTAATTCCAACATGGTATCCCTTATCTGGAATCCTAAAACTTGTGCATCAATTCTAAATTCCTTCCCCATTCGTCTTTATTTCTTCAGATTCTCCTTGCATGTATCTCTGAAATATTGGCAGAGATTGCACTAGCTTAATCTAATCCTCCATTAACAACTTCTTTCAAATTCTGTCTCAACAGGATAAGAATCTTCTTGTCATTTACAATTTTCAAGAATAATCTAAACGAATCCTCTATAGGCTTCCTTGAAGTCGAAATTTTCTCTGTTTCCACTGTTGGTTGTGACAACTGAGATTCTTTTCATGGGTTCAACTTTGTTCCCTAAAATAGTTTCCGTTGTTCTGAATTGTAGGGTTGCTTTGGAGATTTTGGCTTTATAGTCTTAGGTTGTTCTGTTTCTCCTATATCGCCTTTTGTCTTGTTCCCTCCTCTTGTCACTATGGATACACTTGAGAGCGGATGTGTCTCAGGAATTCTTGGCTCTCATTTAATCAAATTAGCCCCCCCCTGTCTATTTATTTCCTCCCACCTCTTTATTAATCTGGGGTAGTCCATGCATGAAAACACTAGGGTATTCTAGGTAGAGGGTATTCCCTTGCAACATGCCCTTCCTGGTCACAATTATAACATCTCAATGGCCCCCTTCCTCTCGTCGGACCCCCCATTATTACTGGCCCTCCTCATCATCGAGGAGTTTCATTGAATCTGTAGGTTGTCTGATCCAGTCTATCCTCTAATACATCCAATGCCCTACACTGGTCTATGTGATGTGTTGGTGAAGAAATTTTTTTACAGTAGGTGTTGTTTGGGACATTGGAATATTTTTTCAAAATTGGGTAGATACGTCGAAGATGGACAAATCCCTTATAGATCTCACAGTACTCGTTTGTCGCCAGGATTTGCTGACTTGGGAAGCCGTGGAACGGTTTTTTGCCCTGGTATAGTCCCTGCATATTAATATGCACAACCCCCCAACCAGTGGTGCTGTGAGAGGCCCCCCTGATCCTGATCCAATTCCTGTCCTCTACAGCCTAGGATATTATATGACTAGATTTCCTTCCACTAGGCAGTGCGTGCGCCATACATTCGGTCGTGTTGGGCGCACGAGATGCATGTATTTGATTTTCTCTATTAGGATCAAAATTTTATGCTGTAATCCTAATAGATATGAATCTTGTGTTGCGACCTCTCCTATGAGTTCTTACGGATAACTTGCCATGGCCTTAATTCTTATTGCTTGTTCGAATGCGTCTTGTAGTGTATCAATGTTTTGATGCGTAAAAGGGGTTTTGGTGACGGGAAGGAGAGATTTAATGAACCAATCACGTTGATGATTTGGGTCTATAGGGTAGTTTAATGTGCTGATGGCATCCTTGAATCTTCTCATCAGCTCCCAAGCAATTTCTCCTTCCCATTGATCTCCCATAGTTTGGATAATACCCGATGGTTTGTTTCATGGAGTTTGAACTACTGAACAAACTCTCTTTTTACATAATCCATAGTTGGATTTTGGTGCAACTCCAACCATTTAATGAACCACCGTAGGGCTCTTTCTTGGAGTGTGGTTTGAAATCCGATCAACTTGACAACATCTGGTGTCTACCGGGCCCTCCAGATGGCGTCACACAAGTACCAATGCTGTTCAACATCGTCATTCCATTTTCCCGAGAACTTATTATATCAGGTGAATGATCCTTCCATTTATTTTTGCGCTTTTGAAAGTAGTACAAATCCTTTGGATCCTGGTTGTGAAGTTCCTTGTGAGATTCTTCCCGCGCTAGTACTGCTGCTAGTACCAGGTTGCAATGCAAATTGAATATTATGAACTATAATTACTTTGTGTATCTTTATCAAAAATTTCTCAGGGTGATGATAGAATACCAAGGGAAGGTTAGCAAAAGTGATACTTGGGATATGGGGGATAGAATTACCTTGGATTGTGGACAATTATCATTCCTCAAACAATTGTTCCATTGCGACATGCAGGCCGCCACCTAAATCATCCTTGGAGTTCACATATTACATCCTATCGGGCATATTTTACTTTTCGGATCGGGATGGGTTCCTATTAACACCTTGTTTTCTAACTCTCCTGATAGACCCCTGCTTTCCTGTAGGTCCCACTATGACTTCTCCCTCACCTAGACTCTGCAACACCTCTCCTGAGGTGAGTGCCTTCTCCCTTTGCTTATCAAACTCCCACATTTCCCTCTCCCGCCACTTCTCTGCTATTTGTACCCTTAGATCTAGCTTTCTTGGAACTTTCTTCATCCATACCATTGACTTCTTCATTTCTCCCCGTCCTATAACATAATTTTCCCTAGGCCCTTCCCTAGAAATGGGTGTTTAGGCTTCCATAGCTTGACTTTGGAAAGCAAACAATCCCTCTTCCACCATAAGGAATTTAATCCACAACGAGATATCCTTCAGAAATGTCCTCGCAAACCTGCCCTGAATATTGCTTCTGCTTTGGAAAATGAATGGTGACTTATAGTCGCGAACTCCACAATATACCGCTCTAGATTCGACTGCACCTATAAATTCACTGCTCGAGTTAGATTTTTGTCCAAGCAATGTAGTGCACCGAATATAATTGTACCCAGTTGCGGCGCGATCTATTCAGTTCTCTAGTTCTCGCTTTAACATGGAGTCTTCACAAACAACTATAAAGTGCCCCAGGGAATTTTCTTTAGAATATTTCGTACTGATCGCTTGCTGAGTCTAAGAATAGGATCTGGTCTCTCAACTTCTTTTATTTTTATTGTTAGATCTTGACTTGTTGCGATATGAAACGATCTACGTGGTCATCCCACCAACTTCGAAGTTATTTCTTGTAGATCCTTGATACCATGTTCTAACTCTTAGTTTAAGTTTCGGGTCCTGATAATGAAATAATTTATTGGCAGAAAACATAATTTCTGGGTAAGACCCAGGTTCAGGCATAAGGGCCAACAAGGCTCTGGTGTATTCTAGGACAACACTGGAATTTTCACCATACTCAAGATTAAGGCGTCTCAACCGAGGCATGTTGTGACCTTACTGAGTTAAAAGAGTTAGAAATGGAATGCCAGGAACCTCATTACCAACTATTCTCTACTACCAGCACATTGCAACTATACAAGCGCTACTTAGATTGTAATCGTGCCATTTATATGAATAGATCAAATGATACATAACTCTACACCATATATTTTTTTATTATCCCTTTAGTTTATTACAAACAAGAGAATACCGTACAAATACATGAACTGAGACACAACATCACCTTATCTTATATCCACAACAATTCACTACATCAAAGTCAGGCATCTCTGTAGAGATAAGCCTTTAGAGCCCCCTTATAGATGATATAAATAATACATTATAACACAAAAAATAGAGTCGGTTGTCTCAATGCCAACCCTTTTCCAGGCCTCGCGACTGACTGCTCTTTCCCCCTATTTCCTTTCTTATCTTTATTCTGTGTAACCGCACTGTCAGTCTTCGCTATCTCTTCTATCAACTGTCTTTCCATGCTCGACTCTCTTGGCCCTATCCCATTTTCTCCTCTGCCACTCGGAGTCTTCTCCTGCTTATTTCCAGTTTCTTTTGCCACCTCCGCAACTGCTCATCCGTGACCCGCGTACCTTCCAATTGTTTCAAACTTTTCTAAAAAACTAAGGCCCCAACAACCTCAATATTAGGAGTTCGAGATACGATCCAATAGTAAATAGTTGAAACCAATTTTGAAGCTTCTAAAGAGAGAAACTTCAAAATTAATTTTTATTTTCTATCAATTTCTAGGTGTTATCACACTTTTTGTGAATGAAACCTACACTGATCAACATAGTTTCTATTTGAAAATTGCATCATTACAATTTTTCTGTAAATTTTGGAAAGAGGATGATTTTAATGGATGATGGTAGATATAGGTTTAAGACCATTAGATTGGATCTGAAAAAATGAACTGTAACAAGATTGTGAAGCTTTTTTGGACACATTTATAAGAACATTTAATCATAATTTGTTCAAAATTCACTATTAGCCAAAACAAATTAGTAGCAAATCCTTTCAAAGTAGATGTAAATTAGCTATACTTGACTGATATAAAATTTTCTTTTAATCAAAGTCGTCAAAAACTTAAAACAAAAGCCAAAGATGTACATGAAAATAGAAATCAATAGAAAAATAAAAATGAGGAATCAAAGCATAACAAAATAAGGACAATGAAATATGTACAAATTGAGAGATTTATTTATTTATTTATTTTTTAAATCATTCTTTTGTTTCCATGTAATGATTTAAGTGTGAAGCATTCATGGTATAAGAAAATAATGTCATAATTATTTTTTAACAAATAATAACTGTTGTTGAAAATAGATGCAACTGTGTATGGTACTAAACATAGATTTTTGAATTTTTGAATGCTTACCTTTATCTGCATCAAAAAAATCCCGTAAAAATACTGATGTAGGGGCATTAGACACTAGCCAGCAATGTAGGAGTTTTGTCCACATGTTGTGGCTAGGAGGGTTCAGAATCATTCGAGTTTGTAACAGCAAGGTGTCAATACCTTAGCTGTCAGTTACTTTTAGAACAGTTAGAGTCCGTAGAAGTTGAATAGGTTTGGATTCGATCCATCTGTCATGTTTCAGTAAATTGTAATTAGGATTTTGATTTACTAAAACAGTCCTCGCAGAGGAACCAAAGAGACAAATGTTGATGTATAAATGTAACCCTCAGATGCATTGAAGGGGAGGAGATTTTCGCAGTGAAGTTGTGTGTTATGCTTTTGCTTTAGTTGAATAAAAGCCAATATTTTATTGACTCTCTGTGTGTGATTGAATTAGTCTCTGTGTGAATTTTTTGGTCCCGAGAATATTGAATCTTCAGTCCTGTGATTAATTCAATAAAGAGAATTGTTGTGTAAATCTCCGCAAATCCCTGTCTATGGTTGATTGTGGATTCCCCTTGAATTTCGAGAAATCATCTGTCGCCATAACCCCTGTAAGAAACCTTGAAGGGACATGCTAGATCCTATTGCAGGTGTTGAGTCCTGTGTATACCGTAAGCTTCGGAAGAGCGCACCGGTAGCATCGTTGCCATAGAGTCGTGAGCTTTGTTTGAAGGAGGTAACCCTTCATATAAGTGAATTTCTCCTGTTTTGTTATTAATTGAAAATCATGTCTCGAGGTTAGACCCCGATTTGTGAACCGGAGTGAATAGAAAGGATAGCGTAACCTTGAATTAACCCTTGGTCAATCACTGTCCAAAACTGAGAGTGGGTTTGCGAAACCAAACCACCCATATTGCACCGCCTTTGTGGGGTAAGCAGTATTTTCAATTCGGATGCAATTCCATTAGTTTCCTGACACGTGGCCTCAAGCAGTTTGGGGAAACCACCCTCATCGCGTGTTAAAATTCAACTGTGGGACCAACGCGATATTGACACCCGTCGTTGATCTGGAGGCTAGCTCATCGAACGGTGATCACATCGGAAGTAGCACGGAGGTTAATCCAAAGGTGTGGACGTTTATTTTGTTGAATCCGCATTGTGTGACTGGGCCTGGGGCCTAAGGTTTGTTATAAGTGTTTTAATTGAAATTTCGTTGGATTATTGATATAAAGTTCCGAAGGGTGATAACCTTAGTTATAAGGTTTGGCAGTTATGTAGAAGCCCGTAACATATTTAAATTTTCCCGAAGTCTTAACATTGAAACTGATAAATAAATTTGTAAGGGAATTATGGACAGAAATTAGAGACCAGCTCTCCTTGGGTGCCTTATTCAATTTTGTTTTTGTCAAATACCCTTTGACCATATTCAAAGACAACTATCTTTGATTTTTTATCAAAATTCTTTTTAACAATTTGTTTACATTTCAATTATTTTAGAGAAAAAATCTTTTGTTCTTCTAGAGCTAATAAAACATGAACTCTTTATGGTACATAAGAGGATATTAACTCTTATTTCTATAATGAAAGTATTAAAGAAGCAAGTTCTAGTTTTATTGGCATGAAAATTTATTGTATGTAAACTAGTTGGAGAAAATTAAAATCTGTGCTAGATTTTGTAGTTGTACGATCTACTCATAGTGTGAAATTCAAGAAATTATGCCACTATTGAGTCTTATCATTGATAATTTTTTTTAGGATTTTGATCAAGTGTTTCTTTTTGGACTATTGGGATAAAAGTGTTCATGGTTTTAGCTAGCTAGTGTTGGCCTTGGTTTCATGATGGCAACTTGCTTGTGGTTGCATTGATGTCAACCCTATGATGATCTAGCTTATGCATTGATGTAATTATTCTAGTATGGTTGCAACTGGTTGAGTTCACATTTAGCTGATTGTGTTGCATTGATGTCAACCTCATGATGTCACAATCATGATTGTTAGATTATGGAAATGGTGTAGATATGGTTGCTAATGTGCCAATGGTGTTTATGTTCCTATTCATGAATTAATGAAGAAACTGGAGGATGACTTGTGCAATAATGTGTTGGCTTGATGATGATGTTGCAGAGATGCTACAATGTTATGTAGAGGTTTGTAGGAAGTTTGACAGGTGCAGTTTGTCTTACTGGTGCTGGAGAGATGTACTACTTGATGGAGGTAATTTGCTGAAGGATATGAGGTTTATTAGTTTTATGTGTTTTTTAAGGGACTTATGCTCAATGTCATGATGGGAAATTTCTTGTGGAAGATGAGCAAGATGTCCTTATCACCCTCTTGAAGTTGGGCTGGAAAATACCTTTAGCAATGAGACCTAATATGGGGTAACACAAGATTCTAATGGCACACAAAGCATTACTGATATTGGCCAGGGCTTGGAAAAAGAGTTATAACTTTGACCATGTCTTAGAGAGGAGAATTACTCAGTTTTTGAGAGTTTTTCCTCTAGATTCTTCGCAAACATCAAATGCATTTTGGATTGGAAATTTTATGAAGCTTCTATACTAATTTAAAAATGCAGAAATTTGTCAAGAATGTCCTCTAGTGGGCGTGAATGCCTTTAGTGCACAACTAGTGGTGATAGTGGTTGGATTTCATTAACTTTTTTCACTCTTGATCCCAAACCAAAAGTGGATTTCACCCCTAATGTTTTATATAATTCATTTTGGAGTTGGGTGCTGGTTAGTTTTAGAATGAGGGTGATTTAGAGAAGGATGCATAAAGAAAAAATAATCTAGACTTGATAGTGAGAAAAGAGAGATTGCACAAGTGTTGGAAAAAGTTATTGGAGTGAGCAGATCAAATAGATTTTTCATATGTGAAAATTCCTAGATCTGGAATCCTACTGCAACAACTGATGATAAATATTCTACTTGTTAATTACTTGAACAATTTATTCACTGTTTTCTATGGTAAATAATGAAACCCATACACTACATCCTTCAAAAAATTAAACCGTGGAAAAAAAATGTGCAGAAGCAAGATCCGAGCAAGAATAAATTATAGAAACATGACATCATTGTCTTTGGACCAATGTCCCCATAAAAACCCAATGCAGGAAAATCGGTGCAACATATGAGGGTTTAATTATTATGCAGTGATTTTGAATACAATTTGGGATGCCTTCCTGGCAATCCTCACAGAGAATTTGACTGACAAAGAGTTAGTGTTATTACCTCACACTGACATTGGAAATATAAAATGGCCAAACCTCCAACTAACAATCCATCCATTACCTCTGTGCAGTCATTGCACAATCTCTACGTCACTTTGCGTGGGGAATGCGTCACTGCTACTGGGTGGCTCTTTTGCTAGCTGGATCTGATGCTATGGCATCTCCTGGTATCACACATGTTATACTCCTATATTTCACAGTATCACAAGGTGACTGATCACTGATTAGATTTTGTATATGATAAAAATAATATTCTATGGCTATAATTTATTTTCAGAGAAGAAAGGGAGACCCTGACTATCAAAGAGCATCAAATGAATCAATTTGCCTTATAGTTCAGTGGAAAGGAGAAAAATTGTTCCTGATAACATAATGGTGATAAAACCTCATCTCTTCCCTCATTTCATCTCATTTACCCTCTTTTCCCCTCATCTTCTCCATATTCTGAAGTTTAATCCATAAACAAACCCACCCCACCACTCATACCTTTTCATTTTCATTCTCCTTAGAATCATTCCCCTTTTGTTTCATTACCACGTGACCAAGTCACTTTTTGTAGAAATTATATAACTTATGTGTTATATATCCAATATTCTCCCGATCACACATTATTTTAACTTCATGCACAATACATAATCTATTCCACCATTGATCATCACATGCAGAAATAAACAAGATTACAATGCACACATGAAACCATAAAAAATTCACACACATTAACACAGTGATTTAACGGGAAAGCTTGAAGCTAAAACCCCCAAATATCTGTATATAATATATGTCACATATATCATGTAACAATCCTC
This sequence comes from Pinus albicaulis, assembly GCA_034641835.2. NCBI lineage: Eukaryota > Viridiplantae > Streptophyta > Pinopsida > Pinales > Pinaceae > Pinus > Pinus albicaulis. The sequence goes on from CM076571.1 coordinate 106,690,550, forward strand.
ATACAAAGCTGAACATGTCAAGCTCTCAGTACAATACAATCGCTACACACTAATCGGGTCCAATCTAGCAAATCCATGCACTGATCTCTGCCACCTGCCAGCCTGCCTCTACTGCACAATCCCGGCTGAAGAATGGATCTGAATGAACTCCAATCCACCTAGCTTGCATACATGATCTAAATTGGCATCTCCTTGAGTGTTGGATGCAATCAAATGCAACACTATAGTCACAACTGATAGTCAACTTGCTCTTTCACCTACCTCTCCACTGGTCTCCACTGAAACTGTCCATGCACTGTAGTTAATTGATGTATTCTTCAGTTGATTAATGAGTTAATATTTAGTGAATTAATTAATAATTAATTCACACCACTCTCACTAGTGTATCAATCAGTTAGACTAGATACAACTAGCTCAACTGTGTCTAACTGAGTTAAACTGAACACAAATCCACCAACTACTTCTATAACTCCACCAAAATCTATCACATGAGTTCTAACTGAAGTCCTCCTGCATTAGCTCCAGTAAACCCTCAGGAATAGCGTAATTCCTTCTGTCAGCTGCTGTGCCACATTTGTGCACTTAACTGAAGTGCTCCAAGAGAATAAGATAATGTTTAGATTCCAAATATTATTAAGAGCTAATAATATTCGACATATCTATTTTTAGACTGGAAATCTAAAAATAGATTCCGCCCAATATGTCTAAAAATAGAAGTCCATCTATTTTTCCAACTTGACCAACCATCCACAAATAGCATCCTGCAACTCATAGAATACGATCGACATGTCTAAAAATAGACTTTGCGCCAAAAATAGCCTGCGGGCCCACTTAGTGAAGGCGACTCTTTTCACTAAGCTCATCATCTTGTTGCAATCTCAACACTCCCTTTCAACAAGATAAGGATTATCTGCCACCCCTATCCTGCCTCTGTGGTATTCGAATTTGATCCTGGTGAGTGCCTTCGTCAAGATATCAGCATCTTGATCCTTCGTGGGAATGTATGAAAGTAACATGATCTTCCGCTGCAAACAATCTCTGATATGATGATACGATGTCAATATTTATGATCTATCATGAAATCTTTGGATTGGCTCGGGACTGTCACGACTACGATTATCACAATATATCACAGGTAGGATCTAAGTGTGGGCAAGACAACCGAGCCCCGGAATCTTCCTCATCCATATAGCCTCGCATGCGGCCAAACTTGTTGCCATGTACTAATCCTTGATGACTTGTGTACCAAAGATCTTTGTTTCTTTGTACCAAGAAATTCTTGTAGACACGATACTAAAAATCCCTCTAGATGTGCTCTTTCTGTCTGTTGGGCTCCCTGCCCAATCTGCATCCGTGAAGCCACACAACTTCACCTCATCCGACTGTCTGTACCATAATCCATATCCTGATGTGCCTCTGAGATATCTCAATACATGCTTGCCTGCCTTCCAGTAGAGCTTGGTAGGCTTAACCATAGCTTGTGAAAGTTGGTTAATAGCATAGCATGTCCAGATCTTGTATTGACTGGATACGCAGGGGTGAACCAACCAGCGTCAATCGCCAATTGGCATCCACTGCAACTTCTTGCGTCTTAGCATCCTCCTTCCTCCAACCACCAGGAAGAGGAGTATCAACAGGCTTGCAGCCATGCATATTGAACTTCTCCAGTATCTCCCGGGCATACTTACCCTGAGAAACAAACAGTCCACCACTGTGCTGCCAAATTTCCAATCCCAGGAAATAATGAAGGAGGCCCAAGTCCTTCATCTCAAACTCTTTTGCAAGATCAGCCTTGCATGAGTGTATCAACAGTTCATCACCTGTCAAAATCAAATCATCTACATAAAGTACAATGATCAGCAACTTACCCTCCACCACAATCTAGTATAGGTTCAGATCTGCCTCACTCTTGGTGAATCCAAGACTGGTGAAATAACTATCTATCCGTGTGTACCAAGCACGAGGTGCTTGTTTCATTATACATCGCTCTTTTGGGCACCTTTTTATGCGACTACATTGCTAAATATTTTGAATCCTTGAGTGCTTTCTGTACCACGAGAGGGTGTAGCCCATTTGCCTTGTTAGAGAGAAAGGATGGTCCGTATGGAAGAATACCTTGTGAAAAGTGCAAAGGTTTCTTCATAGTCTATCCCCTCGATCTGTGAGAAGCCTCGGGCAACAAATCTTGCCTTGTACTTCTTGACGCTCTCGTCAGCGGCTTGCTTCACTTTGTAGATCCATCTCGAACCTACCACTGATTTCACTCAAAAGGAAAACATCGTCCGTACCTTTGTTTCATGAATGAATCTGTCTTCACCATGGTGCCTCCCATATAGGGTCCTCCATAGCCTCTCGAGATGAAGCTCCCGTCATGATACACTTTCTCATCAGAGCCATGTATCCAGTAAATTGGTCAGGTGATTGTCTCTGTCTGCACTGTGATGTGGGTGCTCCTACATTTTGCGCTGCATCAAGATTCAGTCGCTCAGCTTCTGTAGTGCGCTTCCGCCCTCTGATGTTTGGCGCTGCATGAGTGGTTTCTTCCACTCCATGAACCTCCTCTTGTGGCTGATCCACATCCTGAGGCTCATCTTTAGGAACAAGTAGCTCCTCATCTGCATGCAAGTGTAGCTCCCTCTCAAGCGATAACTTCATGGCTTTCTCCTCATGAAATTTGATATCCCGTCACACAACGGTCTTAGGCATTTTGGAAAATACACGGGATAGTTGTAGGGTGTTTGTGTACCCCAAAAATATCCCAACCTCTGCAGTCGGCTCTAGCTTCTTCCTAGCATCCTTCGTCACATGAATGTAAACAGGTGAACCAAAAATCCTCAAATGGGAAATATCAGGCTTCTTACCAGAAAACGCCTCCTCGGGTGTACTCATGCCAAGTATTTTGTGAGGACAACGGTTCTACACATATACTGCAGTATTGCATGCTTCCGCCCACAAGTGAATGGGTAGGCCCCGATCATGCAAATGACATCCTGTCTCGGCACTGCGACTATTTTTGTTATTTCTCTTCGCGAGCCCATTATACTGTGGGTTATGAGGCTCTATGAGCTCTCTTTAATTCCTTCTACCTTTGCCAAAGTCTTTGGATTCGCTGAGATGGATTCCCTTACCATTATCCTCCTTGGAGCCTTCACCTTTCCCAGAGCTCTTTTCTCAACCGATTACCTTCGGAACCTCTGCCAGGTAATTTTTCGTATGTCTCGCTCTTCTTACGCATGAGAAGATCCGGCCTCTGAAAAATTCTATTAAAATATCACATAATACCTGTGCTTTGCTGTCAAAGCTACTGAGAAAGGTCCACACACGTCTGTGTGAATTCTCTCAAGGATCTTCGTGGCGCGACTATCCTTCTCATGAAAGGTGGATTTCAAAAATTTTCCCAAAGTACATCCCTTGCACTGATCTGACTGCGCAAGTGTACCTTTGGGAAGCCTGGTAGAAATCTGCTGCAAAATTTTCAAAGCACCATGGTGAAGATGTCCCAATCTCCTGTGCCATAGCTCGCCCTCATCCCGGCTCACCACTCCTTTTGCCTTGCCTGCCATTGCTGCGCATCCATCTACCTACAACTGATAAAGGTTCTTAACTCGAACCCCTATCCTCCGGGTTTCACCAGTTTCCTTACTGTGCAGGAAAGCCTTTCCCTTGCTAAAGACAACATCATATCCCTTGTCTTCTAACATGGCCACCGAGGATGATTCTTATTCAATCCTAGAACATACATGAAATCCTTGATATGAAAGGTTTTACTGAACTCCCTCTCAAAAAGCCTGGCCACGATACCGTCGCATTGTATCTGTCATCATCGCCCATCTGCGATGTGCATCCCGAAGATCCTTCTCCCTTCTAGATCACTAAGCAAATATTTATTTTATTTATCTCCTAGGTCATATGGAAAGAGCGCTGCTGTCCAAGAACCATATTGATCCCATCACACTTGAAACCAAGCATGCGATCGAAGGCAAAATCCCGACTCAAACTACGGGGCTAAAGGCCTCTCCGGCTACAGAATCGACCAACACATGTTGCAACTGTACATGGACAATTAGTGGCGTAATGTCTGTGTTGGTGACAATGAAAGCACTTCACCTTGGACAAGTCTTGCTTCTTGCCTTTCGCACTGGAATGAGAAGGATTTTTCTTTCCCTTCACTTTCCTTGCTTTGGCAGCCAAAGGGAAATTTTCTTCTTCTTCATTCTTAGATGAAGATCCATCCCTGGTACCCCGCCTTATCTCCTCCTGCACAAGATCCGACCAAAGTCGCTCCCATCCCAGCAGTTTCTCCCGACCATTGATAGAGCCCTCGTAGCTATGCCAACTCTTCGAAAGCCCAAGGAGAGCCAAGCTCACCAAGTCCTCTTCATCTACAGTAACCCCCACACTTCCCAGCTCATCCCTGCACTGGACAAACTTCGTGAGGTACTTGGGTATACTTTCGCCCTTCTCCATTTTTATTTTCCTGAGCTTGTCTTTGAGCGCACACAGTAGTCACTTATGCTTTCGAGCAAATCTGTGAAGCTCACATTGTTGTGGATAGTTTGGATGATTTTTCACCTAGAAACTGATCCCGAGTTGCCATAGACCGGTGCCTTGGACATCTTAATATAGCAAGGAGCCATCCTTTTAGTTCGGGTTGTCGGTCCGAGAACTCGCTTACTCTCTTGTTTGAACAAGGAAATTAGTTTTGAATAGGACGATCTCTCTCGGAAAATGAAATTTCAAAGATAAGAACGGTGTAGGGACATCATAAACTCGCCACAAAGGCATCGAACGAGTTAAGAGACGCTTCTGTAAGAGAGACGGTTCAGATAATATATCACAGAAATCAAATATCAGGGAGTGAGTGCAATGAGGAAACATAAAGAAGATATTAGCTGACATGAGATTGATACCCAGATACACAACAGAACCATATAAGGGCATACCAATTTATGAATCCTTATACGACAATGGCGTTTTAAAAGCACCCCCCTCAAGCAACTAATATAGCAGAAAATATGGATGAAGTGAACATGAAACAGTATACCATGACTAGGCCTATTTAAAGCGCTTGACTAATTCCAGAAAGGGCATCAACAAGGATGAATCCTTACTGCAAACTAATGAGCCACTCGCATTCTAGAACATGATACAAGAAGATAAATAGCATGAAAAGAGATATTGTATTAACACATAAGAGAAATTACATACTGTGAGATACCAGAGACCAGAATCCTCATTACAGTTATAACCCCTCCTCACTGAGACCCTACGGGCTCTGAACCTTCATACAAAAATATTACAAAATGTATACAAAAATCCTTTTCGCTGCACAGTTTGCTGATAGAAATCTGGAACCTTTACCATGTCTTCTTTCTGAGCTTTTATAGAGAAGATAGAAAATTCTAGAGGAGGAGGTAGATGAAAAACATTTAATGACTTATTTTGAATCAGATGGCGGAAAACATTCGCGCCCATATCTGAATGACTAACTTTAAATGAACGTAATTTACAAACTGTCTATAGAAATAAATACTGGGGGAGAAAAATCTCCTTTTATACAAGACACAAATAATAAAATATATACAATGCTCGGCTCTTTGCTGAGGAAAAATCTGCTGCCGTAAGAGCCCTGAGATAGTCTTCAATTCTGTACTATACTCTCGGCCCTCAGCTTTGGATTTGAATCCGGGACCTTTAATGCAGGGCGAATCTCTCTGGAGGGTTCGGTGAATCCATATCTTTGTCTTCTTTAATGGCGATCTTTTCTCACACCTACCCTCGGCTTCCTCTTTAAACTTTGCCAGCAATATATCATCTTTTGAAATGCTCTTAATCTCTGCTATGGAAACCATGAATTAAAACGCCCTTTTCATTACTTTTAAAACCTGCAAAACTCATAAACATATTAGAGAAATCAGACTCAGAGGTGTGGGGTGTGAAGGTGGAGATGAAAATGATGACGTGGACACAGACAGAAGACGGGAACACTCAGGGTAGCGGAAGAAAAACAATGGAGGCTTTCACGAATGGACGAAATGCGGGTTTTACGTGACACAGTCTGGACGTGAGGGAAGAATAGCGGAAAATACGAATAAAAAACATATAAACACACACACACACACACACACACACACACACATATATATATATATATATATATATTGGCACAGAGGAATCTACTTCGGACGTGCGGGGGATAAGACACGTGAACGTACGGGGGACAGATGGAAGGGCGATGTGGCGGTAGAGCCAATGGACGGGAAGACTGGGGTCTGGATCGTTGGATGGCAATCACAGATCAACGGTTGGAAAACGACGAGAGCGGCATGATGGTGGGCCACAGAACATGGCGGATCGGAAATTTACATGCGAGGTAAAATACAACTTTTACATCAAGAATGGGCTAGCTTTACCATGAAGGCTGGACACTATGTGATCCTTCACACCTTCCAACATAATCCTTCGACATTTTGTTGTCTTGTTTTGCCATGCGTCAAGTACGACTGCATCGCTAGAAGCAAGTTTTGGAATCTCTGCATCTATGAACTCCTTCAACCCATTATCATCCAACACTGCCTCCATCCTATCCTTCCATACAATATAATTCGAGCTACCCTCAAGGGCATACTCCAATCGCAATCCATTGAAAGACATTTCAATGAATGCTCAACTTCGACACCAAGAAAACACTACAACAAATTCGAATTCCACCAACACAAAACTCCAATCGCTTCAATAATTATGTCTGCTCCAATGATCATGTTAGGAATCTGTAATTTTAGCAGATTGGTGAGACTAAAACTGCAGAAGCAACATTATTTCAACCAACTTTGGGATTCTAGGATCTAGCCCTCCTGAATCCGGAGAGGGATCTCTCCAATAAGTGAAAATATGGATTTGTCTTTGAAGTTTGGGGTTATGATATTAGGCTAGTTATGAAGGCCAAGGGTTTTGTTTGTTTTTTGGATGGTTGAGCATGATTAC
>CM076571.1:106697633-106989842 GCA_034641835.2 Pinus albicaulis
ATTTAATGGAGTTGTGTTCATTTTAACTCAATTAGACACAATTGAGCTAGTTGTATCTAGTCTAACTGATTGATACACTAGTGAGAGTGGTGTGAATTAATTAATAATTAATTCACTAAATATTAAATTATTAATCAACTGAAGAATACATCATTTAACTATAATGCATGGACAGTTTCAGTGGAGACCAATGGAGAGGTAGGTGAAAGAGCAGTGTGACTATTAGTTGTGACTATACTGGTGCATGAGCTTGCACCACACATTGATGGAGATGCCAATGAGGATTGAGCAGTGCAAGCTAGGTGGATTCAAAATCATTTAGAGCCCGTATTCAACAGGGATTGCATAGTAGAGGCAGGCTAGTAGGTGGCAGAGATTGGTGCATGGGATTTGCAAGATCGGACCTGATTAGTGTGTAGAAATTGGAGATTGTACTGAGAGCTTGTGAGGAGATTTGTATGATGATTGTTACATGATCTCTATGACATATAATATACAGATAGTTGGGGGTTTCAGCTTTAAGCTTTCCCATAAATTACTGTGTTCATATGTGTGAATTGTTATGGTTTTAATGTGTGCATGCAATTGATTTAATTTCCGCAAGTAATGATCAATAGTAGAAGAGATTCTGTATTGTGCATGAAGTCAAATAGTGTGTGATCAGGAGAATCTCAGATGTATAACATATCAATTATATAATTTCTACATGGTATCAGAGCAGTATTGATATTGGAGCAATTTCAAATCATTGAAGCTGTTGAGTTTTGTGTTGGTGGAATTCGAATTTGCAGTAGTGTTTTCTTGGTGTCGAAGTTGAGATGTCTTTCAACGGATTGCAATTGGAGTATGCCCTTGAGGGTAGCTTGAATTATATTTCATCGAAGGACAGGATGGAGGCAGTTTTGGAAGATAATGGGTTGAAGGAGTTCATAGATGCAGAAATTCCAAAACCTGCTTCTAGCGATGCTACCGCACTTGACGCATGGAAAAAGAAGACAAAAAAATGTCGAAGGATTATGTTGGAAGGTGTGAAGGATCACATAGTGTCCAACCTTCATGGTAAAGATTCTCCATTCTTGATTTGGAAAGCTTTTACAGACTTGTTCCAAAGCAAGAGCGACCAGAGGAAGTTGGCGCTCAAGGATAAGCTCATGAAAATAAAAATGGAGAAGGGCGAGAGTATACCCAAGTACCTCACGAAGTTCGTCCAATGCAGGGATGAGCTGGGAAGTGTGGGGGTTACTGTAGATGAAGAGGACTTGGTGAGCTTGGCTCTCCTTGGGCTTCCGAAGAGTTGACATTCATATGAGGAATTTTTCAATGGTCGGGAGAAATTGCCAGGATGGGAGCGACTTTGGTCGGATCTTGTGCAGGAGGAGATAAGGCGGAGTACCAGGGATGGATCTTCATTGAAGAATGAAGATGAGGAAAATTGCACTTTGGCTGCCAAAGCAAGGAAGGGGAAGAGAAAGAAAAATTCTTCTCAATCCGGTGTGAAAGGCAAGAAGTAGGACATGTCCAAGGTGAAGTGCTTTCACTGTCACCAACACGGACATTACGCCACTAATTGTCCATAGAAGAAGAAAAATAAGCAGGCTGCTGGATCTGCAGCTGGAGAGGCCTTAGCCTCACAGTTTGAGCTGGATTTTTCGCTGATCAAATTCTTGGTCTCAAGTGTGATGGGTTCAGTGTGGTTTCTTGACAGTGGTGCGTCTTTTCATATGACCGGAGACAAATATTTTTTCAGTGATCTGGATGAGAAGGATATTGGAGTGCACATCGAGATGGGAAATGATGGTAGATATAGTGCGATTGGTATCAGGACCATTTCCTTTGAGAGGGAGTCTGGTAAGCCTTTCATATTGAAGGATGTCATGCATGTTTCAGGATTGAAGAAGAATCTAATCTCGGTGGCCATGTTAGAATACAAGGGATATGATGTTGTCTTTAGCAAGGGAAAGGCTTTCCTACGCAGTAAGGCAACTGGTGAAACTTGGAGGATAGGGGTTCGAGTTAAGCACCTTTATCAGTTTCAGGTAGATGGTTGCGCAACAATGGCAGGCAAGGCAGAAGGAGTGGTGAGCCGGGATGAGGGCGAGCTATGGCACAGGAGATTGGGCCATCTTCACCATGGTGCTTTGAAAATTTTGCAGCAGATTTCTACCGGGCTTCCCAAGGGTACACTTGTGCAGTCAGATCAATGCAAGGGATGTACTTTGGGAAAATTTGTGAAAGCCACCTTTCATGAGAAGGATAGTCGCGCCACGACGATCCTTGAGAGAATTCACACAGATGTGTGTAGAACTTTCTCAGTAGCTTCAACAACAAAGCACAGGTACTATGTGATATTTGTTGATGAATTTTCTCGGAAGTGCTGGATCTTCTTCATGCAGAAGAAGAGCGAGACATACTCAAAGTTTTGTGAGTTCAAGGCACTGGTGGAGAAAGATTCGGAGAAGCAGGTGAAGGCTCTTAGGAGCGACAATGGTGGTGAATTCATCTCTGGTGAATTCAAGGACTTTTGCAGCACAGAAGGAATTCGAAGAGAGCTTATAGCGCCTCATAACCCACAACAGAATGGGGTCACAGAGCGGAAGAACATAATGATCGTGGGTGCTGCATGGGCGATGTTGCATAATTAGGTCCTTCCCATACACTTGTGGGCTGAGGCATGCAATACTACAGTTTATGTGCAAAACCGTTGTCCTCACAGAATGCTTGGCATGAGTACACCCGAGGAGGCATTTTCTGGTAAGAAGCCTGATATTTCTCATTTGAATATTTTAGGCTCACCTGTTTACATTCATGTGATGAAGGATGCCAGGAAGAAGCTGGAGCCCACCACAGAGGTTGGGATATTTGTGGGGTACATTGATACACCCCACAACTATCGTGTGTATTTTCCAGACAGTCAGAAGACTGTTGTGCGACGGGATATCAAATTTCATGAGGAGAAAGCCATGAAGTGTTCGCAGAGGACCACACTTGCATATGAATGAGGCTATTAGTTCCTAAGGATGAGCCTGGGATGTGTGGATCAACCACAAGAGGTTTATTGAGTGGAAAGAGCCACTCATACTGCGCCAGCCATGGAAGGCGAGCACACTACTGAAGGCCGAGCAGCAGATGAGATGCAAGAAGATTATTGAGCACCTACATCTGAGCCTTTGTCTGAGAAACGATCTTTGACATTATATTGGTGTCAAATGTACGATGAGCAAGTGTATCGTGACAGAACCATCCTCTTTCGAGGAAGCTGTGGAGGACCTTGCATGGGTAGATGCCATGGTGGAAGAGTATGATTCGATTGTCAGAAACAGTGCATGGGAGATTGTCCCAAGGCCGGAAGGGAAATCAGTGGTAGGTTCAATATGGATCTACAAAGTGAAGCAAGCAACTGACGAGAGCGTCGAGAAGTACAAGGAAAGATTTGTTGCCTTGAACTTCTCACAGATTGAGGGGATCGACTATGAGGAAACATTTGCACTTGTCAGAAGTTATTCTTCCATACGGAGCATCCTTGCTCTCTCAGCGCAGATGGGGTGGCACATTCATCAGATGGATGTGAAGATTGTGTTCCTCAATGGAGTGATTGAGGAGGAGGTGTACATAGAGCAGCCCGAAGGTTTTGAGATCTTCAGCACCGAGTTGCATGTGTGCAGGCTCAAAAGAACGCTGTATGGGTTGAAACAAGCACCTCATGCTTGGTACACACGGATAGACAGTTATTTCACCGGACTTGGTTTTACCAAGAGCGAGGCGGATCCCAACCTGTACCAGATAGTGGTTGAGCGTAAGTTGCTGATCATTGTACTTTATGTAGATGATTTGATACTGACCAATGATGAACATATGATACTCTCATGCAAGGCTGATCTTGCAAAAGAGTTTGAGATGAAGGACTTGGGCCTCCATTATTTCCTGGGATTGGAAATTTGGCAGTGCAGTGATGGACTGTTTATGTCTCAAGGCAAGTATACCCGGGAGATACTGGAGAAGTTCAAAATGCATGGCTGCAAGCCTATCGACACTCCTCTTCCTGGTGGTTGGAGGAAAGAGGATGCTACATTGGTAGAGGTAGTGGATGCCACTATTTACCGACAGTTGGTGGGGTCGCTCATGTATCTGGTCAATACACGACCCGACATATGCTACACTGTTAACCAACTTTCACAAGCTATGGTTAAGCCTACCAAGCTATTTGGAAGGGGGGGAAGCATGTATTGAGATATCTCAGAGGCACATCGAGATATGGAATTTGGTACAGACAGTTGGATGAGTTGAGGTGGCATGGCTTCATGGACCGGTACCATCATATCAGAGATTGTGTGTAGAGGAAGATCATGTTACTTTCTTACATTCCTACGGAGGATCATGATGCTGATATCTTGACGAAGGCGCTCACCAGGAGAAAATTCGAATACCATAGACGCAGGATTGGGGTGGCAGATAATCCCTATCTTGTTGAGAGGGAGTGTTGAGATTGCAACAAGATGATGAGCTTAGTGGAAAGAATTTGCCTTCACTAACTGGGCCCGCAGGCTATTTTTGGCACACAGTCTATTTTTAGACATATCGATCATAGTCTAAGAGTTGCAGGATGCTATTTGTGGATGGTTGGTCAAGTTGGAAAAATAGATGGACTTCTATTTTTAGACATATTGGGCGGAGTCTTTTTTTAGACTGCCAGTCTAAAAATAGATATGTCGAATATTATTAGCTCTTACTAATATTTGGACTATAAACATTATCCTATTCTCTTGGAGCACTTCAGTTAAGTGCACAGATGTGGCACAGGAGCTGACAGAAGGAATTACGCTATTCCTGAGGGTTAAGTGGAGCTATTGCATGGAGACTTCAGTTAGAACTCATGTGACAGAGTTTGGCGGAGTTAGTAGAAGTATTTAATGGAGTTGTGTTCAATTTAACTCAGTTAGACACAGTTGAGCTAGTTGTATCTAGTCTAACTGATTGATACACTAGTGAGAGTGGTGTGAATTAATTAATAATTAATTCACTAAATATTAACTCATTAATCAAGCGAAGAATATGAGGAATTTAACTTCGATTGCATGAATGATTTAGTGGAGACCAGTGGAGAGGTAGGTGAAAGAGCAGTGTGACTATCAGTTGTGACTATACTGGTGCATGAGTTTGCACCACACATTGATGGAGATGCCAATGAGGATTGCGCAGTGCAAGCCAGGTGGATTCAAACTCATTCAGAGCCCATATTCAACAGGGATTGCGCAGTAGAGGCAGGCTAGCAGGTGGCAGAGATCGGTGCATGGGATTTGCTAGATTGGACTTGATTAGTGTGTAGCAATTGGAGATTGTACTGAGAGCTTGTGAGGAGCTTTGTATGATGATTGTTACATGATCTCTATGACATATAATATACAGATAGTTGGGGGTTTTCAGCTTTAAGCTTTCCCATAAATTACTGTGTTCATATGTGTGAATTTTAATGGTTTTAATGTGTGCTTGCAATTGATTTAATTTTCGCAAGTAATGATCAATAGTAGAAGAGATTCTGTATTGTGCATGAAGTCAAATAGTGTGTGATCAGGAGAATCTCGGATGTATAACATATCAGTTATATAATTTCTACAAAATGATTTTGTTTATGATTGAGATAAGGAAGAGTAAATGGGGATGTCGGACGACAAATAATTTCTGGCATAATGAGCGGTTTGGTTGATAAGAGGAGCAGTAGATAGCGAGATCTGCTTGAACAATAGAAGGCACTGTAATAGGGTACTAGGCAGCTGAGACTTAATGAACACCAATGAGTGTGTTAGGATTTTACAGGTGTAGGGACACTGGGAGATGAAACACTGTTACCGATGAAATATGTAACTACACTGTTACCTACCTTTTTTTGGTAGCATAAAAAGCACTCGATTTTGAAAAGTGGTGATGCAGAATCACCCCCTTTTTTTTGTGCACATTTTTGACACTCTAATATTTTTATTTATGAAGTATGAATATTTGTTTTAAAATGTTAGTGATTTTCATCACTTTAATTTTGAAGCATGTTGATACACCATCAACTTTTTATTTTAAACGATGTGATTGCTGTCTTTCACTTTTGAGTCATGATGCGACATCAACCTTTTTTTTTTTAAATTAGTGATTTTCATATATATATAAAGAAATAAACAAAATTTGAAAAAAAAACACATAATTTAAAGAAAAAAAAATTAACCAAAAAAATAAAAATAACAAAACATCAAAAACATTTTTTTCTAACTTATTAAAAAAAACCATATTAAAAATAAAATAAAATAAAATAAAATAAAAAATAAAATTACAAAATTAAAATTTAGATCTAAAAAAAAAAAATAAATAAATAAAAAAAAAAAAATTAAATTTAAAAATTTAAATTAAAAAAATAATTATAATAAGAAAAAAAATACAAATTAAAAAAAAAAAACAAATTTAAAATTGAAAAAAATAAAAAATAAAAGAATTAAAATAAAAAAAACTATCATTAAAAAACAAAAAAACCACGTGCAAATAATTAAAAACAAATATTCATGAATTTACTGTTTTTTTTTAAATGAAACAATTTATAAATTTTAAAAATGAAAAACTAAATAAACTAAAAGATTAGAGATTTAAAACCAAAATTTAAGAAACAAAAAATTAAACAAATTAATTTAAAATAAAAAATTTGAATTAAAAAAAAAACATTTTTATTTTTTTATTTTTTATTTTATTTTTTAATTTAGATACGCAAATTTACTGACATCTTTACATTTTTCTCTATGATTTTATTTTAATAATTTTTATTAAATTTTGCCATTTTATTTATTTAATTGATTTTTTTTTTTTTTTTTTAATTTCATAATTTCATAATTTTATATATTTTATGTTTAGTTTTTTAATATAATTTTATAAAATTAAATAAATTTTATATATATTTTTTTAATTTATTTGGATTTAATATTTTTTTTAAATGTTTTATTTTTTTATTTTTTTTTTTATTGTTAATTACATAAAAAAATTTATATTTTTTTATTTCAATTAAAATTGTGTATTTAAAATTAGAATTTCTTTTTAATTAAACTTAATTTTTTTTAAATTTAATTTATTTTTGAACTATTTGTTTTTTAATATATGTTTTTTTTTAAATTTAATATTTTCTTGTATTTTATTTTTGTTTATTTTTATTTTATTTTTTTCTAAGTTTTAAATTTATTAAATTTTAATATATTTCTTTAAATTTAATTTTTTATTTTAAAATTTAATATTTTATTTTTTATTTTTAATAAAGATTTTCTTTTTCTTTTTAAAATTTAATTTGTATATTTTATTTTTTTTATAATTTCTTTTTTTTAACTTGTGTTTTTGTTTTGTTTGTTTGTTTGTTTTTATTTTTTATTTCTATATATTTTGAAATTTTAATCTTTAATTTTTATTTTTTTAATTTTTTTTTCTTAAATTTTAGTTTTTTTTAATGTTTGAATTAAATTTTTTATTTTGTTTTTATTTTTATTTTTTTATTCCTATATATTTTTAAATTTTAAGCTTTAAAATGTTTTTATTTTTTAAATTTATTTTTTTTCTTAAATTTTAGGTTTTTTTTAATGTTTGAATTTTAAAAATTAAAAAATATTATTTCTATTTTTAAAAATGTCAAAAATATGACAATTTTTTTTTTTTGTTATTCCAGTGTCAATTGGTTTTGTTTTGAGGGTGTTTTTTCAATCCTTTTTTCAAGAAACAATTTTGTTTTTAGCATAATTTTATAAAATGTTGAAATTTGACCTTAAAAAAAAACCAAATGCGTTCTGGAATACACTGTTTTTGTTTTTGGGGTGTGTTTTCATGTTTTTTGAGTCTTTTTGGGCTAGAGTTTCCGTTTTGAGGTCAGGTTACTTATTTCATCAGTAACAGTGTTATGAAGGCTAATACTCATAGATGGTAGGGTTCGGCTAACTGCGAAAGAGTTTTCTGGGAAGTGCCATGTTCAAGATTTTTGTTGCCAAATCGAGCTTTTTGAAATGTAACAGAGGTAGTATCCATTTTGTTCAAATTTTTCCCCGTCTGATTAAGTTTAACGAGTCCAGACGAGTAAACTCAGTGAATTTTTCATATTTAGAGAGTCTGAAAAATATCATAAAAGACAACTCCGTGTCTCGTCTGAATAGGTTTAATGAGTCCAGACGAGTAAACTCGGTGAATTTTTCATGTTTAGAGAGTCTGAAAAATGTCGTAAAAGACAACTCTATTGGGGTACCTTTGTCATGTCTTAATAATCGGGCACGACAAAGGGAGAATAGTAAGCCCGAAACAGTTCATTTTCTGTGAGTTTAGTCCATCGAAGCCGGAAAAGTGAGAAATCTATGTTCGATGGACATCTACCTCATTTTTTTATGAGTACGAGGAGACGGAGTAAACTCAGTACTCTTTGTGAAATTTTAATGAGTCCAACAAAGAAAAACTCGGTTACCTCCGTGAAATTTTAACAAGTCACGAGGAGAAAACTTGGTTACTTTTTCGGTTTAAAGAGCTTTGAAAAAGAGGAAAAGAATGGCTCCTTACTCTTTGTCGTGGTAGTTTAGCGAGCCCGACAAAGTCAACTCAGGGTTTTTTCAGTTTTATGAGCGAGAAAAAGGTCCCTAAAAAGAAAGCTCAGTGCTTCTTCATATCAGTTTTAACGAGTCCGAAGAAGAGAACTCTAGGTTTTTCGGATTAACGAGCAAGAAAAAAACCATAAAAGGAACGCTCGATATCAACTTCGTATAAGTTTAACGAGTTCGAAGAAGGGAACTCGAGGTTTTTCGGATTAACGAGTAAGAAAAATAGTGTAAAAAGAATGCTCGAAGCTTCTTCGTGTAAGTTTAACGAGCCCGAAGAAGAGGACTCGAGGTTTTTCGGAATAACGAGCAAGAAAAATACAATAAAACGAATGCTCGGAATTTCTTGATCTCTTTCTCGTCAATAGAAGGATCTATGTCGGGAATTTTCTTGTAAGACCAAGAAAACACATCGCGGAATACCTTGAAAAGGGATGTGAAGCATGCAATTTCCTCAGGATTGCAATCGACTCCAATCTGAATATTTTCCACGATACCCGTTTTGACTGAGATATCAATGATCATTGTCTTAGAAAGATTACCCATGTTACCTTATGAATCGATAGTTTGAACAGTCGTGTAAGTGGAGGGAACCATCTCAGGTGGGTCAAAGGATGGGTTTTTAGTTTTTATCACGTCCGAGTCGATCATCGAAGCGCGATGGTGAAACTCTCCCCAAGGTTGTTCTTCTAGAGACATGATCTCTCGAATAGCTTCGTCTGTAGGCAAGACTTCATTGAGGAGATCCTTAGAGAGAACTGTGATGGGTGGGAGGTTTGTACCTTTGGTCGAAACCATAGCAGTGGAGGGATCAGATGTAATTTGGATGGCTTGGTAGGCCAACTTGGCTGGTGAGAGCGGCATCTGATCTCTGTAGGAAGCGATGTCTGAAGGTGCTGGGATGATCCATGGGTCGATAGAGCCATAAAAAATGGTGGATATCATTGCAACCATATTTGGGATCTCTGGTGACGGGAGAGGAAAACAACCCAGTAGGGAAGATGCCTTCAGAATACCGGTACCAATACTGACGTAAGAGTCAGGGCAACCTCCTATTAGGGGTACAGTGCTATTTGGTAATGTGGAATAATCAGGGGTGCAGAAGGATAACTGATCCACTGTGACTGTTTTCCCATCCAATGGAAATAGGATGAGTCGGAAAACTGAAGAAACAATGGCGGTCATGGCATAAGACCAACTGCGACCGAGAAATAGATTATAGTCGAGATGGCGATCTACGACTTCAACGTCCACAATTACTGTTTTCCCACTCAGAGAGATGGGGAAGCTAGCAAGGTATCCTTTTGGGAGGAACTTGTGGCCATCGAAAGCTTTGAGGGAATTCAACGGTGGTGTTAAGGTAGGAGAACCTAAAGTGAGCCAACAAGCTTGTGACATAACACAGGTCGAAGCACCTTCGTCTATGACAGTGCGATGGATTGGTCTCCCTTTCGACACAACTTGCACCTGGAATGCAAGTTGATGTGAGAGGCGAGGTTTAAATTTTTCCATATCAAAGATAGCTAGCATGGAATCCTGGGGGTCTATTCCACCAATGGCTGAAAGCAAGGCTTTCCTTTGTGCTGGACAAGTTTGCAATACTTTGAGAGTAGACATAGTTGACGGTGCCCGCGCCAAATCTTCTACAATGTTGTAGTTTTGGGCTACACGTGTAGAGGTGTTATGAGTCATGCGTCGAAGTGTCCCTTTGGGGGGACGAATCATGGGGTTAGAAGTAGGCCGTTTGATATGCAGATCATTGGGCGGCGGTGGATTTGAACTAGTAACAAGTTCTTGAGCATCTATGGTAGGATTTCCATAAAGCTTGGCTCGTGTTTGAAGTTCAACACTCTCAATGCCATAAATGGCGGATGGTCCTTCACCGGAAGGATGTGAACCACCATTGCCCCGTTGCTGGGGTTATGGCGGGTTGTCAACCATGTGTTGATGTTGCTACTGTTGATTAGGGAAAGGATTATGAAGAACGACAGGTGTTCGCCTAGAATCCTTGTTTGCAATAAAATCGGTGCATTCCTAGAGCCGAGGACATTTGTATGTCAAGTGGTCCTCTACATAGATCTTGCAAGGAAATTTCATGGGTTTATCCTTCTCTTTGTCATTTTTGGCAGCGTTTTTCTGATTAGGGTTATTCTGATTGTTCGACTACTCTTCCGAAGAAGATGTCTTTTTATTGTTCTTCTTATTTTTCCCACTAGGTTTTTGTGAAGTTTGCACAGAATTTACCTCAACAGTAGGAAGAGTAGTCGTTTGGTGAGGGGTGGTGGTAGCCGAGGACAGCTGGGAGGCTTGCCCCCGAGACTGTTTTGTGGCTACACCAGAGATTGTGCCAACGAGACCGTCGGCATGAGCTCCGGTTTTCTGAGTAGCTGAAGGATTTGGGTTACCAGGGGCATTGGGGAGAAAATCATATAGCGTGCTAGATTGTGAATAGATTAAATCCAAATGTTGGGCACGACAAATGCATTGATCTTCTGTAACTTCAATAGAAAGGCCAATGTCTTTAGATATGTGGGGTAAGAGAGACTTACAAAACCAATTAGCTAAGAGATGATCTGGGATTGGCGCTTTGACTAGCCTCCTCCTACGTCTCCATTCATGGATGTGATCAGAGATGTGGGTGGTGGTGTCTTGGCGCAGCGAGGTTAACAGTTCTGTTCTGGTTTCAAATATGATTGGTAATTGGAAGTTCTTTAGAAAATCCGTCACTAAACTGCCAAAAGTGTTGATGGCAGCACGTGGCAATTCAATATACCACTTGGTGGCATTGCCTTTAAGGGTGTGGGGAAACAGTCGAAGTCGGACACTATCATCCACCATAGAATTAAATATAGACTATAGATGAAAGGTAGTGATGTGTGCAGTTGGGTCATCCCCTTGTTTCCCATCGAACTTTGGGATGTCAGAAGGAATCTTGTGCGGTACTAGAGGCCAGAGCGGGTTGTGATTGATGGGATCATTAGTCAGTTTATGGATGTCGGGGATGTCCAGAGCTGCCAAAAATGGAAATTGTGGATTTCCCCCCGAATCTAACCAAGGAAGTATGGGCTGACTATTTAGACCATAGGGTCCGCCCATCAATGTGTTACTAGGAGGATAAGTAGGACTTTGATAAAAATTTCCTATAGGTGGAGGGGTAGGGACATATGGTTGCTGCCCATAGAGCATATTGTATTGCGGGGCGAACGGTTGGTTGTCCCCAGTATAAAAGTGCCCTCCCATTCCAGATGGAGGTTGGGGTGGGTTAGTCCATATGGATGCAATAGAGTTTCCCGGAGGCATGCTACTACTTGCATAGTTCGGCAACGGCATAGACCCAACACTTATATTTGAACCACTTAAGGGAATAGTATTAACAATAGGTTGTCCTATTTCCCTAAGGATTGTAGGGAAAGTGAAATGTTCCTTGCTACCTGCGTGCTGGTGACACTGCCCCCTGGTATAGTGGCCAAGGGGTTTGAACTCAGCAAAGGGTTCCAACCGAAAGGGTTGTAAAAGGAACCGAAGTAGTCACACTCGTGGGAGGAGCAACCGTGGGTCCTAATGTGGTCATGGTAGGAGTAGATCCCGAAGGACTCGGTGAGCTACTGACAGTTGTGATGACCGTAGGGTTGGGATTAGGTATATGTTGACTACTGGGGTTACCAAGTGATGGCATAGAATTGACGACTGGCGGGGAGGATGGTGGCGAACCTGGGAGGGTTGCCATTGGCATCGACCCTGTGGATGCCGATTTTGAAATGGATGTTTGTGCGACTGAAGACATGTATTGGTGTGGTGGAATCTAAACTATCATAGTCCCCAACAGATCAGTGAGTGGAGGATTGTAATGAGGTACAACCCCTTCCGTGAAAGGGTTCTCCAGAAATTCCATATGATATGAGGCTATGTGAAAATTAGGGTTTTTCAATGGAGACTGTTCTTCTGCAGAAGGCACTGGTTCACCAATGTTCAGTTCTTCCTCAAGAGTCAGAGGAGGTAGACCTTGCTATCGTCGAGACAGACGGCGTGGGTTGGATGACGCCACAGTGACCTGTTTATTTTTAACAAATTTTAATAAATTGTGATGTATTATAAAGTCTCAGTGACAGTAAACACACACCTAAAAAAGAAAAAAAAGAAAAAATTAATCTCTAAAATCAATCAGCAAGTAGCCATAATAGGGTACCCTGTCTGAGTACTACTGTTTTTTGGTGATGAAATCCAGTATCACAATAGTATACAGAGAGGGCTGGTTGAAAGTATAGTTACGGTCACTCTAGAGCTTCGCTCGAACCTCAGACGATAGGTGTAAGCACTCTCGTGAAGACGAGTACCCTTCTAAAGACCGAAGACAGAGTGGGTCCATCTATTTCAGGTACCAGGATAGCCCATCCCAGTCACCTTGTGTAAGTCCCTAAAAATTATGGCCACTAAAGATACCTCAAATCACATACATCATCAGGGGGGTCCACAGTCAAGGACAACATGCTATATGGGTAGAATACCTAGATCCCCGATCTAGTTTTGACATCCCTGAAGGGAACCCCAATATATAACACACCCACAGGATGCTATTGAAGGCGGGCTACCTTCTTTTGCACCCAAGTGTTGTCTCGCGCTGAGCTCCGGTAAAGGAACGGTCCCGATAATATGAGTGCAGTAGGATTTCACTCGTTAATGACTCTAGTTTCAAGTTTTGAGATCTTGGGTGATTTTCTCACTTTTCTTAACCCAAGGTCATAGCTTGAACTACTGTTGGTGTGAACTCAAAAAGAGTAATGTGATTGATTTTATTATCTATTGATTCTTAGTGTACTTGATTATTAGTCTTGCGGAGGGGGAGTGGACGTATGAAATGTAATGAGACTCTGACTCAAGAAACCATGCAAAAATATGCTCTAAATATTCAATTCGATGAAGAGTATTTCTACAAGGAGAGGTTTCTTTTCAACATCCATGCACTAACATTCAAATAGCACAGTTCAACTTTAAAGATTCAAACTTCTATCTACCTCTTCTTAATAGTCTATGAACTGAAATTTTCAGAATTAACTCAGCTAGATGCAGAAAAACTAAAAAAAAAAGATTTTCTTCTCTAAAAAGTAAATTCTTTGACACTAACTTTTCAAACTAGAGCAAACAAACAAAAATGCCAGCTTAGTAAACAAGCACAGGGATTCAGTCAAGGAGAGATACTGATGGCCGAAAAACTCTGCAACCAAAACACAATCACAATGGTGAACAACAAATTTTGGTTGAGTAACGCACTATCTTTGAGTAAAGACAACGTTAATCCAGAGACTCACGCACTGTATTTAAGCAGAGATAGCATTATAACACACTGTAAAACCAACAGAGGTAGTGTTAGCCAGGGTAAAGTTTTTCAGATGGTCAAACATAAATAGGATTGAACTCTGCGAGCTTTTGAAATGTCTACTGGGCATAAATACTGGTCGGAAGGGTCTGTGAATAGAGGAAAGAAGAAATGAGGAAAGAAATAGTCTAGAAACTATGGGGAAATCCCCAGTGGAGCTGCCAATTCTGCTATAGGGTAAAATGCTTGGGTTGTTGGTTATTGAATATCCCTCTCAGGGCTTTTCGGTGCTTGAGGTAGACAGTAAGATTAGCTGTATAGTTCACAAAGATGGCGCATACATATTCATATTAACTTAAAACAACTTGATGGAATAAGATGGAAGATTACCTCTTTAATGATCTTGAAGTCTTTTGGAGAGTGCTGAACAATGTAGCAGGGATTCTTCTTCACCAGCCCCAAATCTCGACCTTGCAATCAGTCAAAGCACCCGTGTAATCTCTACCATAACATACATTCCCTATCAATTAAGTCAATATATAATAAACATTTAAACTATGCACATCTAAGCCATTCATCTCATGCTATATAAGTGATTAAATAATAATGACAATATCAACGCATATAATGGACAAAACAGATATAGTTCTATTGATTTATAAAAAGGAGGATTACAACCTTCGGTTGTACCAAGCCCTCCTCAGCCTTCCAATCTCTCTATCTCTGAAAGTGGTGATGTCTTGATCAACAAGTTCTCAATGAACCTCTTTGACCTTTGACCTTCACACTACAACAATGATCTCTACTTCACAAGTATTCAAAAACTTTGACAATCCTTCGACCTTGAATCAAGACCATTCAACTCCATTTAATAGGAGATGGAGAGATCAATCATTTCCCTTCTCTTTCCACTAGTTCTGAATAGAAAAAACCAAAATGTTTCCTCAAATTCCATGCTTTTTCCTTCCTGGAGAGTTCAGTTGTTTATGGCAAGGCCCAATAAGAGATTAGTGCTTTGAAATTTCCTTTTTGTACTGACTCTCTTGTGAGAAAAAGCTAGAAATTCAAATCATTCTCCGCAGGTTTTTCCCGTTCCAAACTCAAAACACGGGTAACACTTCCCTCTAGTGTAAACAGAGTGTTTCCCTAGCCACTAACGCGGCCTATTCACTAATCAGGTGTGTTATAACGCTCTTGTGTTGTTATAGTGAGGCGTTACCTTGGCAGAAATAGGTTTAGTTTAGGTCTTTGTATTCCTTCCATATTTATCTTCTCCTTTGAGCTGATGAGGAGGTATTTTGACCTGTAACAATTAGTCTGGTGTGATTGGGCGTATGATCCATTAATGTGATGAATAAATCAAGTTTGTTTGGTTCTTGTTATAAGAGAGTATGCATAGTAGTGAGAGGACTAGTACTACTTTCTTTTATGAATTTGATTCGAGTTCATATTTGATACTGTGAATATTTGTGTTAATACTTTGGGAAGTGAAAGAAGCTACAAGGTGATCAATTTAGATTGACTCACTCTTGTACACAAAGGAATATGTGGTGATTTTTTTTTACTAAGTTGCAGAGCATCAAATACCTTTGAGGAGGAAACACAATGGTGATTTGAACCAGTCAATGTTCTAGCTTCAGAGTCAAGCTATCATTATATGTTTACTAGATGAGGTTCAACCGAAGTTCTTAAGCCGGATTTGAACATATAATTTTCTATCAGGGTCAAGGTTCCAACCTTGAAAGGTTCCAGTTAGGCCTATTTGTTTTGAAAAAAAATTCTTTGTATCTAGGAGTCTTGCTATCTAGGTTGAACACAAGTTGAACTGCATGCTTTTGGATGGATCAAAATTTAGTTATATCCTTCAAGGATTTATCATTTGAGCTTGTGGATCGTGTCTTAGAAACTAAGAAATTGAAGAAAATTGGAGAAAGTCCAGCGAAGAATTGAAGTGTTGGTGGAACACTGCATTTTTCCCTTGTACATTGAAACATGCTCCATCAGCCTCTAGATCGATCACAACAGTTCCAAGAGAGCTCCAGTTCTATGGTAAGATCGATGGAAAAGGTTCCAAAGAGCGTCAGTCTTTGATAAAGGCATAAAGAATGATTTTCCGGTGATGAAAGTCTAATCTGTTGTTTGAATGGAGAATTCATGTGTTTACGAGAATGGAAGGCCAATCTCTAGTTTGAATAAAGAATTCATGAATGACATTAAGACCATATTTAGTTTTAGCTATGAAACATGCTATTGGGAATTTAGCTTTTGTTAAAATAAAAAGGGCCCATACAGATATGGGGTTTTTGATTAGATTCAAACCTCGCTGATTGATTAAGTTGTAGGTTTGGTTTTTTTTTTTTTTTTTTTAATGTAATATGGAACCCTGTCTATAGAGAAAAACGATATATCTAGAGGTAATGCAACCCATATTGGGCATCACTGCCCATGGTTTTGGACTATGGTATTGGAAAGGCCAAAGCTATATAAGGAGTCTAGATAGAAGTTAGAAGGAAATAGATGAAGGGCTTGAATGATGCATTTAGGTGTAAGATTGTTTTGAGTCAGAGTCTGTTTTTGGGTTAGAAGAAAAGGCTCCTGCAGCTATGTGTGCGAAGACCTTAGCAACTCTACAGTTGTGTGCATAGACCCCTGAAGCTATGCGCACAGGTTGGAAAGTGAATGTATGAGAAGGATATGGCTATTAATGAAATACTTGTTGAGAAATATCTGAGTTATATTGATGTGTTTTTCATTTACTTATGTTTCTGAATATTTATGTTGAAAAAGGGTTTTGATCTATAATTGAGTAACGTAGTCCTGTTTATGATTATTTACTTTGTCTAATGCAAGAATAAATAAAATCATGCAGCCTATGAGAAAGTTCAACAGATGTGTTGGAAAACACTATTATTAATGATAAATATGACTTGTGAATCTCTATTAAGAAGGAAAAGCCCTAAATCCACAATCCAATGTCCCTATGGATGCATAAACATAGTTCTAGCATCCCCCTATATTTCCTCAGATGAGACTTCGATATGCGCAAGAAGTTCGTTATCGAAAGGGCCAGTAATAGTAAGTTTTTTTGAATTGTTCAGTCACATTGAACCTAGGTCCAGACACCATCAAGCCAACAAATGGTTCCATTGCAGGGACCGATATTTGACTAAGGGATAAATAGATGTGGGATCCGTCTAATGATGAGATTGAAAATTGGGTTGATAAAAAACAATGTGAATTCCATGTGCAAGAAAATAGAAGGTCGCACATCTCTACTATACATTGGATACATAAGTATATATATACATATCAATACGAGATATTTTTCTCATCGTTTTTTAGCAAGCTGTACGAGTGGATATCAAGACTAGCATCGCAGGTGGGTTATTTCAATCATTAAGGGAATTTTGAGGTCTAAAATGGGCCTCCTAAAAAAAAATGTAAAACCAAAATAAAATTTATGAGAACCAATAGGATTCAAGAAGATGATGTCAACCATGGGGGATGATTCACCATTTTTGGAGTAAAAAAGTAAAAATATTTAAAAATAATAAAATAATAAAACTACTTTTTCAACTCGTATTTTCAACTTATCTCCCTAAGGGTTTACTCAAATTTCAAGCGGGAGTACTCGTTGGATGAAAAATTTAATTCCTCATCCAAGAAGTACCCATGTTGCATACTTTTGAAGGACTCTGCTACAGAAAAAATGAGAAATACATGAAAAAACGTGATTGCAATCATGTTTTTCATGTATTTCTCATTTTTCATGTAGCAGAGTACATCAAAAGTATGCAACATGGGTATTCCTTGGATCGGGAATTAAATTTTGCATCCAACAAGTATTATTGCTTTAAATTTGAGTAAACCCTTAGGGAGATAAGTTCAAAATATGAGTTGAAAAATTAGTTATTTCTTTTCCCATCTAAAATTTGATGATGTAATCAAATATTATTTTATTATTTCCACTATTATTTTATAATTTCCTTAGGAGGCCCATTTTAGACCTCAAAATCCCCCTAATGAATAATCCCACTATGTGTACCTCAAAGCTAATTGAGAAGCTGAAAAGGACTAATAATGAGATCACGAGGGTTGTTGATTATTGTATAGACAATATCCTTGGAGGGTTCATCACTTAGTTCACGATCGAGAAATTCGTGTCTTATAGCGAAGCAGGGTGCAAGTTCTTCAGAAACCCTAGAGGTAAATACCTGAATTCACTGAAGTTCTGGATTAAAATTCTATTGTGTGAAAAGGGTATATTACAGATGCACTTAGATTTATGTTTGAAGAAAGAGAACCTGGTGCTACGCGAAGTAGTAAGCGATTCAAAAAAGGTTGGGGTACTTACATTGAAACTGGATAGAGGCCATTGTTCGAATCTGAAAAAGGAGGCAACAACCCCACTACTACGCGAATTTTGTCGCTGAGATCTAAAAGTCAACAAAGTGCTGAGGAGATCCACCAACCTTCCTCCCCCATCATCACTCCATCCCATTATATTCCTCCACTTCCACCTCCACCTCCCCCATTCACCATGGCCCAACCACCGAGGATACCTGTGTTCAAGGGAAGAGATGATCTTGAATAATTCTGGTTTGTGGTAGAAGCGATATGGAGTTCACAGAATGTTACAAATGAAAAAATGAAGAAAGCACAGTTGATTATAGCGCTGCAAGATAGAGCATTGTCCTGGTACATGAAATATGTTGCGACGAATACAAATGATTCTTTAGCTGAGAAAAAGACCATGATGAATGCTGAATTCAAGAAACCAAAGTCGCAGTCCCAATGTATCACAAAGATCAAAGAAATTAAGCATCTGACTATCGAGTCCATATGGTAGGTAGATCAGAGATTTAAATTGTTGTTGAGACAAATTAGTTTCAGGATCCCAGATGAACAACATAGAGAATGGTTCATTGATGCCTTGTTGCCTCATCTCAGACTGCCATTGTCTCAAAATAATATTGCAACTCAAGCCGAAGTGTTGGAGATTGTGATGAAGCTTGAAGGATCACTTGTAGCTGATACAAGTATAGGAGTGCAACAGATTCAAACTCAGTTGGCAAGCTTGCAGATGGAGCTCCAAGATCTAAAGAAGGGAAAGGAGGTTTGCCTGGAGATGAGAACGAGGGTTTGGTGTATCAAATGCAAAGCGGAGGGTCACTATAAAGAAAAATGCCTTGTTTATAGAGACTGTTTGAATGTTGGGATGTCAAGTCCATTGAATCCTAGATCGAGCACAGGGCCAAGTGTAGGGCCTAGTGTCTGGTGTAGCCTCTACGAAGTTGCAAGCCAACATTCCACGAAATTTTTTTATCTATTGAAAAAATTTGTCAGATCACCAAAGAATTTGTTTTTTAACTTCTACAGTTTGGTAGGGCACAATAAACAACATTGTAAGGGCTATGACATGATGATGCAGAACAATACTGATGTGTATCAGATGCACTTAGAATGACGCAAAGCTTTGGGTTTTCCAAGCGCGCGAGGAGCTTTCCTTGGCCGAGGAGGAGGCACAGGTCATGGGAGAGGGCAAATCATATGCTACAACTATGGACAGACTGGACATTTTTCCAGGTATTTTTAGAATCCCACTGTAATTTCCTATAAGCATTGCCAATAATTTGATCATGAAGTCGAAGATTGTATCATATTGTTAGCTATAATGGAGGATAAGTGAAACCAACAACTGGCTCAAAATATACAAATGATGAGGGCTGAACTGCTCCGCACAAAGCTAAGCGTTAAATTAGGAACACGTAGTGGTGTGAATACCAGAGGATACCACACAAAATGTTACACCATTTTTTGGTCATCTAACCTATTATCATTAGATGGACCCAAGTACACCATGTAAGACCGATTTTACCCTAAGTAAAATTGCTTTCACTATGTAAAATAACTTAATAAACCACATTTATTAGGTTGTTTATGGTCTAAACAGGAAACCCCAAAAGGAAATATTAAACAAACCTATTTTGTTTAATTTTTCTCATGGAATAATTAATTAAACCATAATTTAATTATTATTCCTAGTCATGTTTAACCCAAAAACAAAGAAATTAATTAGATAAACCTTTATTTATCTTATTATTTTCTAGGAATAATTATTTAATCTCATTTAGATAATATTCCTTGTTAAATATGACCAAATCACCCACAAATAATTAAATAAATCATTATTTATTTGATTATCTTCTAACCGCTTCCTTAAAAAGATAAATAAATCATTTATTTATTTATTTTTGACAAATCAAGGGATTTGACCCAAGTCAAATACCTTTTCCCTCTAACAAATATAATAAAATATTCCATAAAAGGTGGATCTAGATTTGGTTAACATTATTTTAATCATGCACCAAGATCTAGAATGACCCAATATTTTGTTATAAATAGGAGGGTTTTTCCTACCATTCTTCACCTTTTGTTGCCTATTAGATCACTCTGGATCTATACACTTGGTCACATTTTCTACATTATTTGCTGTGTGAGCTCCCTTTGAGTTCTATCTTTGTCTGGGTTTTCTACACCAACAAGAGAGAGAGATTCTAGATCTGAAGTGCTGAGGACTTCCAAGAACCCATCCCATTGAGGAGAATTGGATACTCCTTCTTGTTTTCCTCCCAGGTGCCCTTAATACAAAAATTCTTTCAAAAATTGTTCTTGTCTTGTCTATTGGTATATGGAGCAAACCCTTCTTTTTACTACTTAATGTCTTTCTATGCATAGATCTGGTTTTTTGCAGCTCTTTTCTTGATCAACTAACTGCAGATCTGAAGATATTGGCAGCCACTTTTGTTGTTAGGGCTATTAGTTATGCGTAGCTAAAGTGGTCCTTTTTCGTACACTTAGACAAAGGATTCATACTAACAAATGGCGACTCCACACGGGTTTTAAATTATATTGCCCATCGTTTCATATTCCACTGCATATCGACTACTTGAACCTAAGTTTCTTTTCGACCTTTTTTATTTTCTAATTTTTATGTTGTTTTTCTCACATAAAACCTAAAACATTAAAATTTCTAACTTAGGTGTGTTTAGCTATTATGATGATGACATAATTTCCCATGAGAACGATGACAAATTTTTTGAAAATACGCGTAGAGACACACAGACTTTTACAGTGCCGCCACCCATTACTCTTGTGACACGGACCTCCGGTCTTTCGACCTATTTTTAGGCTGCAGCAGTTGAACAGCCGACTGCCAATTTTGTTTTTACCAATTTTTCTGGGTTTTGCTAATGCTTCTGTCAGGGTTTTCCAGCCTCTACCTCCACCCGTTTAGACCTATTTCTGATCTGTTTTGCTCATCTAAGTGGGAACCTAGCCCCCTAGGGCTTCAGTACCCTCCACTTTTTGTGGAAAGAGTTTTTAGCTGTTTCAGTCGTCTGTTTTTCAGAGTTTCAGCCTTCCCTTTTTCAGATCTGATACCTCCTCCTCATATCCCTTTAAATCAGCTTTTCTTCCTTTCAAATCACCTCTTGTCGTTTTTTTTGGACCTCCCTTTAGGACCTCCTCCCTGTCCTTTCCGCTTTTTTGCTGATTTCCTCCTTTTTTCCAGCCACCTTGCCTCTGCCTCTTGGCTGTGATCTGCACCTCTTTTCAGCAGCTTTCTCCCTTATATCCCTGTCCTTGTCGACCCTAGATCTATTGGCCTATTTTTAGTGTGTTTTGACTAGATTTTTTCCCTCTTTTAGATTAGTTTTGAGAGACCCGCCTTTTTGGGTTGAATCGATGCAATAGTAGCTGTTAATTTTCTGTTATTTCAGCATTATATACTGTTCTCTGCAGATTTATTTTTAGTTACGCAACACACTTTTTCTCTTGCTCTCAAAATGAAAAGGGTTTAAAAATTAAAATTAACGCATGCCACACACTCACCCTAAGCGAAGAAGAGCCTGGTTTACGCCGCCAGGGAAAGACTTTAAAATAAATTGACACTGCACCTATCTGCCCTTGTTTCGACATTGTAATCACTTGATTCTGCACCTCCTTGCCCTTGTGGTCGTTCTTCTTCCCCTTGTGCCGTGTTTGTGTTGTCATCATTGCACCCCCAAGGCGCACTTCCCGGAGACTTCTTGGCCTTCACCCTCAGTTTCCGGTCGATCGACCTGCTCCGTCCCGCCGTCGTCGAGCCAGTCCTCCTCCGAGTCCGCACTCCGACTCCTCTTCTGATTCATTGGGTTCTCCTTCTCCTCCTGGTTCTCCCCCTATCACCTTCACTATGTCTGGTCCAGGGCCTAACGTTAGCGGTGCTCCAGGCCCTAATGCCGGAACCACTACTAGCGGAACCGCCACAGGAACTACCTCGGCCATACCCTTGCTGCCGTACATTGCAGGCCTCAGCCTCCCCGATTTCAATCAGTTGATCAATGACCCTATCCGCCACGATGTTGGTTGGCCCGCTATGCCAACCAAGCTCCCCTCCGACATCCCTAAGTTCGAAGGCCTTGCTGGAGAAGATCCAACCAACCATGTCCGATATTTCCACATGTGGTGTTCCTCCAACTCCATTACCGATGATTCCATCCGTCTTCGGTTGTTCCAACGCACGCTTACCGGCGAAGCTTCTAAATGGTATGTTGACCAAGCCCCCTCTTCCCATACCACCTTTTCGACCATTGCCCAAGCCTTTTTATCTTACTTCCAGCTCCCTCTCCGATATGATACTGGTACGGAGCTTTTGACCTCTTTCAAGAAAACCTCTTCGACCCGCCTTTCCGCTCATGTCCAGGAATGGTGACGAAGACGAAGCTTATGTCGAGCTCCCCCCTTCGAAGATCAGATCTATATGGACTGGTTCCTTCGCTCTCTCTTAGCTCCCATTGGCAAAGATGTCGCCTCCCATTTCCCTCAAACCGAAGAAGCCGCCCTCCAAATAGCCTTGAAATATGACCTGATCTATGCTTAGTCTGGTTATGTTTATACCATCCTCCCTCACCTCCCCAAGCCCGGTAGCGCTAACGCCCCGGGGGCATCTCATTCCGCCGACGGTATCGTTGGAGCCCTTTCTCATTCGTATGCTCAACCTCCTATGGGCTATGGTCTCCCTCAGGGAGGGGCCAACACCTCTAGCACTCTTCCCCCTCCCGGTAGCATGTATCCAGGATACGGCATGCCTCCTCCTTTTGCCCAACCTCCTACTTACCTCAATGTTGCCCAACCTAACCATTACCTTTATCCGCAGCCTGGTGCGCCAGCTCCTCCAGCATATGCGCTTCCATCTCCCTTGCCTCCTCCAAACCCGCAACAGCACCTACAGCCCCCTCCAGGGCAAGTATTTGCACAGCAGGGCGCGACTAATCCCCCTTCTTCTCAAAGAAGGTGGAGAGGCAATCCAAACCAATCTGCCCCTGGTACTCATGGACCCAATCCTCAAGGTGTTGACCCTAACACTGCCAACCAGCAACAGGGCACTCAGCCCAAGCCGGACAGGCCGCTTCGCACAAATAAGCCTTGTTCGTGTTGCGGTGTTTATGGTCATTACACCCACGATTGTCCCCTCTTACCCCAGATGCGGCAGATGTGGGAGTCTCAAGCCACATTGCGCAGACAACACGCCTCCCCTCATGCTCCTCCTAATGTGGCCACTACCCAACCAGCTGTTTTTACCGATCCTTTCCCTCAGCAAGGATTCGTGGCTACCCAACCGCCTGACAGCCAGGTCGCCACTCCACCTTCCCTTTCTGGTTCCTCCGATTACCAGATCCTTATGATGAACTCTGATCCTTCCCCAACCGTCGACCTTCACCTTCAAACTTGGTCTCGCCAGTACCCCAAGCCTCCCGCTCAGTCTGCCCCCGAGTCCCCTTCTTCCGGTTCTACAGAGCCTCTTTCGACAACCAATGGTCCCTTACATATCCCTCAACCCAAAGTTGAGGTCCATACCAAGATTCCTAAAGGACCGTTATGTCGAAATGCTGCTTCTGGTCGAGCTGCTCATTCGTATAGCATAGTAGATGATTTGGCGCAATATCCTGCTGCCATTTCCACACTGGAACTCCTCCAGTCGTGCCCTTCCCAAAAGAAGGCTCTACTATCTGCCGTGGGCGCTGTAGATCCTGTTGATGACCAAATGATTGTGTTCGACGCCCATCAATCAGACCATCCTCCTCTTCCTGCTTCCGTCGCCTTCCAAATCCCAGTCAAAATCCGGAACGCCAACGTTTCTCGGTGTATAATTGATGAGGGGGCATCCACCTATGTGATGTCCGCTTCGGTTTGGAAGCAACTCGGATCTCCTGAGCTGGCCCCTTCCACGATCACCCTTCGAGCGTGGGACGGCCACGCCTCCCAGCCCATTGGCCTTTTCCGTAATTGTCCTATCACCCTTGCCGGTAAGACCGTTTGCGTTGACGTCGAAGTCATTGACGCCCCTCTAGACTACAACATTCTATTGGGGCGAAGCTACACCTATGCCATGTCTGCTGTCCCATCCGCGGTTTTTCGCAAGATGTCTTTCCCTCACAATGGAAAGATAGTCACCATTGACCAGCTGCCTTACCATGAGTCGCCGTCTCAGACCTCTCCGGAGACGACCATCTCTTCTGTAGCCAATAGGTAAACCGCCGATTCCTTGACCAGTGTCTCCCTCGGCGTCTACAAAGATTCTTCCCTGCTTGGAACTTTTCCTGGTCTCCCCCCTTCTCACGTCTCTGATCCCAGCTTATCGAATGTTTGCATGATGCAATCGTCTCGAGCTGCCCTTAAGTGACCCGCTTCGGCTAGTCAGCAACCTCAGACTCAACCTCGCCCACCGCAACCCGCTCCTAGCCCTTCATCTCCGCCAGCCGAACCTCCTCCTTCTGGCCCTTCTTCTACAGCTGGTATCCCTGAACCCCTTTATCCCCCTGGATTGGTTCCCCCAAGCCTTAACCACCTCGGAGCCATCCCTCCTGGTCATTATTCCGCTGGTCAGATACCGTTCCTAGCTCCCCCTCCCGGATTCTATTCGGTCCCAGTCATGGCCACCCTCTCTCTCCCTAACCTGACCCTGGGAATACCCGTCTGGTACCTTGACCCTCCAGCCGCTACCCCTCCTGGTCACCCCAAACCCTATATTGCTTTGACACCGGTTCAACCGGTCCCCCTTTCTTCCTCCGTTATTACCATGCCCCATGCACCTCCCCAGGACCCTACCCCTATGGTGACAGCTCCAGGAAAGAAAGGCAAAGCTCGCAGGGGGGCATCCAAAGACAAGGCCACCCCGACTGACCCTGCTCCTCCCCCGCCCACAAAGCCTTGTGCCTTGTGTGATGTCGTCGGTCACGCCACCC
Source organism: Pinus albicaulis (assembly GCA_034641835.2). NCBI lineage: Eukaryota > Viridiplantae > Streptophyta > Pinopsida > Pinales > Pinaceae > Pinus > Pinus albicaulis. The sequence goes on from CM076571.1 coordinate 106,722,821, forward strand.
ATACTTGTCCCGAGTTGCCCCGCATTCAACCCATGGTTAAATTCGCGTTCCCTGAGTCTACGGTCTCCGATCCTTCTCTTCCATCCTCGTCCGTAACCAAGAACCCAAAAACTATTCGCACTAGCAAACCCTACGCTTTGTGTGGTATCCATGGCCATTACTCCCACCATTGTCCTCACCTGACGCATTACCGCGCATCTTTAGAAGTAGTCCGAGAGTATGAGGTTGAAAAAAATCAATCCACCTCTCCCATACTTGCGCAGTATGCTTCGGGCCAGCTTGAGGATCCCCCCGCTCCCATCGACATTCCCCCCCCTGATGTTCAGATGACGGAGTCTACTACGACCATCCTTTACCTATCCTCCTCTATGCGACCTTTGGATCCCAGTCCCCTTGAATCCTCCCCTGATGCCTCGCTTGACCCCCCTTCAGCGACCACCCTTGACCCCCTCGTTTCTATCCATGCACGAGCTCACTCCACCCGTATCTCTGTTGACCTCCACAGCCCGAGTACTCGCCATACCTCCTATAGCCCTCATATACCACCCTCTAGTTTGTATATGAGTCATAGCCATCCTGCTCATTGCACTCCCTCCCGCAGTTGCCGCTCGATGTCTTCTATACACTCACGCTGCCGTCATTGTATCTCCTCCCCCCATTTGTTGTTTTGTAACACCATTCCGCAGGACCTCCCGTCCCCACCCTTTACCGGTTACGCCGATGGTGCAAGTCGTTACTCCCAGAATCTAGCCTCGGCAGGTTGGGCCATTTTTACCCCCTTGCATGCCCTTGTCCTCTCAAACGGGGTCTGCATTGGTACTGCCACCAACAATCAGGCTGAATATGATGCAGTGCGTGGTCTCTTAGCCGATGCCCTCTTTCATCGCATCCTCCATCTGCATGTTCGTTTGGATTCCCTACTTCTTGTCATGCAACTAAATGGTGTTTATCGTGTGCATAACCCTATGCTGTTTAGACGATATTTACGAGTGAAACTCTTGATACGTGAATTTGAAACCATAACTTTCAACCATGTACCTCGAGAACAGAATCACTATGTAGATAGTATTGCAAACCATGTTCTAGATTGGTATTTATCACACGCATTTCATACAAGACAATAACATTCATAATCATTAAAAAGATGCATATCCATAATATGTGTCGCAAAACATGTGTTTAGAGTCCATCTACTCTGATACATATGACATGCCCATCGCATGTTACAAAAACTCAAAACTGGGGGCACCACCTGCCCCTACATACACACTAGGGGGCACCACATGCCCCACACCTACTCACTATCTGGCGGATCTCGAGCCAATGGCTCTGCCCCTGCAGCCCGTAGATCACGTATGCCTTGACCGGCCATCGCCATGCGCCGCATGACACCTCGCCATTCCGAGGGAAGACCAATGCATGCCTCCACGTACTGGTCGTCTAAGTCTTGCCACTCGCGCTCTGAAACTCCGGTCAGCAACGTCTCGCATCTACGGCGGATGTCCTCCAGAAGGGCGGCCGCATCCTGATTGCGTGTTGCTCTCGACCCACTCGACCATGTAGCTCCAGAGGCTGCCGGGCGTCCCATATATCCGGCTGGTTTTACCAGAGCTATATCTGCATACCAAAAGTACATGAATCAGTACCATATCTACTATTCAATAACTTTAACATGCCCATACAAGAATAGTAATCTGTCACTTACCATCGGGCCCCCATACTCGACCAGGCGGAAGTGGCAGGTCCGGATCTCCACAATAACTCATCCCACTATAGGGATAGTCGTCAATGTATAACGGCATCTGATCCCAATGGGCAAAGAACTCAGGTCGAAACACTCGCCCGACCGCCCCTCCTCCTCCTCTACACAGTAACCGCCCCCACCGGCGCAGCTCTCTCGGGCCCCCATCTGGGAGCTGTATACGAGGTCGTAAGGTCGGGATCTTCTCAAAGAAGAAGGCACACAATAAAGTCCCATACGAGCAATCGTGGTTCACTTTCCGCTTGCAGAGCGACAACTGTTGTTTTAGCGACACCAGCATCATTTGGGCCCACCCATAGTAGGTCCCACTGAACACACTCTCCACAATCATCATCTGCCCCCCAGTGATGTGATGGAGCGCCTGGTTTCCCAGGATATGCAGCACCGCTGCGGCCACTGCACGGGTCTCTAATCTCTTTAGATCCCCGATCGGTATCCGAGTCCCCTTGACTTGGAGACCCGGTCGACAATGTCACTCCACAAACTCCATGATATGCCGCCCCCGCGGTAATACTGGCTGCGTGTTTCCCACCATCCCCAGTGGCGGGAGACCAGTCAGGAAATACACATCCTGGACTGTCAGTTCGATCCTGTGCCCCTGCACGACAAAGAACTCATGCTCTGGATCCCAGTAACTGATAATCCGGGCCAACAAAGGCTCTCCCGCCCTCATCAAAGGGTTCTCCAAAAACTTTAGAACCCCAAACCTGGCCAACACACGACGGACACCCTGATCTGCCTAGATCTCTGCCCGTAATGTACCCAGGTCTCTCTCTCTCCAGTTGACCCATATATCTGCCATATCTGCACAAAAAAATCATCTTTGTCAGCATACAGATAGGGAATATCATAACCAAACACAAAAGCCCAACTCTCAGCCATAAAACAGCACCAAAACCCCCTCATCTTCCAGGTCGCACTTTTTTGCCCAATTCTGGGACAGGTCGCAGTTTTTGCCTTGAAACCTACTTCCCAGGTCGCACTTTTTGGCCCAAAAAGTGCGACCTAGCCATAGAGATGAAGGAGGGTCTGTTCCTGAGCTTTTGGGCCCTAAACTGAACTTTCAATCCATCAAATTGAAAGAGTAAGGTTAAGCCTCTTACCTGCCACTGACGGATCTCTATTCCAACGGTCGGTTTGTTCGCTACGCTCGCCGCAAGATTTAGGGCCTTCTCTCCTCTCTACATTCACCACAGCAACACTAGCAAATGAGTGAATTTGGAGGGAAAACTGCCTTATTAAAAGAGAACCCTTGTTTCTTCTTTCGCCTGCTGCAACCATACCGTAGCCCCGTTTGACAAACCGTATGCACCATTGGAAAGCTCTCACCAAGCCCTCAAATGGGTATCTGTTAGCTTTTTGTGATCTGATACTTCACCAGGGCACATTTTTTCCAAGAAGGGTCACTTCACCTCTCATTAAAATCACATTTCTTCACTTACGACACTTGTACTCGAGGCACCACTTTGCCTCCTTACTTGTCTTTGTTCGTGTCGATTTTTGTCATGAGTTACCATATTGTACTCATGTTCTCATAGTCCCCCCTTGGGCCTTTACTGTGTGGCAGCACCATCGAGTCGCCCTTGTTTAGAGCATCCAAGTTGAGTCATCATTGCATTCATGGAGTCTATCCCGAGTCCCTTTGTACCCCGCTATAGCCCTCCATCCTTCATTGCTTGGTCCCTCTCTTGTGTCGCACATTATGGCCTTCAGTCCCACTATCCCCTATCCCTTATGATATTGCGTCAGTCGCTGCCATGTCATTCATGCCCTTTATCCTCTAACAAGGGAAGTCGTCCATTCGCTACTCAGTCCTTTCCATTTCACCATCATCATTGGTGTCAGTCTGTCCGTCGCTTTACTATTTTCTCTTGTGCCTTAGTTGAGGATCTCTCATTGCCTCACCTATGGCGAACCTCCTTCTGTCGACATCAACTCCTTCATTCCAGAAGACAGGTCTAGAGGGCGGTGTACCTTGGTTCCAGCTTCCACTCTTGTTCGGTGCCTCGAATCAGGCAAAGGGATCTCTCATTTCCCTTTGACTTGATTGTTTCTCCACTCCAGCTCCTTTCAGCATGATCGAGATCCGTATGCTTGATGGTTCAACGATGCAACAACAACTCTTGGTGATTCCCGGGTGTGTGTGAGATGTCTCAGCCCTCATGAGGGGGTGGCCCTGCAGGTAGCCCCCCACATGCCCGAATGACCTCTTCATTGCAGCCTTCGATGTAGCTCCCTATATTTGATGATGTCGGCCTTAGCCGCTTGCAACGCCTCTTTGATTTGCATGTATCAGTCAGATCTTGTGAGCCCTTCCCCGTGTATAGGGGGCATTTAGGTTGTATTTGTATCTCATGTACTCAGATATTATTGTATAAGTCCTGGCTGTTATCCCAGGCACAGCATGTATGTGAGATTCCTCATTGTATTATTATCTGGCTCATGTTTATGCCGGTTGTACTTTATGGTTCGGTCCCTTGTTTACTGGACACACTATTTTTTTGTACTTTGTCTCGACGGGCATAGGTATGCCTCCCCCGCCGCCTTTAGCACAGGTACCCTCTCATAAAAAGAGACTTGTTGCACCTGCGAGTCTCATCTCCTCAGGGTCTAGTTCTTCAGCACACTCTTCTACCTTACATTTCTCTCTCTGACTTCCCTCTTGATGTCTGGTGATTGAGTTCTTACAACGTACTTCGGTCATACGATTTGCTCCTAACACTCGCACGCTGGGGGGCAATCTGTTACACCATTTTTTGGTCATCTAACCTACTATCATTAGATGGACCCAAGTACACCATATAAGACCAATTTTACCCTAAGTAAAATTGCTTTCACTATGTAAAATAACTTAATAAACCACATTTATTAGGTTGTTTATGGTCTAAACAGGAAACCCCAAAGGAAATATTAAACAAACCTATATTTGTTTGATTTTCCTCATGGAATAATTAATTAAACCATAATTTAATTATTATTCCTAGTCATGTTTAACCAAAAACAAAGAAATTAATTAGATAAACCTTTATTTATCTTATTATTTTCTAGGAATAATTATTTAAATCTTATTTAGATAATATTCCCTGTTAAATATGACCAAATCACCCACAAATAATTAAATAAATCATTATTTATTTAATTATCCTTCAACCACTTCCTTAAAAAGATAAATAAATCATTTATTTACTTATTATTAACAAATAAAGGGATTTGACCCAAGTCAAATACTTTTTCCCTCCAACAAATATAATAAAATATTCCATAAAAGGTGGATCTAGATTTGGTTAACATTATTTTAATCATGCACCAAGATCTAGAATGACCCAATATTTTGTTATAAATAGGAGGGTTTTTCCTAACATTCTTCACCTTTTGTTGCCTATTAGATCACTCTGGATCTAAACTCTTGGTCTAACTTTGAGCCATTATCATTGTCATATTTTCCATTATTTGCTGTGTGAGCTCCCTTTGAGTTCTATCTTTGTTTGGGTTTTCTACACCAACAAGAGAGAGAAATGCTAGATCTGAAGTGCTGAGGACTTCCAAGAACCCATCCCATTGAGGAGAATTGGAAACATCTTCTTGTTTTCCTCCCAAGTGCCCTTAATACAAAAAATTCTTTCAAAAATTGTTCTTGTCTTGTCTATTGGATATATGGAGCAAACCCTTCTTTTTACTGCTTAATGTCTTTCTATGCATAGATCTGGTTTTTTGCAGCTCTTTTCTTGATCAACTAACCGCAGATCTGAAGATATTGGCAGCCACTTTTGATGTTAGGGCTATTAGTTATGCGTAGCTAAAGTGGTCTTTTTTCGTACACTTCGACAAAGGATTCATACTAACACAAAAGGAAGAAAGATTGTGACAAAGACATGGGCCAGGAAAGCTAAAGATAAAAATGTTGACATAATGTGAAGCATGAGAAAGATACATTCATGGAAGCAAGGATGACATTTATGAATTCTAAAGCTTGACCACCTACCACACATTGACAATTATTTCCATTGGATAACAAGCCTAAGGAGAGGACCGAAGTAAAGGAAAAGGATAATTCTATCTTGGCATCCTTCTTGCAGATGTGTACGAAATTGCTGAGGGACCAGAGGGATGTAGAAGGGTTGCAGAAACTGATCGATAACTATGCTAGCAAGGAAAGCCTGCAGCTAGAACAACACGCAGTAAATAAAGTGTACATGAACAAGACGAGAACTGACCAGGAGATGTGCTTGACTACACAGATCAGAGATTATGCGATGGATCAATTTATTCTAGATCTAGGGTTAGATGCCGACGTTCTACCAAAGTAGACATGGGAGCGGATGGGAAGGCCTAAGCTGCAATGGTCGCCAATTCAGCTGCAGATGGAAAATCAACTGAATATCATTCCCGTGGGGCGATTGCAGGGGATTACCGTAGATATTGACGGCACTGATATGTTGGTTGACTTCGAAGTGATTGAGATCGTTGATGATAGTAAGCCATATCCTGTGCTATTGGGATTTGAATAGGCTTATGACATGGACTCTATAATCAACCTGAAGAATAAAAAAATTATATTTGAATAGAATGGTACTCGATTTTTGTGCCATTAGATCCTTCTGAAGGTGCGCACTATACAGAACCTATCCTCCACAAGTATGGGGATGCGGAGATTGATCATATATATAAGATTTTAGCGTAGGATTAATATTGTATTAATCCCACCGCAGATGGTAGAATATGTTGGGATCATGATTGTTTGTGCATTTCATATTCTGATGAAGAGATGGATAATTGGCATAATCGTTTTCATGAGGTAACCGCTAAGTGTTGTAACAAGGTTATCGAATATCTGCGCCGTGTCAGTTAAAAGTGTGCGATTTACATTTTTATGATGGAACATGGAATGCTGTCTTATTTTTAGAGGTATGAAGCATTGGAATTCGCATTGAGGTCCACCCCAGCTTGATGGTGGGGCGCGCATAGGGAAAGTCGTGGCAGATGGACAAAATTATACAAGTTGATAAGGCTACGTTTTGGTCAAGTTGATATGAAGATTGTGGAGAAGTATGATGGTCAAAAGGATCCTCACTAGAAATTGACTCCTTGGAATGAAGATTGGGGCGCCGAATCTTAGCTAGAATGGGTGCACATGTTATTTCATTCCTTAGAGACAATACCTCAAAAATGGTATCTAGAAATAGAGTTAGAGTTGTGCCATGGAACTGTGGACTAGAATGAGATGATAAAAGGATTCTTATTAAGATATAGCTTCGCTAATGGGTGGGAAGGCATTAATGAGGTTCTTCAAGAAATTAAAGTAGGATTATTTCACATTACCAAGGAGCCAAGGACATTGGTTCAGATGAATTGGACAAACCCGACCAAAAAGCTTGTGTTGGGGGAGGATATTTGCGGATACCGAGGTGAACAAACACAAAAGGATTCTACTACATGATGGCTCTTGCGCAGTAGAATCGATGTAGGTGCAGCTGGAAGTTACTTCACCAAGGAAGGCCAGACTTCATTGAGGGGGTGAGTCTCATGAAGTCCATTCAAAATATGACCGTTGGAACAGTAAAAGTTGACTGGAAAATGACTTGGCCGTTAAAAGGAGCAGGAGGGATGAAATTAATGGGAATATTTGGGTGGATCCGCCGCCAAATTGACATTTATGAAGATGATCTAAGAAACATGATGGGATTTGAATTAAAATTTCGCTATAAGTAAAGGATCCCACTCCCCATTCGAACAATTTACGCGTTAAGTGTTATAAGTAAGAGTTGTTGTCTGCAAGAGAGCCGAGCGATTTGTTTCACGACAGAGTACAGTTTCACAACATTGAGAGAAGAATTGATCATGGGAGTGCTCAACCACACAATCTAGTCAGGATTAGATCATACCATGATGACCACACCTCCAGTAACAAACACATGGCCAAGGTCACCCAGAGGGAAGAAGACTGCAGGTGCATCGCTGTCCGTGAATCCTAAGAAACCAATCTTGAGATGCTTACCCCGAAAGAAACTCCTGAAGGAGAAACAAACTAAAGGGGGCCCAGGATCGACAAAAGGAAAAGGTTGTGGTGGTAGAATCAGATGATGAGGAGGAAGAAGAAGCCCCTGAGGAAATTTCTACTAAGGAGGTTGAGCCTATCTCTAGGATTCTTCCATATATCTCGCCCTAGAAGCTGAAGGCTAAGCAACCAGTGAAAGACATCGACGCAGTGAAGTACAAGGTGTTTATACCACTGATTCTAGACGAAGTGTAGGTTGAGGGTGATTTACTAGCCAAGGTGCCCCAGTTGAGAATGGAGGACTGATATTTTAATGACAAAAGCAAACACTCGCAATTTTAGCCCAGCAGGCATCTGTGTCCAGAGGCGTACCCAGATGGAGTTACGAGATTAGAGCCGATGAAATGGGTGAAGGGTATCCAGCAATCAGAGATACTCAACAAGATCTATGTGCCACATTTTGGGAAAAGTACTATCAATACTATTTGTGTGTGCCAATTGCTGGCCCTGGTGCATGACGATTGTATATGGTTGGGGAAGAACATCACCATTACCGAGGTGCTCATCAAAAGAATTACAACCCTTCATTGTCTTTGGGCAGACCTCATGGGGGATTTTGTGGGTAAGAGCCAGGACAAGAAGGTGGCACACAAGATGAATAATGAGTATGATCTGACCAAGGGGACCAGGGGTTATCTCATTAACACCATTTCTGACAGAATTGTACGCTTCACCACACAAATCCTTGTGGGTAAGATTATGAGGAAGAGTCGCTGAGAGGAGGCCTATACACCTATCATAGCTTTAGCTATGGAGTGTGCCAAGGGTGTTGTATACAACTGGGTTGGCTACTCATGTATAGAGTTCCTTGTAGATTTCAAAGTAGCACAGGAAGAAGGCGAGAAGTTCCACTATGCGTGGCTCTTGATTCTTATTTCCTTGATGGAATGGAGGGAACCTGACGGGTCATAGTTCAACATTGTGGACCCCGATCTATGCAAAGAAGCCGATACACTTCACTATGGAATTCAACAGAGCCATCAAGGGTTATGGCCAATAAATTCTTCTGGGTCAGAGTTGAGATGAGCTTAAAGACAATGATAAAACAAAAGCCCCGGTTGTCACCAAGCATAGTGGAGTAGTATCGAAAGGTTGCAGAGTTCAAAGTAGACTTCCATCATATCCACCTTCAGGCGAAGAAGGACCTCGCGGGGGTCTGGTACGAGATCCCATACCTGGACAAAGAGGAAGATGTAGAATCCATCATCAGCTGATGGATGAGTGCTTGATTAACTACGTTTTCTGAAGGTGCGGAGTAGGCATGAACGAGTGGGGCGAAGACCACTACGCCAACATAGAAAAGGACACTGAAGCAGAGACTTTGGAGACTGAAGGGGATGATATTCTTGGTGGTGATCTGGGAACAAACCTATCTAGCCCCTCCTCCTCGTTTATCACTAAGAGAAAGCAACCAGAAAAGGGTGACACAGGAAATAAAGTCAAGTTTGACAGGTCTGCTGGTCCGACATAAATGGTCCTCACCAAGGGGGACATTGACAAGATAGGAGGCGTTGTGCGGTAAGTCAATGAGGATTTCTAGGGCAACATAGAAGAATAGTACAAGAAAGTGTTGGATGATGTCTACAAGGGGTTGCAGGACTTGCATATGTCGGCATGCATTGTTCAGGTGAGCGTGAGCCAGGAGAGCGGCTTGTAAGCGAGCGTGGTTCCACTCATCGGGGAAAAAAACATGTGTAAGCACTGAAGCACACGAATTGGCACTGAACTTTGACACCCATGCAATGCCTATCCCTGTAGGCACATTATGTTTTGATAATACATAGCAAAGGAAGTCGACGGTCCTCTCGCAGAACAAAAAACTAAATATTGCTGCGATGCCTCTGCAGGCTTTGCATGAATTCCACCAGGGCATCATCGAGGAGTTAAAAATCAGAGAACAACACGCTATTTGATTATTCGTGATGTCCAACAAGAATGATAAAGAATTGATTTCAAGAAAAAAATCACTATCCAAGAACGTGAGGCCGAGGCAGCACATCGACAGAAGTTGGAGGACGTTGTCTCTAAGGCATACAATGAGCTACCAGAGCTCGAAATTCAGGCTGCAGCTGCGCTTGAGAAAAAATTTTCCAAGCTAGCCATAGCTATCAAGGAATCTAAGGCTAGATTTGATGAAGTACAAATAGAAATGGAAATTAAAATTGTCGAGTTGTAGTTGGAATTGTAGCCCGACACTTCGCCAGAAATCTGATAGCAACGAGCCGCCGAGATGAAAGTGACCACAAAAAAAATTGAGTCCTACATACAGGAGTGCGTGAGAATGTTTGGGGAGGTTTTGGATGTATGGTCCTCACTACAGGAGGACCCATAGGTGAAAAATATTGAGGTCGAAGTGCACGAAAAACTTGAACAATTGGATCAGATTAAGGTCATTGCAATGACCTTAGCACTGATGCAACAAATTATCACCTCAAAGAAGGTAAATCTTTGTAGGAGAAAATTTCCGCGCTGCGCAGGAAGGAGGAAATACTTGGAGCCTAGATAAATCCATGGGAAGCTAAGGCTAGTCAGCTTTCCCAAACTGCAGAGCAGAAACTGAAAAATCTGCACGAGGCACAAAAAGCACTGGAGAAGAGGGCAGCTAAGAAGGTCACAAAGACGCTACTCAAATACCTTAGCGCTTTTGTAAAATAGTGCACTTATACAATCCCACCATTGAAGGATTCCTTGAGCGTCATCAAAGTGAAGATTGATGTTGCGCCATCGTTGTGACTCGAGACGAGTCACCATTTTGTATTGGGGGCTTATTGGAGTTGGGATCCCCGTGAAGTAAGAAAGAAAGGAAAGACTCTGCAGATCGAGGAGTGGAGCGCGCAACGCGAAGTATATTTTGAGTCATAGGGGCTTTGGGGTGGGTCAAAGCCCCTTTTTATGTAATGGGATGGGATATTATGTGAACGTTGGACTCTGCCCATGGTTTTGGACCATGGTATTGTAAAGGCCAAAGTTATATAAGGAGTATATATAGAAGTCAAAAGGCAATAGATGAAGGGATTTAATTATGCATTTAGATGTAAGATTGTTTTGTGTCAGAGTCTGTTTTTGGGTTAGAGGAAAAGGCTCCTTCATTTGTGTGTGTGGATACCTTAGGAAGTCTGCAGCTATGTGCACAGACCATTGTAGCTGTGTGCGCAAGGTGGAAAGTGAATGTATGAGAAGGATCTAGCTAGTAACGAAATACTTGTTGAGAAAGATCTAAGTTATATTGATGTGTTTTGCTTTTACTTACTATTTCTGAATATTTATGTTGAAAAATGGTTTTGATCTATAATTGATTAGCGTAGTCCTATTTATGATAACTTAATTTTTTTAATGCAAGAATAAGTAAGATCACACAACCTATGAGTAATTTCAACAAATGTGTTGAACATCACTAGTATTAATGATAGATCTAACCTAAAAATCTCTGTTAAGAAGGAAAAACCCTAAATCCACAGTCCAATGTCCCTATGGATGTAGAAACCTGGTTCTAGCATCCCCCTATATTGCCTCGGGTGAGACTTCGATCTGCACAAGCAAGTTGTTGCTGAAAGGGTCGGTAATAGTGGGTTTTTTTTGGACTGATCAGTTACATTGAACCTGGGTCTAGACCCCATCAAGCCAACACCTATCCTACTTACTTATCCTGACTACGATAGTTTTTGGAATTGAAATTTAAAAGAACTATTCATGGAACTGTTTTAGGCATGCACTATTCACCCATTCTAGTAGTACAACATCATCAAGCTACATGATATTTACAACTCCCAATTCCCAGATTTATGGAACATAGAAAGGGCCCAACCAATGCATCTGTAGCTTTCCTGGAAATTTTTGGAACTTATTGTCATACATCAGCACACAACCCCCTACTGTGAACTTTTTTGGTTTGATGTGGTGATCATGCCAAGCCTTCTGACATTGTTTTTCGATTGACTAATGAAAATATGCCAGGAATGTAGCCTCTTCTAGTTCCCACAACTCTTCTAGTCTTCCCACAATGGATTGATCTTCATAAATTTGCATTGCCTTTGCTATAGATATATTTTGGACAATGAATTCAACCGATACTACTACTTCTCTTTTGTAGACTAGATGGAAAGGTGTCTGCTTGTGTAATCTCTTGAATGTAGTTCGATAAGCCCATATCATTGCCAAAATGATCTCATCCCAGTCATCTCGGTTGGTGGATTATACCTTTCTCAATCCCTTCTCCAATATCTTACTAAATTATTCAACCATCATGTTTTCTTGCGAGTGGTATGGACTACTTTTGTGATGTTGAATCATAAAATTCTGCAGTAGCGATGCGACCATTTTAATAATGAAGTGGATCCCCTGGTCACTTTTCAAACTCCTGGGGCTGGCGAATATGGTGATGATATTCTCAAAAAAGAACCTTGCTGCAGTGTCAGCTGTGTAATCCCTTACAAGTGTGGCCTCAACCCATCTAGTTAAGTACTCTGTCGCAGTTATGATGTACCTCACATGGGAGTGGTGTGCGGTTGGATTAATGGGCCCTATGAAGTCAATCGCCCACTTTTCAAATGCATGTATAACTCTCACTAAAATTAATGGTAACTCATCCCCGTGAGATGGTTTTCCAACCTGCTAACACACATCACATTTCTTCACATAGTCCTTTTCATCTTTATATATGGTGGGCCACCATAACCCTACCTGAAAAATCTTTCTTGTGGTGCTCTTTTCACTGATATGTCCTCCCACAACCCCAATATGTCCTTCCCATAGAAATGCATCTCTCTCATGATCTAGTATGCATCTTCTCAATATTTGGTCTAGCCCCAATTTGTATATTTGATATGAAATTAACTAATAATCCATAACTCTTACTACTAGGTGCTTCCGTTGGGTTGTCGTGTAGTCCTCCAGGCATTTCCCTGTAGCCAACAATGTTGCAATATCCTCTAGGTAGTCTGGTACGACTTCAATTCAGAATAGATCCATGTTTGGTAGTTGATCATCCAAGGGCCCTCCGCCTTCTTTTGATTCAAGTCTTGACATGTGATCTGGTCCAACATTTAGCTTGCTTGGTTTAACAATCACCTTGAACGTGAATTCCTGGAATAATAGCAACCATATGCAGATTTTCCCTTCTAGTAAAGGCTTGTTCACCATATAATTTAGTGCGAAATGATCTGTATATAATTTGAATGGTCCTCCCAGAAAGTAGTGGCAAAATTTTTATAACGAATACACCATCTTGAGTGCCTCTCTTTCTATGGTGGTGTAGTTCCTTTCTGCAATTGATAGTTTTGTACTAGAAAAGTATATTGGATGATATAAATTTTTTTCGTTTGGCTGAGCCAACATCGAACCCAACGCAATTATTGAGGCATCAATATGTACATGGAACTGTTTGTTCCAATATGGATATACCAATTTTGGTGCAATTGCTAGCTTTTCCTTTAGTATGTTCAGTGCCTCGTTGGATTCTTCAATCTAGAGGAATTCTTCCATTTTCTTCAATAAATTTTCCATCAGAGTTGTTATAAGGGAATAGTTGCATATGAGTCTTCGATAATATCCAGTGTGTCATGGTGCAGATCTTAACTACTTGAAATTTCTCGACAGATCTGTTGGGGTTCCCATGTTTTGGCCAGATTGGCAAGACCAAAAGATGAGACAACATCAAACCACTTTCAGACCTCAGGATCTAGCCCTCCTGGGTCCAGAGAGGGATCTCTCTATATGAGCAAAGGTTTTATGTCTTTGAAGCTCAAGGTTTAAGATATTAGGCTAGTTATAGGCACAAGGTTTGTTTGCTTGATTTTTTGTGTGGTTGCTGGTTATCAGGAAAGAAGGGTTCAATGTAAGACAAGGACGAGCAAAGAGGAATAAGGCAGAGGTGAATTATTCCAAGGAGCATTCAAAACCATTGGGCAATGGAGTCAGGAAAGGATTTTCTTACTATCCAATGTGCAAGATTTCAATTGGGATAGTCATCTAAAACATTGGATCTTAAAGATGATTGTGTGATATGGAATGATAAGAGAGGAGGAATAGTAAAGGTTTAGAACACACAATTAAAGACTAGCTAGTCGCACAAGGATCCTAGTGGATAGGGCTAACTCTAATCCCCAGTGTTCCCAAATCTTCCAGCTAAATCCTTAACAAGAAACATCTAAGAACTAATTCATTTAATTCAAACATCACAGAGCAGGCAATAACATCCACTACACTGGTTAAATTAACTGAAATCAATTCTTAGATCACACATATAGCAGAAAACATCAAAGGCAAGGAGAGCAGAAACATAGGGTACCTAACAAGGGTAAATCCTATGCCAATATTCTGATGCAAGCCAGTAGAAACAAAATGAAATGAATTAAACACAGAGATAGGAAAACATCACCGCTACTTTAGATCAGGATCCAAAGAAATGTGCTTGTCATATTGAATAGAAATACCAGTCAAGTACAACAATGCCAATAGCCAAATAATCAGTCTGAAATCATATTCCTCAGCCTATCTTACAACTTTACACAGGGACTGTGTCTCAAAGAAACTACTTGCAATTCTCTGATAACTGATCAAAAACCTTTACAATGTTTCTTCATGAATTTATAGCTCTAGAGGAGTGGAGAAGGTAGGTGAAAAACTAAATGCAGCATTAAAAACTTCAGAAGAGGAAGGAGGCCAAAGTCCACTCTGTATAAATTTTGAGCATTAATCTGGGACACCCTTGGGTGAAAGAGTGGTCTTCGTCAGGTTTCCATTAACTCCAGGTATGTCTCTGATGTACTTGGCTGCAGTACTTTGTAGTACTTCTGGGGAATTGAACAAAAATAAATCGATGATTCAAGTCTGCCACGATGTGCAACTAATGCTTCTGATAGCGTAGGACTGTTGTAGGGCTGGAAAATCTCTCTTGGACACAATGAATATTGAGACCATAATGTGTACTGTGTGCATGCTCGGGAAGAAACATTCTGCTGATTTGAAACCCTGATGATATGGTTTTCTGCGTGCTGTACCCTCTGTGTGATCCATGGCGTCGCTAATCTAGTGCTTTGCCTCTAAATCCCTAAACATAAGGCTTATATATCTTCATTTGCGTGCCTTAAGCTCTCTGCTGCTTCATTTATATCTCTTTCTGCGGAACCCACATTTTAATGGCTCCAGGACAATTTTACAGGGTCAAACCCTGTTCTTTTAATGGAAGTCGTGTCAAAGCACTATCCCAGGCCTTTCTCCATGATACGATCTCTGTGCACACTCTTCCCTGTGTTTTCTGTCGCTGTGACAGAAACCCTAAATCATGGCGGCCATTTACTGTTGGTAACCCTGCAAAACACAAAAACCTGTTACGAAAAAAATGTATGGGCGTGGGATGATGTGGACGACTGCAAGGATGATAGTGGGACTGCAGAGAAATGGCGAAAAAATGCAGAGGAATGGTGGAGAAATTCTCTGGTGAAGGTTGGCGAAAAATAGTGGAAGGTGTCGAGGCAGACGTTTAACGTAAAAAACAGTAAAATTTAATCTTTGAATGGATTATAAAGGGGACGGGCGAGAAAAATGATGAAGATATGTGGACGGATGATGTGGCGGGCCTGGGTCAACATCGGGCATGTGATTGAATCTAGACCGTCCTATCTCGGCAGAGATCAACGGTGAAAAATGCATCGGAGGGCGATGGAAAGTGGGCCAGAGGTACAGTTTCCTCGGGTTAAACCTCGCGTAGCTTCGTTGAGCAATGACCGTTTGATGGTCCGCCTCAGATCGGACGGCTCATAGCGATATCGCTACACATCCGTGGATGAACGATAACGTGCGATGAGGTAGCGGTTTTGAAATAGTGCGCCTGACACGCGTCGATCGATGAGTGGAATCGATGCACAATGGGAAAATACCGCCTACCTCCGAACGGTGGTGCGATAGAAACTAGGTGGTTTATGAACAATGTTTGCGGTGGGGATCACTAGGATGGATAAACTCTGAACCGTCGGATCTACGGGTAAATAGACAGTGATGGCGCGATCGGGGCGAAGAACGGGGTGAAAAATAGATGCTGTGGGAGCCGCGATCGCTGTTCGATCTATAAAGATCGACGGTTGAAACTGCGTCTAATATCCATCTGTGGTAAGCGCCTTTCAGGCTAGCGCTCGGTTTCAGCACCTGGGTCTCGTGGAGAAAAGGCTGAGGGGCTAGCGGAAAGGGGCTAAGGCCTAATGTAAGTTGCAAAGTGGGTTTGTTGCCCATTTTTAGTGCAATTTGAGGGCAATGAAGGGCAACAATAGGGGTAATGGGGGTTTAAACGACCAACCAAGGAGTATGTGTAGGACTTAGGGGGAATTTTTGGAGAGGTTTAGAAGGATTAGGGGGGTGATTTTGGGGTAAAGAAATGGGTTTTGACAAATGAAGAAGAGGTGAAAAGGGACATTCTGCAAGGATATAAGGGTTAATGTAGGCCTTTTGGAGCAGAATTTATGTAATCAATGAGACCTTATAAAAGGAGTCGGCAGAGGGAAATTTATCAAAGGCAAAGGCACAGGATACTTCAAGGATGATGTATCTTCAGGGGAGATGCATTCCTTGAAGGCTCAAAAAAAATTTATCCCCCTACTTTGCTTTGTCAAAAATTTATAGGGGGGCTAACAGTGGCTCCACATGGAGATGGCTTCTTCTTGAAGGAGTCAAGAATTCAGAAAATGATCTTTGGTGTAGGCCAGATGCCTGCTGCTTAAGCCACCTTCTTCTTTTATTTTCAGCTGCCACAATTGTGAAGACATCAATTTAGCAGAAAAAATTTCCCAATCAATCTACCTACCCACACTACAGACCTAACATTTTTTCTTCTTCTATGGTGCATTTGGACTTGTAGACCCTGTACATCATTTATTTTTTACAAACAGGAAAATAAACCTATTCTATTTCTACCCTTATTACTCCATGAGACCAAATTAGACTATTGGTCTCATATGTTTCCCTACCTAATCTAATATCTGTTGGGATTAAACTGTCTAGCAGATTTATTCTCTATATTCTATGACAGAAATTGAAAAACAGTCAAGCCAGGATTAGATTGTTTGACTTGTTGTGGGTCCAAGGCATAAAGACAGTTGCACATGGAAATTTTTTTCAGAAAACTAAAACAAAACTTTGAAGGCTTGAAATCTGAAATCTTGAAGCATCCTTCTTTCTTTTTTGTGACTCAAGTTTTGGGCTTGTTAGAGTCACTTTCTTTTCTTCATTTCAGCTATGGCTTTAAGCTTGTTAGAGCTGATTCTTCTTCTTCTTTGCTGGTCCAGATTTTGGGCATGTTTGGGCCAGCTATCTTCACTTTCCTTGGCTCAGGTTTTGATCATATTAGAGCCAATCCTTTGCACTTCAGAGTTCATGTTTTGAGCATGTCTGAACCTCTCCTTTCTCTCTATTTTTTGAAACATTTTTTCCTTTTTCTTGAAAATAAAACACTGCAATGGTATGTACAATGGAAATGGAAACTGGAAATTGGAAATCAACAAAATTAGTGTTTGAGCATCCTGCCATTGACAGGACCCCCAAACAGCTCTGTACCATCTAATTCTTGTAGGAAGAAGGCATTTGGACCCACAGTGGCCTAGATGATGTATGGACCTTGCCACAAACTATCAAACTTGCCGTGCTTTCCTTTGTCCTCTCTTCTTGAGTCCCACTTCAGAAATTTATCCCCAATTTTGAAATCAGCAGCTTTGGCTCTTTTTTCAAACAATTTCTTTATATTTTCCTGAACTTTCAATGCTCTGTTGTAAAATTGTTCCCTTGTTTGCTGGAGATGGATTGTCTAGTTTATCCTTCTCACCATACTGTCTTCTTCTATTTGTATCTCTTGAACAAGTTTGATCACTAGTATCCCAAGGCTGGTAGGAAACACTGCTTCTGTTCCATAGACAAGCTAATAAGGTGACATGCCAATATATTTCTTTGTTGTAAGCCTGTCAGCCCACAAAGCATGTACTAACTTGTTATGCAATGAATTTTTGTTTTCTTCCAACAACTTCTTGATGATTATCACCAGGCTCTTGTTTGATGATTCAGCTAATCCATTACCTTGAGGGTAATAGGCAGTTGAATGACCGAGTGCTATTTGATACCTGTGACAAAAATCAACCATTTTCTTGGATCCGAAAGCAGTAGAATTATAAGTGATTATTTTCCTTGGGCAGCCAAACTGAGAGAGGATATGACCTTCTAGGAAACTAATGATGACTGAATCTGTGGCATTCCTAGTAGGTATGGCCTCTATCCACTTAGTGAAATAGTATGTGGCTGTTAGGATCCATTTGTGTTGTGCAGAAGAGCAGGGTGAATTTCACCTATGAAATCTAGGCCCCATTGCAAAAAGAGACCTTCAACAATGATGGGTTGTAGAGGTAAGGGAAGGAGCTTTCTTTTGCCTTAAAAAATCTGGCATTTGTGGCAGACAATTATCATCTTATGGACATCATTGAAGAGTGTAGGCCAATAGTAGCCATCTCTGAGTATTTTTTTTGCAGTGGCTTTCTAGCTCAGGTGGCCTCCACACTCTCCTGCATGGAATTCTTGTTTAATCCTCTCTGCCTCATTTTCAGGCAAACATTTAAGAAATAGGCCATTTGGGTTTTCCAGTATAAGTTTTCATTCAAAATGCAGTAGTTTCTGGCTTTTAGTTTTATGAATCTAGCCTTAGTCTTTGACAGTTCAGGTGGGGCATTGAGGTGTGTAAGAACATATAGAATGTCAGAATACCAAGGAGAGCTCTAAAACTTTTCCTCAACAGTGGGATCAAGCAATTCTTGTTGCTCATCCAAGGTATTTACCATGCTAATTTCTAGGGCTTGTAGGTTTGATTCAGCCATCAGTTGTGCTAAGCCCTAACCTTTAATTAGT
This sequence comes from Pinus albicaulis, assembly GCA_034641835.2. Classification (NCBI taxonomy): domain Eukaryota; kingdom Viridiplantae; phylum Streptophyta; class Pinopsida; order Pinales; family Pinaceae; genus Pinus; species Pinus albicaulis. Next base: position 106,741,513 of record CM076571.1, read on the forward strand.
TTGGTGGGTTTTATCTCAAGGTCGTATTCTAAAATCACAGCAATCCACTTGCCCCTCTTCCCATCTGGGTCTTGGGACAAGATGTCTTTGACCACTATATTTGGCACATATGCTATGGTGTGGGAATGCAATATGTACACCCTGAAGTCTTTCAAGGCCTTAATCAGAGCATAGGCTTGTTTTTCCATAATGTTGTATTTCAAGGGTGCATCCCTGAGTGCTTTGTTGAAGAAAGAAATGGGCTATTCCATTCCCTCTGAATTTTTCTGCAGTAGAACTGCAGCTATTGTATGCTTGGAGGAAAATGAAAAAATCAGGAAATCTTTTGTGAAATCTGGGCCGATTAGGACAGGAGCCTGGGTGAGTGCAAGTTTTACTGATTCAAAAGATCTCTTGGCTTCAACAGTCCACTTAACTCCTACACCCTTCTTCAGCATGTTAGTCATATTCTTAAGGTGCTCAGCTAGATTGGGAATAAACCTCCTAAGGAAGTTAATCTTCCCAATGAAGGACTGTAACTCCTTGATATTTCTTGGGTGTGTGATCTGTAGTATTCCTCAAATCTTTTTGGGTCTATCCTAATTCTTTTTTCAGATATAATGTGGCCAAGAAGCTTTCCTTCTTGCAGCCCAAATACAGTCTTTTTGGGATTCAATGATAGACCAAACCTTCTACATTTTTCAAACACTTTTCTCAGATGTTTTAGGTGTTCTTCTTCAGTCTTGGAATAGACTGTTATGTCATCTAAGTAAATAACAATGAAGTGTCCTATCTCATCTGAAAAAGCTATATCCATTGCCCTCTGGAAGGTTGCACCAGCGTTCATTAGTCCAAAGGGCATTTTTACATACATAAAGGTGCCCCATGGAGTGGTAAAGGCTGTCTTGAGTTGGTATTCTAGGATTACTAGGACTTGGTTGTAACCTGAAAGACCATTTAGCAGGGAGATCCTTTTAGAGCCTACTACCCTCTGAAGAATATGTTCCATTTTAGGTAAAGGGTAATTGTCTTTGAGTGAGGCTCTACTAAGATTTCTGAAGTCAATACACAACCTGATATCCCCTTTTTTCTTTCTCACAACCACTAAATTTTAAACCCAACCAGAGAACCTTACGGGAACTATTATGCCTGCCTCATACATATTTTTAATCTCTTTTTCAACTGCAGGCAATTGTTTCGGGTTTATTCTATGAAGTTTCTGGCTAAAGGGTTTCTTATTTTCTTTTAAGGGTATTTTGTGCTGTATGATGTTCGTGTCATAAGCCTTTAAGTCTTCGTAGCCCCAAGCAAACACTTCTACAAATTCCTTGAAAAGGTCGATGTATTTATTTTTCATGTTTGCAGGAAGAGACCTAGCCAATTTAATCATTTTGGGCTTATCTTCTGTGCCTATATTGCATTCTTCTACGTCAGAGTCCGCGTGCTCAATGGTGGGCTTTTTTGCCACATCATCGAAGTCAAAGGTCTTCTAATGGCGCCAGACCTCGAGGTATGTTCTTATCTTTGGCCTGCAGCACTTCTACTTCTTCACTGTCTGCGTTTTCACACTCCGTGGTTGAATTTCCAGTTTCTTCATTTAAAGCATTTATTTCTACATCGTGGGGTGTAGTTTCTTCCTCGTCCAAGGGTTTCTCACTTACACAGCTATCACTAGACGTAGAGTTTGAATCGGAAAACTCAAACTCGTTCTTGCCCATCAAAAAATCTTCAATTTGTTTATCTCCCTCGAAAACCTGCCAGTATTTTTCGTTATCCAGCACGACAGGTCTGAATTTGGTTTGAATGATGATCTGTTGGTCACTTGGATTCTTAGGGTATGACCTGGCTAGGCAAGCTAATCCATTTGCAATGGCGTTCTGATTTCTAGGAACAAACACTAATTCGTATTCAACAAATGTTTTCAATATGTCCACAGCATTGTTCCTATATGCTCTCAACCTAGGGTGTTTGGCTGTGTATTCACCGTTCACCTGTTTCATAACCAATTCAGAGTCCCCCTGCATGGCTATTCTATGGGCTCCTATTTTCTTCAACAGATTTAAACCCAGGATAAGGGCCTCATACTCTGCAATATTATTGGTACATTTGAAATGCAGATTGCAGGCATGGCTTTCTTCGTAGTCACTCTCTGTGTTACGTAGCCAAACCCCAGCTTCGGCAGTTATTCTTGTGCAGGACCCATCGAAACTCATTTCCTACAGGGGTTCACTCTCGTTTTTGTTATCGTTTCTTTCCCTACAGCTGGGTTCGCCATTATTTTTCATTATAGGGTCTACACTAGGCTGTGGGCTGTTTAGTTTTTCATTATGGGTGTGGAAGTTAGAGAGGTGACTATTTGGATGATCGCATTCTGTTTCTGGTTCACTTTGCGTTGTTGTTTCAGTGCACTGTTCAAAGTTTTCAACGTCTTCCTCCTCTGATTCTAGGGTAGCCATTATGTTAAAATCCATTGGCTCTGTTTCATCATGTGTACCTTTGCTTGTATCTACATTTTCAGATTCTGGTCCCCCCAAAGATTCATCATTTCAGAAGATAAAGGAATCCAGGTCTGTATGTACAGAGTATAGAGGAGAATTTTTAGGCTTTTCAGGGCTACTAACCAGGAATTTCATTTGTGCTTCCCTATATAGTCTTCTAAGTTGGCCAAAGATTGGGATTGTGGCATAAGCCCCATCCATCTACATTGTTCCTTGCAGCTTGGCTCCCCATGATATTGATAATAACATGCCATAATTGGGTGACACATCTGCCACAACAACATCCATGACCATACACTTGGCAGTAATCTGAGTCAGGCTCACACATAAATCTTTGATCAGGCCAAGACACTTTACTCTACTAGAGTCAAATGAATATAGGTGTTTATAGGGACGGGTTATCTCTAGGCCTAATATTTCCACTACTACTTTAGGCATCAGGTTGTGTGATGCCCCAGAATCATGCATTGCATTGTGGAGAATCTTATCATGTGATAGTGACAATAAGACTCATATGAGGTTGCTGTGCACTCACCCCTTCCCCGAAACTTTCTCTCAGATCTTTGACCAAAACAGAGCAAAGTGTGTTGATCATCACTCAGATTATGCTGTGTGACATCGTTTTTCACCCAAACAGTGTCAAATTTGGCTCTTGAGATGATCTCCAGGGCGCACAATACAGGGATGGATTAATTTTTGCAATGTCACTCTCCAAATTGAAAGTGGACTGACTCTTTGGAACGTTCAACTCTGTTTTGTTAGTCACCATCTTAGTGGCTGAGTCAGTGTGCTGATTCTCATTATGTACAATGTTAGAAACTATTTTATCAGGAGCACTAATTGTAGTGTCAGTGCTACTTGTTGGTTGACCTTGTGTATCAGTGTTTTGGTTGTCCTTTTCTTTGTTCTTCCTAGAACTCTCAGCTTCTAATTTGTTGCTTTCAACAGTTACTTTAGAAGTTTTCTCAGGTCTCTTCTTGATGGTGACCTCAGAAGCTTTTGGTTTGGTAGTTTCTAAGCTCTTTTTGCTTCTAAGTTCATATTGTTCTCTGATCTGCATCATGGAATTTTCAAACCCTAACCTGTAATCTTCAGATTCTAACCATTCCTCACCCCAATATGAGGGTGAGGGCTGATCTTCTTCTGAGTAACAGTTATGGATTGAATCCTCTGTTTCAAACATATTAATTGTGTTTCCCTCATACTCTTCTATGATTCCCTCATCTTCATCAAGAAAATTCTCTTGGAATGGGGGAATAACTTGCTGATCTGATTCTGTTTGTCTATTGGGAGTGGCATTGTTTCTTCTAAAGTTCTGGTTCTGGTTATGGTTTTGATTTTTGTTTTGGTTACTAACTGTGACAACCATTTTTTTTACCATTTGTTGTAGCTCTTCCACGTTTTTAGATAGACGGTCATAATTGGGGTCAGATGTGGAAGCTACATTATCATCTCTGTATGTTACCCTCCTCTCAACTCTCAGTCTTGCCCTTTTCTCAATCAAGTTGGCTTCTATATTCACTACTCATTTCTGCATGTCTTCCAATGTGTTGTACTCTTTATCCCTAAGCTGATAGGCCATGTCATCATCAAAGCCTTCAGGGTATTTCGCTATGGCCATACCTTGGGGAGGTTTCATATGTGGAGGGAGAGCATTGTAAATGCTGTTAAATCTTGTTGAGTAATCATGGAAACTCTCTCCTACGTTTCTTTTAAGGCTCATGTATTATGCTAGGAGTTGGCAAGGGTTAGCCTTAAATTCCCATTTGTTGATAAAAGTCCGATATAAGGCAGGGAGGTCATTAATGCTACCCGGAGGTAAGCTTTTAAACCATTTCTTCACATCACCTCCTAGGCTCTGGGCAAAGATTCTCATTTTGAATGTATCATCATCTATCTCCATGTAGTCAAAAGAATCTTCCATTCTATCTACGTGGTATTGTGCTATGGTAGACTCTTTTGCAGTGAAGTGTGGGATCTTTGATTGATAATCATTGGGTAAGGGTACTAGAGGCTGAGGTAAAACCAGAGGTGCATACCAGGCTGCCATGATGATGTTTTGATGAGGTAAAGGATTGACTTGGGTAGCTGGTATATGGATGATAGGGATATTATGACCAGCAGAAGACTGATGAGAAGATCTAGGGTGGCTGAGCCCCAAGTTTTGAATGAAGTGTATATCAAGAGGTGTAGATGGAGGGGTCTGTCTCTTCCCAAGGTGCTTACCACTTTGAGGTGGTGAAACAGGAAACTCAAGGTCTGGCTGGTCTAGAACACTGAATGACCTAGTTCTTGGCAAACTATTTTGAGTGCCTAGGTCTAAAAGTGGGTCTGATAGAGCTGTAAGATCTTCCGGTGCAGAGTTAGCTCTATGGATGTGGATGGAAATAGTTGGTCTTTTAGGTGTAGGAGATCCCTTGAGGATACTCTCAGGGTTGTCAACTATTTCAGGTGGGTCTGGGTTAGGATAAGCTCTTGTGTGAATGGTTCTTGAAGCTAGAATGCTATTTTCCAACCAAGAAGATTAACCCTACTTGTTACTTCTTCTGTGGTTGATGTTGTTATGGAGGTTGGTCTCCCAGTGGAGTCTTTAAATCGTTTAGGGAATATGGAGTCACCAGGGGAAAGGTTTAGGATGTTTTTGGAGGGTACACTGTCCTCCACAATGCTTATGATATGTCCCCTTTCAAGGATATCTTCCAAACACATCAAACTCTAACCAGAGATTGATTGGGAGGGCTTTTACCAGATATGTCACCTCTGAAAGAGTGTGAGATTTGGAGGCTACTTGGCCATTTCCAGACTCTGTCCAAGAGTATGGGAGAAACACAACAAATGTTATAGAGGTTGATGTGTGAATAGGAGTGTTTTACTGCCAACCTAACCAGAGATTGTAGGTTTCTGAGGTTCCTATGATGTAGTAAGATGGATGGTACTCAGATTTTCTCCAGTGGAGTTGCAATTATGTTGGGGTTCCCATGTTTTGGCCAGATTGGCAAGACCAAAAGATGAGACAAAATTAAACCACTTTCAGACCTCAGGATCTAGCCCTCCTGGGTCCAGAGAGGGATCTCTCTATATGAGCAAAGGTTTTATGTCTTTGAAGCTCAAGGTTTAAGATGTTAGGCTAGTTATAGGCACAAGGTTTGTTTGTTTGATTTTTTGTGTGGTTGCTGGTATCAGGAAATAAGGGTTCAATGTAAGACAAGGATGAGCAAAGAGGAATACGGCAAAGGTGAAGTATTCCAGGGAGCATTCAAAACCATTGGGCAATGGATTCAGGAAAGGATTTTCTTACTATCCAATGTGCAAGATTTCAATTGGGCTAGTCATCTAAAACATTGGATCTTAAATATGATTGTGTGATATGGAATGATAAGAGAGGAGGAACAGTAAAGGTTTGGAACACAAAATTAAAGACCAGCTAGTCGCACAAGGATCCTAGTGGACAGGGCTAACTCTAATCCCCAGTGTTCCCAAATCTTCCAGCTAAATCCTTAACAAGAAACATCTAAGAACTAATTCATTTAATTCATACACTAGAGAGCAGGAAATAACATCCACTACACTGGTTAAATTAACTGAAATCAATTCTTAGATCATACATATAGCAGAAAACATCAAAGGCAAGGAGAGCAGAAACATAGGGTACCTAACAAGGGTAAATCCTATGCCAATATTCTAATGCAAGCCAGTAGAAACGAAATGAAATGAATTAAACACAGAGATTGGAAAACATCACCGCTGCTTTATATTAGGATCCAAAGAAATGTGCTTGTCATATTGAATAGCAATACCAGTCAAGTACAACAATGCCAATATCCGAATACTCAGTTTGAAATCATATTCCTCAGATTATCTTACAACTTTACAGAGAGACTGTGTCTCAAATAAAGTACTTGCAATTCTTTGATAACTGATCAACAACCTTTAAAATTTTTCTTCATGAATTTATAGCTCTAGAGGAGCGAAGAAGGTAGGTGAAAAACTAAATGCAGCATTAAAAACTTCAGAAGAGGAAGGAGGCTGAAGCCCGCTCTGTATAAATTTTGAGCATTAATCTGGGACACCTTTGGGTGAAAGAGTGGTCTTCGTCAGGTTTCCATTAACTCCAGGTATGTCTCTGATGTACTTGGCTGCAGTACTCTGTAGTACTTCTGGCGAATTGAACAAAAATAAATCGATGATTCAAGTCTTCCACGCTGTGCAACTAATGCTTCTGATAGTGTAGGACTGCTGTAGGGTTGGAAAATCTCTCTTGGACATAATGAATATTGAGACCATAATGTCTACTGTGTCCGTGCTCGGGAAGAAACATTCTGCTGATTTGAAACCCTAATGATATGGTTTTCTGCGTGCTGTACCCTCTGTGTGATCCATGTCGTCTTTAATCTGGTGCTTTGCCTCTAAATCCCTGAACATAAGGCTTATATATCTTCATTTGCGTGCCTTAAGCTCTTTGCTACTTAATTTATATCTCTGTCTGCGGAACCCACATTTTGATGGCTCTGGGACAGTTTTATAGGGTCAAACCCTGTTCTTTTAATGGAATTCGTGTCAGAGCACTATCCCGGGCCTTTCTCCTTGATACGATCTCTGTGCATGCTCTTCCATATGTTTTCTGTCACTGTGACAGAAACCTTGAATCATGGCAGCCATTTACTATTGGTAACCCTGCAAAACACAAAAACCTGTTACGAAAAACATGTATGGGTGTGGGATGATGTGGACGACTGCGAGGATGATGGTGGGACTGCGGAGAAATGGCAAAAAAATGTTAGGTCCCTATATTACTAGTATAGTCCCTTATTGTTGTTAGTGTAACCCCCTTATTGTTATTATTGTACCCTTGTAACCCCCATTTTGTTATTATTGTGCCCTTAAATTATTATTGGTAGGTCGGCTAGGATTACATTGTGGCCCACTAGGATTACATTATGGCCCCATGGACTCCTATATATAGAAAGGAGGTTTTGTAAATTGTATCATCCAAGAATTGTTCATTTATGTAATGTATTGGAAGTTTCCCCCTCAAAGTGGCTTATTTCTAAGGCGTTGATATCTCTTTTCTTCTATTGCACCTGAGTGGTTACACTGACGGTTGTTATCGAGTTTGGATTCTAGGGTTTTATTTGCTCCAGTGAATTCGCTGTGGCATTTTTAGCTATAACTTCTTTTTCTATGAATTTTTAGAAGGTGGAAATTTTTAGGGTCTGAAACAGAATCTGAGGAGAATATTTTCTAAAAATTTTCTGAGCTTGGTTCACAATATTTTTTTCGGAATGTAATCTTGTGGAAGTTAGGTGTTTTAGGGCTCCTCAGCTTAGTCCTCATGTTGGTTTATGTCCTGTGTTTTTATTTATCTGAAGAGTTCAGAAACTGAAATTCTGCCGCCAGTGTGACTGATCCAGGGAAATTCTTGAGGAAAGTTTCAGGCTTGGTTATAATATTTTGGAGATATGATGTTTGTGGAGAGGGTAAGGTAGTGCTTTTTCAGGCTCCTGAATTTCATCTCAAATAGGTGATCGTGGGAAAAGTTCAATAACTCTCTCTCTGGGGACTGGATTGGAGTGCCGTAAAAAATGGGTGCAATTACACGGCCTGTTGTTTCGTGGATATCAATTTCAGAGACATAGGACAAAACAGTGACACGTGGCAAGTCGTACAAGTTCGCTCTACTAAACCAGTCCAGAATTAGGTCATTGTGGAAGATTGGACACAACTTTGTCTTGAAGAATCCAAATCAATTCAGACCTATGGAATTCGAAAGATAATTCAGAGGGCTATGTTGGTACCAAAATTCAGATATTGAAGTGATGTAATCACAAAGATAATCCAATTTCAATATCGAGCTCTTCAAAAGCAAGAAAAAGGTGTGTATTTTTTTTCCGAATTGCATAAGTCTTGTTTGAAGAATCAATTTGGATTGATTCCAAGGGCATATTGTAGAATAGATATCGGTATTGGGTTCCGAAATATGCCCTGTAAAAATAATTCAACACCCATTAAGCCTTCAGAAGGGTCTACTATGACTCATGAAGATGAAGAATTGCAACATGATCTATCAAAATTACAAGAGCAAGTGCAACAAATTTCACTCTCGCAAAGAGCGACAAAAAATGAAATGGAAGTTTTGAAGAAAGGCGTGGAAGCTAAGATGGATGGCGTGAAAGCTAAGATGAATGGCATGGAAGCTACGATGGATGACATGAAAGACAACATGGAAAGCATGAAGAATGATCTCAAAGCAGACATCGAAGTTTTGAGAAAGTTGATACAAGAAAGGTTTCCTAATGGTGAAAAGATAGTAGAAGAACCTCATGATGAGAACAAAATAAATGTTAATCGTGATTTCATAAACTCTAATGTTGGCGGGAAGAACCACCATATTCCAAAAATGGATATGAGGAAGTTTGATGGGAAGGATCTTGTAACATGGATACTACAGATGGAGCAATATTTTGATCTCCATAATGTGCAAAACACACAAAAGGTACGCATTGCAACTTTACATTTAGAACAAAATACATTTGTATGGTATCGATGGCTTTGCTCCGTAAAAAAATTGTCACTTGGTCAATTTTTACGGAGGAAATGATAGCACATTATGAGGATACAAAGAGCAACACCTTCTTTAGCCAATTGATAAATCTCAAACAAAAGGGTTTAGTGGGGCAGCACATTGAGGACTTCCAAAAATTGAATATAAGGGTAACTAATATTCCATAGGAACACAGGATTGATCTCTTCTTAGGTACTCTAAAGGATAACATCCAACATGAAGTTCGTGTTTTGGAACCCGATTCATTGGAGAAGGCATTCAGGTTGGCAAGAAAAGTTGAATGTAAAATTATGGCGACAAGGAAGCCTACCACTCAATTCTATAAAGAAGGAAGTATTGCTACGCCTAGATTTCCACAACCTACAAGGTTGACACCACAACAATTGGAAGAAAAAAGAGCAAAAGGGCTTTGCTACAGTTGTGATAGCAAATACACTAAAGGTCATAACTGTGCTGAGAAGAAATTATTTTACATAGATTGTGAAGAGGAAGAAGAAAATGAACAAGAAGAGGATATACACCAGGAACCAGCCCTAGAAGAGGAAGAAATGGATCCGACCATATCGTGTAATGCACTGGCAGGAATTACCACTCCTCAAACTCTCAAGATAGAAGGACAAATCAAGAAGAAAAAGGTAATAGTGTTGATTGATTCAGGTAGCACCCATAATTTTATCCATTGTAAGGTAGCCAAGGAATTAAATTGTTTCCTATACCCAGCACCAGAATGTCAAGTGATGGTTGCAAATGGAGGAACTATAAATTGCTCTGGAAAATTCCATAATATAAAACTAACCATGGGGGAATATGTATTTACTAGTCCAATGCTTTCCATTCCTATGGGAGGTGCTGATGTTGTACTAGGAGTACAATGGTTACAATATTTGGGGACGGTAGCTTTTAATGTTCAAGAACTTTTCTTGAAATTTTTTTCAGAAGGAAAGGAAGTCGAATTACGAGGTATTTAAGGGAATCCGGGAAGGATAATAAGCTCTAATGTCATGAAAAAGCTTCTAAAGAAAGAAAAATGAGGCGTAATTGCACAATTATGCTCACTAGAAGTTCCGACATCAAAATCATCTATTTCTGCAGATCTCCAACAAGTCTTGGACAATCATTCCAAGGTGTTTGAAACTCCCGAAGGACTCCCACCTGGCTAGCAGTGTGATGCGCCTGTATTCATTTGATTCCGAAGTGTTCCTCCAAAATCGGAGCCTTATAGATATCCTTACTTCCAAAAGAGCGAAATTGAACGGATGATTGCGATGATAAAGAGCGGTATAATTCAACCTAGTCAAAGTTCTTTCTACAGCTCTGTAGTATTGGTACACAAGAAGGATGGATCATGGCGAATGTGTCCGGATGCAAAAGGAGCTCACTAAGCTCACCATTAAAGATAAATTTCCAATCCTGTGATTGAAGAATTATTGGATGAATTACATGGAGCAATTTATTTTACCAAGTTGGATCTTCTTTTAGGATATCATCAAATTAGAATGAAGACTGAAGATGTTCCAAAAACAACATTTCGAACTCATGAGGTTCATTATGAATTTTTGGTCATGCTTTTTGGCCTTACCAATGCACCTTCTACATTTCAAGGGTTGGTGAATTCCATTTTCAAACCCTTAGAAAATTTGTGCTAGTATTTTTTGATGATATACTAATCTACAGCAGGTCTTGGAAGGATCATGTTGAACATGTTGAAAGGGTGCTCAAACTATTGCAGGAGAAACATTATATGCAAAAAAATCCAAATTTTTCTTTGGAGTACAAGAGGTGGAATATCCGGGTCATATTGTATCTCACGAGGGTGTTAAGGTAGACCCTAACAAAACTAAAGATATTAAGGAGTGGAAATTCCCCACAACCATAAAGCAGTTGCAATGATTTCTCGGGTTAACAGGGTATTATCACAAGTTTTTTAAGAATTATGGGAGTATAGCAGCACCTCTAACAACATTATTGAAGAAATATGCATTTTCATGGACCCTTGAAGCAACTAAGGCCTTTGAACATCTTAAAGAGGAAATTTTCATAGCACCGGTCTTAGCTACGCCATACTTCACAAAAACATTTATTGTGGAATGTGATGCCTCGGGAAATGGAATTGGTGCGTTTTAATCGAGGAAGGAAGACCCATAGCCTGCTTTTGAGGTACGTCCCGGTCAGGAAAGTATTTAAAACCTATTTATGAGAAGGAAATGTTAGCAATATCATGCACTAAAGAAATGGCGAACTTACTAATGGGAAGACACTTGAGTAAAAAATGATCATGACGAGTCTTAAACACTTTTTGGAGCAAAGACTATCCCAGGAAAACTGACAAAAATGGGTCACAAAGATGTTGGGTTATGACTTTGAAATAATCTACAAGGAAAGCTTAATGTTGTTGCGGATGTGTGCACTCTCAAGAAAGAATGAAGAGGTGGAAGCATTTCTTTGTGCCATTTCTATTATCAACCAGATTGGATAACCGAAGCAAGAGATGAATGGAAGAAAGACGAAGAAATGTGGACACTCATTCAAAAGTTGTAGCAAGATCCTAGTACATCTGATACATTTAGTTGGAAAAAAGGATTCCTTATGGTACAAAAGATCGCTTATATCTATAGCAGAATTCCCAACTAAAACAAAAGATTCTTAAAGATTACACACTTCTCCTTTGGAGGACACTCAAGATTTTTAAAAACTTACCAGAGGTGAAGAAAGAATTTTTGGGATGGCCTTAAATATGATATTCAAAAATTTGTGGCGGAATGTTTGGTTTTCCGTAGATAAAGTGGAAAAAAATTAAGACCGGGACTTCCTACAACCTTATCCATTCCAGTCAACATTGGGAGGAGGTTTCAATGGATTTTATCAGAGGTTTACGAAAGTCCGAAAAAAAGAGTGTCATCATGGTGGTAGTTCATAGACTTACTAAGTATGCACACTTTTGTGCATTATCTCGTCTATATAAAGCAACTAAAGTTGCTACTGCATTTATGGAAACAATTCAAAAGCTACATGGAATCCCAAATATTATTATAAGTGACAAAGATCCCATTTTTACTAGAAATTTTTGGACGGAATTATTTTCTTGTTCGGGTACTCAACTAGCTCATAGCTCATTTTATCATCCTCAATCTGATGGGAAAACTAAGATAGTGAATAAATTTTTGGAAGGATATATTCATTTTTTTGTATCTGATAAACAAACACAATGGGTCAAGTGGTTACCTCTGGCTAAATGGTGGTATAACACTTCCTTCCAGACTGCAGCAAAAATGACCCCATTTATGGAACTTTATGGATATCATCCACCATCCATCACATCATCTTTAAGAGAAAATTCGAAGGTTCAAGCAGTGGAAGATCAAATCGAACATCAACAAGAAGTTCTCCAACTCTTAAAGGATAACCTAAATTTGGTACAAAATTGAATCAAGCAATAGGTAGATCAACATCGCAGTGAGAGAAGTTTTGATGCAGGAGACTGGGTATTTTTACGGCTACAACCATACAAACAAATGTCCCTCAAGATCGCCAAAGTACTATAGTCCTTACAAGGTGTTGCAAAAGATTGGTACTATGGCATACAAATTGGAGCTTCCTGCTTCTTCACAAGTGCATCCAGTTTTCCATGTTTCATGCTTAAAGAAGGTTATAGGTGACAAAATTCCAGTTCGAACAATATTTCCCGAACTTGATGAGGAAGGAAAAATCATACTAGAACTTTAAGTAGTCACGGAAACAAGAACTCTATAACTACAAGATCGATCAATTTCAAGGTATCTCATCAAGTGGAAGAACTTACCCACTTAAGATTCTACATGGGAGGATGATAATTTTATAAGGAAGCACCCAAGGAACATATTTGAGTCCTATGTTAATAGTGTAGCCCCTTATTATTGTTAGTGTAAACCCCTTATTGTTATTATTGTACCCTTGTAACCCCCATTTTGTTATTATTGTGCCCTTAAATTATTATTGTTAGGTCGGCTAGGATTACATTATGGCCCATTAGGATTACATTATGGCCCCATGGACTCCTATATATAGAAAGGAGGTTTTGTAAATTGTATCATCCAAGAATTGTTCATTTATGTAATGTATTGGAGGTTGCCCCCTCGAAGTGGCTTATTTCTAAGGTGTTGATATCTCTATTCTTCTATTTTTGGAGCTGGTTACAAAACAAAAAATGCAGAGGAATGGTGGAGAAATTCTCTGGTGAAGGTTGGCAAAAAACAGTGGAAGGTGTCGAGGCAGACGTTTAACGTAAAAAACATTAAAATTTAATCTTTGAATGGATTATATAGGGGACGAGCGAGAAAAATGATGAAGATACGTGGACGGATGACGTGGTGGGCCCAGGTCAACGGCAGGCATGTGATTGAATCTGGACCGTCCGATCTCAGCGGAGATCAATGGTGAAAAATGCATTGGAGGGCGATGGACAGTGGGCCAGGGGTATGGTTTCCTCTGGTTAAACCTAGCGCAGCTTCGTTGAGCAATGATTGTTGGATGGGCCGCCTCAGATCATATGGCTCACAGCGATATCGCTACGCATCCGCGGACGAATGATAACGTGCGATGAGGTAGCGGTTTTGAAATAGTGTTCCTGACATGCGTCGATCGATGAGTTAAATCGCTGTGAAATGGGAAAATATCGCCTACCTCTGAACGGTGGTGCGATAGAAACCGGGTGGTTTATGAACAATGTTTGTGGCGGGGACCACCGGGACAGATAGACTCCGAACTGTTGGATCTGCGGGTAAATAGACGGCGTGAACAATGGACACTGTGGGAGCCACGATCGCTGTCCGATCTATAAAGATCAACGGTTGAAACTGCGTCCGATATCCATCTGCGGTAAGCACCTTTCGGGCCAGCACTCGGTTTCAGCGCCCGGGTCTCGTGGAGAAAAAGCTGAGGGGCTAGCAAAAAGGGGCTAAGGCCTAATGTAAGTTTCAAAGTGGGTTTGTTGCCCATTTGTAGTGAAATTTGAGGGCAATGAAGGGAAATGATAGGGATAATGGGGGTTTAAACGACCAACCAAGGAGTATGTGTAGGACTTAGGGGGAATTTTTGGAGAGGTTTAGAAGGATTAGGGGGGTGATTTTGGGGTAAAGAAAGGGGTTTTGACAAATGAATAAGAGGTGAAAAGGGACATTCTGTAGGGATATAAGGGTTAATGTAGGCCTTTTGGAGCAGAATTTATGTAATCAATGAGACCTTATAAAGGGAGTCAGCAGAGGACATTTATAAAAGGCAAAGGCACAGGAGACTTCAAGGATGATGTGTCTTCAGGGGAGATGCATTCCTTGAAGGCTCAAAAACAATTTAGCCCCCTACTTTGCTTTGTCAAAAATTTATAGGGGGGCTAACAAGATCCATATTGACTATAGCTGCAACTTTGGAGGGGTCCACACATACCCCATATTTTCATACAATGTGGCCTAGCAACATCCAGAAGGGAACAATAAAGTTGCATTTATTTATGTTCAATGATATCTGCAACTTTCTACACTGGTTGAACACTATTCGAAGTAGACTTGCATGATTTTTCAGTAAGTTGTACACGGTCCAACTGTCCATATATACCTCTAAGAACCTGTTAATGTACTCTCTACTTCAAGCTGAAAGGAATCACATGATAAGCATATGAACCCCACTCTATGGTGAACATAGTCTTCTTCTTGTCTTTCTCTGCTATCATGACTTGGTGTATCCAGAGAATCCATCTGTGAACGAATAAGCTTCATTCCCAACCATGTTGTCCAAAATTTAATGCTAGGGTGTAGGGAAGGGGTTATGCACACATGCATTGTTCAGGCTACAATAGTCAATAGATACCCTTATTTTGGATGCATCCTTCTTATTTTGAATAATGGTCGAGCTAATCCATTTCACTTCCTCCATTGGAAATATCAACCTAGCCTTCAGTATTTTGTTGATTTCCCTCTTTACCTTATCTTTTACTCACAAGTTCAACCTATAAGGTCTGTGTTTCACTGGCCTAGCATCTGGCTTAAGCATGATTCTCATCTCTCCTAGATCCCCCTTTATTCCCTTTAACTCCACAACTGAGGATGGAAACAAATCCTCGTACTCCGTCAGTAGGTCAAAAATATCCTTTATGGTCTCTTCATACCAATAATCCCCTATGGATGCCAATTCGGGTTTTTCCTTGCTCCCTATATTATGTTTCTTTATATTCAATGGTAGAAAATGGAACCCTTCTGTAGCTGGTCCATCTCTGAGACCTCATTCTCCTTCTTAATCCTCAAATTATAGGTGCCTCAGATCCTCTAAATCATCATCATTTGCTTCCTAGTCTACCTTACCACAAGCCAATTATTCTTGGTAATTTGACTCACAAAGCTATTTTAGTTTAGCTTGGTCTATCCATTCCTCAGTCAACTGGCCTGTTGTAAACATAATTCATTTCACCACATGCAAGGCATCGGTTAAATTCTAATCACCATCAATGAAAGAGAAAATAATCACAAATCTACTTGATAGAAAGTCCCAATTGGCTATGTCTCTCTTCCGTTCCTCTGTAATGTACCATGCTTGCAAGAATGTACCCACATAATGCACAAAATTATGCACCCACAATTCCCTATGGTATCCTTCAAGTTCCCATCGTTCTTCACGGTCTCTTATGTGCTTTTGGGGATTTAAAGTGCCTCTGTACTTTGCATCCAGTTGTAGGCCTTTGGACTCTTGGAATATGACCCTTAATTCCCTTGCAATATCATCCTATATTCTGAGGTTGTTGCAGTGATTTCCCCACCACCGAGCCGATGTTGCTTGTAACACCACATTCATCAGGGGGCCTTTATGTTCCTCAGGAACAATATCATCAACTTTATTAATAAAGGTATTGACTGCTTCCATGTTTTTAAAGGTAGGGTATCCTCTTACCTCTATTTTGATCCATTTAACTCAGATGGTGGCACATATCCGGGTGTTTACCTCATATCCTCCCTGCTGCTAGTCGTCCCATGCGATTTCCGATCCTATTTCTGAAATTTGGACACTCCGCCAACTCATCATCCCCTTCGTTGTTGGATTTATGTAGTATTCTCTTTTTCCTGCTGTCAAATGATATAGCTGATCTAGGAGTCTAGGTTCTTCCCTATTATCAACTAGTTCAGTGAACCTGGGACCCTGATAAGGATCCAAGGGCTAGATCACTCTAACTTCCCAATCCAAAAATCTTCAATTCTTTCTTCAAATCAATAATGACATAATTTTCAAATGCCCACTCTATTCCAAAAAGTTCTGGATATGGGTATTTATCACCCATTATGTCAATGAAATCAAAGTCGGTATAGGTATTTAGTCCCGCAACATCATATTCCATGTCCTCCAGCCTCCCAAAAGGTATAATGCAATATTGGTTTTCCATGCACAACTGTATTGGTGATAATGAAAGCTTGGTTTTTCTCAATTCCTCCCAGGTCTTTCTTGACAATATGTTAACGTCTGAGCCTAATTCCAACATGGTATCCCTTATCTGGAATCCTAAAACTTGTGCATCAATTCTAAATTCCTTCCCCATTCGTCTTTATTTCTTCAGATTCTCCTTGCATGTATCTCTGAAATATTGGCAGAGATTGCACTAGCTTAATCTAATCCTCCATTAACAACTTCTTTCAAATTCTGTCTCAACAGGATAAGAATCTTCTTGTCATTTACAATTTTCAAGAATAATCTAAACGAATCCTCTATAGGCTTCCTTGAAGTCGAAATTTTCTCTGTTTCCACTGTTGGTTGTGACAACTGAGATTCTTTTCATGGGTTCAACTTTGTTCCCTAAAATAGTTTCCGTTGTTCTGAATTGTAGGGTTGCTTTGGAGATTTTGGCTTTATAGTCTTAGGTTGTTCTGTTTCTCCTATATCGCCTTTTGTCTTGTTCCCTCCTCTTGTCACTATGGATACACTTGAGAGCGGATGTGTCTCAGGAATTCTTGGCTCTCATTTAATCAAATTAGCCCCCCCCTGTCTATTTATTTCCTCCCACCTCTTTATTAATCTGGGGTAGTCCATGCATGAAAACACTAGGGTATTCTAGGTAGAGGGTATTCCCTTGCAACATGCCCTTCCTGGTCACAATTATAACATCTCAATGGCCCCCTTCCTCTCGTCGGACCCCCCATTATTACTGGCCCTCCTCATCATCGAGGAGTTTCATTGAATCTGTAGGTTGTCTGATCCAGTCTATCCTCTAATACATCCAATGCCCTACACTGGTCTATGTGATGTGTTGGTGAAGAAATTTTTTTACAGTAGGTGTTGTTTGGGACATTGGAATATTTTTTCAAAATTGGGTAGATACGTCGAAGATGGACAAATCCCTTATAGATCTCACAGTACTCGTTTGTCGCCAGGATTTGCTGACTTGGGAAGCCGTGGAACGGTTTTTTGCCCTGGTATAGTCCCTGCATATTAATATGCACAACCCCCCAACCAGTGGTGCTGTGAGAGGCCCCCCTGATCCTGATCCAATTCCTGTCCTCTACAGCCTAGGATATTATATGACTAGATTTCCTTCCACTAGGCAGTGCGTGCGCCATACATTCGGTCGTGTTGGGCGCACGAGATGCATGTATTTGATTTTCTCTATTAGGATCAAAATTTTATGCTGTAATCCTAATAGATATGAATCTTGTGTTGCGACCTCTCCTATGAGTTCTTACGGATAACTTGCCATGGCCTTAATTCTTATTGCTTGTTCGAATGCGTCTTGTAGTGTATCAATGTTTTGATGCGTAAAAGGGGTTTTGGTGACGGGAAGGAGAGATTTAATGAACCAATCACGTTGATGATTTGGGTCTATAGGGTAGTTTAATGTGCTGATGGCATCCTTGAATCTTCTCATCAGCTCCCAAGCAATTTCTCCTTCCCATTGATCTCCCATAGTTTGGATAATACCCGATGGTTTGTTTCATGGAGTTTGAACTACTGAACAAACTCTCTTTTTACATAATCCATAGTTGGATTTTGGTGCAACTCCAACCATTTAATGAACCACCGTAGGGCTCTTTCTTGGAGTGTGGTTTGAAATCCGATCAACTTGACAACATCTGGTGTCTACCGGGCCCTCCAGATGGCGTCACACAAGTACCAATGCTGTTCAACATCGTCATTCCATTTTCCCGAGAACTTATTATATCAGGTGAATGATCCTTCCATTTATTTTTGCGCTTTTGAAAGTAGTACAAATCCTTTGGATCCTGGTTGTGAAGTTCCTTGTGAGATTCTTCCCGCGCTAGTACTGCTGCTAGTACCAGGTTGCAATGCAAATTGAATATTATGAACTATAATTACTTTGTGTATCTTTATCAAAAATTTCTCAGGGTGATGATAGAATACCAAGGGAAGGTTAGCAAAAGTGATACTTGGGATATGGGGGATAGAATTACCTTGGATTGTGGACAATTATCATTCCTCAAACAATTGTTCCATTGCGACATGCAGGCCGCCACCTAAATCATCCTTGGAGTTCACATATTACATCCTATCGGGCATATTTTACTTTTCGGATCGGGATGGGTTCCTATTAACACCTTGTTTTCTAACTCTCCTGATAGACCCCTGCTTTCCTGTAGGTCCCACTATGACTTCTCCCTCACCTAGACTCTGCAACACCTCTCCTGAGGTGAGTGCCTTCTCCCTTTGCTTATCAAACTCCCACATTTCCCTCTCCCGCCACTTCTCTGCTATTTGTACCCTTAGATCTAGCTTTCTTGGAACTTTCTTCATCCATACCATTGACTTCTTCATTTCTCCCCGTCCTATAACATAATTTTCCCTAGGCCCTTCCCTAGAAATGGGTGTTTAGGCTTCCATAGCTTGACTTTGGAAAGCAAACAATCCCTCTTCCACCATAAGGAATTTAATCCACAACGAGATATCCTTCAGAAATGTCCTCGCAAACCTGCCCTGAATATTGCTTCTGCTTTGGAAAATGAATGGTGACTTATAGTCGCGAACTCCACAATATACCGCTCTAGATTCGACTGCACCTATAAATTCACTGCTCGAGTTAGATTTTTGTCCAAGCAATGTAGTGCACCGAATATAATTGTACCCAGTTGCGGCGCGATCTATTCAGTTCTCTAGTTCTCGCTTTAACATGGAGTCTTCACAAACAACTATAAAGTGCCCCAGGGAATTTTCTTTAGAATATTTCGTACTGATCGCTTGCTGAGTCTAAGAATAGGATCTGGTCTCTCAACTTCTTTTATTTTTATTGTTAGATCTTGACTTGTTGCGATATGAAACGATCTACGTGGTCATCCCACCAACTTCGAAGTTATTTCTTGTAGATCCTTGATACCATGTTCTAACTCTTAGTTTAAGTTTCGGGTCCTGATAATGAAATAATTTATTGGCAGAAAACATAATTTCTGGGTAAGACCCAGGTTCAGGCATAAGGGCCAACAAGGCTCTGGTGTATTCTAGGACAACACTGGAATTTTCACCATACTCAAGATTAAGGCGTCTCAACCGAGGCATGTTGTGACCTTACTGAGTTAAAAGAGTTAGAAATGGAATGCCAGGAACCTCATTACCAACTATTCTCTACTACCAGCACATTGCAACTATACAAGCGCTACTTAGATTGTAATCGTGCCATTTATATGAATAGATCAAATGATACATAACTCTACACCATATATTTTTTTATTATCCCTTTAGTTTATTACAAACAAGAGAATACCGTACAAATACATGAACTGAGACACAACATCACCTTATCTTATATCCACAACAATTCACTACATCAAAGTCAGGCATCTCTGTAGAGATAAGCCTTTAGAGCCCCCTTATAGATGATATAAATAATACATTATAACACAAAAAATAGAGTCGGTTGTCTCAATGCCAACCCTTTTCCAGGCCTCGCGACTGACTGCTCTTTCCCCCTATTTCCTTTCTTATCTTTATTCTGTGTAACCGCACTGTCAGTCTTCGCTATCTCTTCTATCAACTGTCTTTCCATGCTCGACTCTCTTGGCCCTATCCCATTTTCTCCTCTGCCACTCGGAGTCTTCTCCTGCTTATTTCCAGTTTCTTTTGCCACCTCCGCAACTGCTCATCCGTGACCCGCGTACCTTCCAATTGTTTCAAACTTTTCTAAAAAACTAAGGCCCCAACAACCTCAATATTAGGAGTTCGAGATACGATCCAATAGTAAATAGTTGAAACCAATTTTGAAGCTTCTAAAGAGAGAAACTTCAAAATTAATTTTTATTTTCTATCAATTTCTAGGTGTTATCACACTTTTTGTGAATGAAACCTACACTGATCAACATAGTTTCTATTTGAAAATTGCATCATTACAATTTTTCTGTAAATTTTGGAAAGAGGATGATTTTAATGGATGATGGTAGATATAGGTTTAAGACCATTAGATTGGATCTGAAAAAATGAACTGTAACAAGATTGTGAAGCTTTTTTGGACACATTTATAAGAACATTTAATCATAATTTGTTCAAAATTCACTATTAGCCAAAACAAATTAGTAGCAAATCCTTTCAAAGTAGATGTAAATTAGCTATACTTGACTGATATAAAATTTTCTTTTAATCAAAGTCGTCAAAAACTTAAAACAAAAGCCAAAGATGTACATGAAAATAGAAATCAATAGAAAAATAAAAATGAGGAATCAAAGCATAACAAAATAAGGACAATGAAATATGTACAAATTGAGAGATTTATTTATTTATTTATTTTTTAAATCATTCTTTTGTTTCCATGTAATGATTTAAGTGTGAAGCATTCATGGTATAAGAAAATAATGTCATAATTATTTTTTAACAAATAATAACTGTTGTTGAAAATAGATGCAACTGTGTATGGTACTAAACATAGATTTTTGAATTTTTGAATGCTTACCTTTATCTGCATCAAAAAAATCCCGTAAAAATACTGATGTAGGGGCATTAGACACTAGCCAGCAATGTAGGAGTTTTGTCCACATGTTGTGGCTAGGAGGGTTCAGAATCATTCGAGTTTGTAACAGCAAGGTGTCAATACCTTAGCTGTCAGTTACTTTTAGAACAGTTAGAGTCCGTAGAAGTTGAATAGGTTTGGATTCGATCCATCTGTCATGTTTCAGTAAATTGTAATTAGGATTTTGATTTACTAAAACAGTCCTCGCAGAGGAACCAAAGAGACAAATGTTGATGTATAAATGTAACCCTCAGATGCATTGAAGGGGAGGAGATTTTCGCAGTGAAGTTGTGTGTTATGCTTTTGCTTTAGTTGAATAAAAGCCAATATTTTATTGACTCTCTGTGTGTGATTGAATTAGTCTCTGTGTGAATTTTTTGGTCCCGAGAATATTGAATCTTCAGTCCTGTGATTAATTCAATAAAGAGAATTGTTGTGTAAATCTCCGCAAATCCCTGTCTATGGTTGATTGTGGATTCCCCTTGAATTTCGAGAAATCATCTGTCGCCATAACCCCTGTAAGAAACCTTGAAGGGACATGCTAGATCCTATTGCAGGTGTTGAGTCCTGTGTATACCGTAAGCTTCGGAAGAGCGCACCGGTAGCATCGTTGCCATAGAGTCGTGAGCTTTGTTTGAAGGAGGTAACCCTTCATATAAGTGAATTTCTCCTGTTTTGTTATTAATTGAAAATCATGTCTCGAGGTTAGACCCCGATTTGTGAACCGGAGTGAATAGAAAGGATAGCGTAACCTTGAATTAACCCTTGGTCAATCACTGTCCAAAACTGAGAGTGGGTTTGCGAAACCAAACCACCCATATTGCACCGCCTTTGTGGGGTAAGCAGTATTTTCAATTCGGATGCAATTCCATTAGTTTCCTGACACGTGGCCTCAAGCAGTTTGGGGAAACCACCCTCATCGCGTGTTAAAATTCAACTGTGGGACCAACGCGATATTGACACCCGTCGTTGATCTGGAGGCTAGCTCATCGAACGGTGATCACATCGGAAGTAGCACGGAGGTTAATCCAAAGGTGTGGACGTTTATTTTGTTGAATCCGCATTGTGTGACTGGGCCTGGGGCCTAAGGTTTGTTATAAGTGTTTTAATTGAAATTTCGTTGGATTATTGATATAAAGTTCCGAAGGGTGATAACCTTAGTTATAAGGTTTGGCAGTTATGTAGAAGCCCGTAACATATTTAAATTTTCCCGAAGTCTTAACATTGAAACTGATAAATAAATTTGTAAGGGAATTATGGACAGAAATTAGAGACCAGCTCTCCTTGGGTGCCTTATTCAATTTTGTTTTTGTCAAATACCCTTTGACCATATTCAAAGACAACTATCTTTGATTTTTTATCAAAATTCTTTTTAACAATTTGTTTACATTTCAATTATTTTAGAGAAAAAATCTTTTGTTCTTCTAGAGCTAATAAAACATGAACTCTTTATGGTACATAAGAGGATATTAACTCTTATTTCTATAATGAAAGTATTAAAGAAGCAAGTTCTAGTTTTATTGGCATGAAAATTTATTGTATGTAAACTAGTTGGAGAAAATTAAAATCTGTGCTAGATTTTGTAGTTGTACGATCTACTCATAGTGTGAAATTCAAGAAATTATGCCACTATTGAGTCTTATCATTGATAATTTTTTTTAGGATTTTGATCAAGTGTTTCTTTTTGGACTATTGGGATAAAAGTGTTCATGGTTTTAGCTAGCTAGTGTTGGCCTTGGTTTCATGATGGCAACTTGCTTGTGGTTGCATTGATGTCAACCCTATGATGATCTAGCTTATGCATTGATGTAATTATTCTAGTATGGTTGCAACTGGTTGAGTTCACATTTAGCTGATTGTGTTGCATTGATGTCAACCTCATGATGTCACAATCATGATTGTTAGATTATGGAAATGGTGTAGATATGGTTGCTAATGTGCCAATGGTGTTTATGTTCCTATTCATGAATTAATGAAGAAACTGGAGGATGACTTGTGCAATAATGTGTTGGCTTGATGATGATGTTGCAGAGATGCTACAATGTTATGTAGAGGTTTGTAGGAAGTTTGACAGGTGCAGTTTGTCTTACTGGTGCTGGAGAGATGTACTACTTGATGGAGGTAATTTGCTGAAGGATATGAGGTTTATTAGTTTTATGTGTTTTTTAAGGGACTTATGCTCAATGTCATGATGGGAAATTTCTTGTGGAAGATGAGCAAGATGTCCTTATCACCCTCTTGAAGTTGGGCTGGAAAATACCTTTAGCAATGAGACCTAATATGGGGTAACACAAGATTCTAATGGCACACAAAGCATTACTGATATTGGCCAGGGCTTGGAAAAAGAGTTATAACTTTGACCATGTCTTAGAGAGGAGAATTACTCAGTTTTTGAGAGTTTTTCCTCTAGATTCTTCGCAAACATCAAATGCATTTTGGATTGGAAATTTTATGAAGCTTCTATACTAATTTAAAAATGCAGAAATTTGTCAAGAATGTCCTCTAGTGGGCGTGAATGCCTTTAGTGCACAACTAGTGGTGATAGTGGTTGGATTTCATTAACTTTTTTCACTCTTGATCCCAAACCAAAAGTGGATTTCACCCCTAATGTTTTATATAATTCATTTTGGAGTTGGGTGCTGGTTAGTTTTAGAATGAGGGTGATTTAGAGAAGGATGCATAAAGAAAAAATAATCTAGACTTGATAGTGAGAAAAGAGAGATTGCACAAGTGTTGGAAAAAGTTATTGGAGTGAGCAGATCAAATAGATTTTTCATATGTGAAAATTCCTAGATCTGGAATCCTACTGCAACAACTGATGATAAATATTCTACTTGTTAATTACTTGAACAATTTATTCACTGTTTTCTATGGTAAATAATGAAACCCATACACTACATCCTTCAAAAAATTAAACCGTGGAAAAAAAATGTGCAGAAGCAAGATCCGAGCAAGAATAAATTATAGAAACATGACATCATTGTCTTTGGACCAATGTCCCCATAAAAACCCAATGCAGGAAAATCGGTGCAACATATGAGGGTTTAATTATTATGCAGTGATTTTGAATACAATTTGGGATGCCTTCCTGGCAATCCTCACAGAGAATTTGACTGACAAAGAGTTAGTGTTATTACCTCACACTGACATTGGAAATATAAAATGGCCAAACCTCCAACTAACAATCCATCCATTACCTCTGTGCAGTCATTGCACAATCTCTACGTCACTTTGCGTGGGGAATGCGTCACTGCTACTGGGTGGCTCTTTTGCTAGCTGGATCTGATGCTATGGCATCTCCTGGTATCACACATGTTATACTCCTATATTTCACAGTATCACAAGGTGACTGATCACTGATTAGATTTTGTATATGATAAAAATAATATTCTATGGCTATAATTTATTTTCAGAGAAGAAAGGGAGACCCTGACTATCAAAGAGCATCAAATGAATCAATTTGCCTTATAGTTCAGTGGAAAGGAGAAAAATTGTTCCTGATAACATAATGGTGATAAAACCTCATCTCTTCCCTCATTTCATCTCATTTACCCTCTTTTCCCCTCATCTTCTCCATATTCTGAAGTTTAATCCATAAACAAACCCACCCCACCACTCATACCTTTTCATTTTCATTCTCCTTAGAATCATTCCCCTTTTGTTTCATTACCACGTGACCAAGTCACTTTTTGTAGAAATTATATAACTTATGTGTTATATATCCAATATTCTCCCGATCACACATTATTTTAACTTCATGCACAATACATAATCTATTCCACCATTGATCATCACATGCAGAAATAAACAAGATTACAATGCACACATGAAACCATAAAAAATTCACACACATTAACACAGTGATTTAACGGGAAAGCTTGAAGCTAAAACCCCCAAATATCTGTATATAATATATGTCACATATATCATGTAACAATCCTCATACAAAGCTGAACATGTCAAGCTCTCAGTACAATACAATCGCTACACACTAATCGGGTCCAATCTAGCAAATCCATGCACTGATCTCTGCCACCTGCCAGCCTGCCTCTACTACACAATCCCTGCTGAAGAATGGATCTGAATGAACTCCAATCCACAGCTTTGCTAGAAATCATCCTTCCCAGCATCCCCTTTGATGTGGATGCAATCAATGCATCACTATAGTCACAGGCGGTAGTCACACTTTCTCTTTCACCTACCTATCCGTTTGTAGTCTCCAAGCTTGTCCATACACTATGGATTAACGTGTAGTAATCGGTTGATTAATGAGTTATTATTTAGTGAATTAATTAACTAATTAATTCACACCACTCTCACTAGTGTATCAATCAGTTAGACTAGATACAACTAGCTCAACTGAGTCTAACTGAGTTAGACTGAATACCACTCCACCAACTACCTCTACAACTCCACCAAACTCTGTCACATGAGTTCTAACTGAAGTCCTCATGCATTAGCTCCAGGAAACCCTCAGGAATAGCGTAATTCTTTCTGTCAGCTACTGTGCCACTGTGCACTTAACTGAAGTGCTCCAAGAGAATAAGATAATTTTTAGAGTCCAAATATTATTAAGAGTTAATAATATTCGACATATCTATTTTTAGACTGGCAATCTAAAAATAGATTCCGCCCAATATGTCTAAAAATATAAGTCCATATATTTTTCCAACTTGACCAACCATCCACAAATAGCATCCTGCAGCTCATAGAATATGATCGACATGTCTAAAAATAAACATTGCGCCAAAAATAGCCTGCGGGCCCACTTAGTGAAGGCGACTCTTTTCACTAAGCTCATCATCTTGTTGAATCTCAACACTCCCTCTCAAAAATATAGGGATTATCTGCCACCCCGATCTTGTCTCTATGGTATTCGAATTTTCTCCTGGTGAGTGCCTTCATCAGAATATCAACATCTTGATCCTCCATAAGAATGTAAGATAGTAACATGATCTTCCGCCGCACACAATCTCTGATATGATGATACCAGATGTCAATATGTTTGGATCTATCATGAAATAATGGATTAATTGAGAGTTTAATGCAACTATGATTATCACAATATATCACATTAGGATCTAAGTGTGAACCAAACAACCCAACTAGGATCTTCCTCATCCATATAGCCTCGCATGCAGCCAAAATTGCTTCCATGTACTCGGCCTCCGCTGAACTGAGTGCCACATATCTCTATTTCCTGCTGTATCAAGAAACTGCTGTAGACCCGATATTGAAAATCCCTCCAGATGTGCTCTTTCTGTCCGTTGGGCTCCCTGCCCAATATGCATCCGTGAAGCCATGCAGCTTCACCTCATTCGACTGTTTGTACCACAGTCCATATCTAGATGTGCCCCTGAGATATCTCAGGACATGCTTGCCTAACTTCCAAAAGAGCTTGGTAGGCTTAACCATAGCTTGTGAAAGCTAGTTAATAGCATAGCATATGTCCGATCGTGTATTGACTAGATACATGAGTGAACCAACCAACTGTCGATAAACAGTGGCATCCACTACCTCTGCTGATGTAGCATCCTCTTTCCTCCAACCACCTGGAAGAGGAGTGTAGATAGGCTTGCAGCCTTGCATGTTGAACTTCTCCAGTATCTCTCAGGCATACTTGCCTTGAGACACAAACAGTCCACCCTTCCGCTACCAAATTTCCAATCCTAGGAAATAATGAAGGAGGCCCAAGTCCTTCATCTCAAAATCCTTTGCAAGATCTGCCTTGCATGAGTGTATCAATAGTTCGTCAACTGTTAGTATCAAATCATATACATAAATTAAAATGATCAGCAACTTACTCTCAACCACAATCTAGTACAGGTTAGGATCTGCCTCACTCTTGGTGAAACCAAGTCCAGTGAAATAACTGTCTATCCATGTGTACCAAGCACGAGGTGCTTGTTTCAACCCATACAGCTCTCTTTTGAGCTTGCACACATGTGACTCGCTGCTAAAGATTTTGAATCCTTCAGACTGCTCTATGTACACCTCCTCCTCAATGACTCCATTGAGGAACGTAGTCTTCACATCCATTTGATGAATGTGCCAACCCATCTGCGCTGAGAGAGCAAGGATGCTTCATATGGAAGAATACCTTGCGATAGGTGCAAAGGTTTCTTCATAGTCTATCCCCTCGACCTGTGAGAAGCCCCGGGAAAAAAATATTTTCTTGTACTTCTTGACGCTCCCGTCAGCAGCTTGCTTCACTTTGTAGATCCATCTCGAACCTACCATTGATTTCCCTTCCGGCCTTGTGACAATCTCCCATGCACTGTTTCTGACAATCGAATCATACTCTTCCACCATGGCGTCTACCCATGCAGGGTCCTCCACAGATTCCTCGAAAAAGGATGGATCCGTCATGATACACTTGCTCATCAGAGCCATGTATCCAATAAATTGGTCAGGTGACTGTCTTTGTCTGCGCTGTGATGTAGGTGCTCCTACATTTTGCGCTGCATCAAGATTCAGTCGCTCAGCTTCTATAGTGCGCTTCTGCCCTCTTATGTTTGGTGCTGTGTGAGTGGTTTCTTCCACTCCATGAACCTCCTCTTGTGGCTAATCTAGATCCTGAGGCTCATCCTTAGGAACTAGTAGCTCCTCATCTACATGCAAGTGTAGCTCCCTCTCAAGAGACAACTTCATGGCTTTCTCCTCATGAAATTTGATATCCCGTCGCACAACAGTCTTCCGAATGTCTGGAAAATACACAGGATAATTGTGGGGTGTTTCTGTGTACCCCATAAATATCCCAACCTCTATGGTTGGCTCCAGCTTCTTCTTGGCATCCTTCGTCACATGAATGTAAACAGGTGAGCCAAAAATATTCCAATGAGAAATATCAGGCTTCTTACTAGAAAATGCCTCTTTGGGTGTACTCATGCCAAGTACTCTATGAGGACAACAATTTTGCACATAAATTGCATTGTTGCATGCTTCAACCCACAAGTGTATGGGAAGGCCCTGATCATGCAACATCACCTATGCAGCACCCACGATCGTTCTGTTATTTCTCTCCGCGAGCCCATTCTATTGTGGGTTATGAGGCTCTATGAGCTCTCTTCGAATTCCTTCTGCGCTGCAAAAGTATTTGAATTCGCCAGAGATGAATTCACCACCATTATCGCTCCTTAGAGCCTTCACCTACTTCCCCGACTCTTTCTCAACCAGTGCCTTGAACTCACAGAACTTTGAGTATGTCTCGCTCTTCTTCTGCATGAAGAAGATCCAACACTTACGAGAAAATTCATAAAAAAATATCACATAATACCTATGCTTTGTTGTTGAAGCTACTAAGAAAGGTCCACACACATCTGTGTGAATTCTCTCAAGGATCGTCGTGGCGCGACTATCCTTCTCATGAAAGGTGGCTTTCACAAATTTTCCCAAAGTACATCCCTTGCACTGATCTGACTGCGCAAGTGTACCCTTGGGAAGCCCAGTAGAAGTCTACTGCAAAATTTTCAAAGCGCCATGGTGAAGATGGCTCGATCTCCTGTGCCACAATTCGCCCTCATCTCGGCTCACCACTCCTTCTGCTTTGCCTACCATTGTTGCGCAGCCATCTACCTACAATTGATAAAGGTTATTAACTCGAACCCCTATCCTCCAGGTTTCACCAGTTGGCTTACTACGTAGGAAGGCCTTTCCCTCACAAAAGACAACATCATATCCCTTGTCTTCCAACATCACCACAGAGATCAGATTCTTCTTCAATCCTGGAACATGCATGAAATCCTTCAATATGAAAGGTTTACCAGACTCCCTCTCAAAGGAAATGGTCCTGATACCAGTCACACTGTATCTACCATCATCACCCATCTCGATGTGCACTCCAAGATCCTTCTCATCCAGATCACTGAACAAATATTTGTCTCCGGTCATATGGAAAGACGAACCACTATCAAGAAACCACACTGATCCCATCACACTTGAAACCAAGCATGCAATCAAGGAAAAATCCAGGTCAAACTACGAGGCTAAGGCCTCTCCAGCTGCAGATCCAGCATTTTGCTTATTTTTCTTCTTCTGTGGATAATTAGTGGCGTAATGTTTGTGTTGGTGACAATGAAAGCACTTCACCTTGGACAAGTCCTGCTTCTTGCCTTTCGCACTGGATTGAGAAGGATTTTTATTTCCCTTCCCTTTCCTTGCTTTGACAGCCAAAGCACAATTTTCTTCATCTTCATTCTTCGATGAAGGTCCATCCCTCATACCCTGC
Source organism: Pinus albicaulis (assembly GCA_034641835.2). Classification (NCBI taxonomy): domain Eukaryota; kingdom Viridiplantae; phylum Streptophyta; class Pinopsida; order Pinales; family Pinaceae; genus Pinus; species Pinus albicaulis. Next base: position 106,770,732 of record CM076571.1, read on the forward strand.
CTTATCTCCTCCTGCACAAGATCCGACCAAATTCGCTCCCATCCTGGTAGTTTCTCTCGACCATTGACAGAGTCCTCGTAGCTATGCCAACTCTTAGGAAGCCCAAGGAGAGCCAAGCTCACCAAGTCCTCTTCATCTACAGTAACCCCCACACTTCCCAGCTCATCCCTGCACTGGAAAAACTTCGTGAGGTACTTGGGTATACTTTCGCCCTTCTCTATTTTTATTTTTCTGAGCTTGTCTTTAAGCGCAAACTTCCGTTGGTCACTTCTGCTTTGGAAGAAGTCTGTCAAAGCTTTCCACATCAAGAATGGAGAAGCTTTACCATGAAGGCTGGACACTATGTGATCCTTCACACCTTCCAACATAATCCTTTGACATTTTTTTGTCTTCTTTTGCCATGCGTCAAGTGCGGCTGCATCGCTAGAAGCAGGTTTTGGAATTTTTGCATCTATGAACTCCTTCAACCCATTATCATCCAAAACTGCCTCCATCCTATCCTTCCATGCAATATAATTCAAGTTTTCCTCAAGGGAATAGTCCAATCGCAATCCATTGAAAGACATTTCAATGAATTCTCAACTTCGACACCAAGAAAACACTGTAGCAAATTCGAATTCCACCAACACAAAACTCAACTGCTTCAATAATTGCAATTTGCTCCAATGATCAACTACTCCGATACCATGTAGAAATTATATACTTATGTGTTATATATCCAAGATTATCCTAATCACACACTATTTTAACTTCATGTACAATACAGAATCTATTCCACCATTGATCATCACATGCGGAAATAAACAAGATTACAATGCACACATGAAACCATAAAAAACTCACACACATTAACACAGTGATTTAACGTGAAAGCCTGAAGCTAAAAACCCCAACTATATATATATAATATATGTCATAGAGATCATGTAACAATCCTCATACAAAGCTAAACATGTCAAGCTCTCAATACAATACAATTGCTACACACTAATTAGGTCCGATCTAGAAAATCCATGCACCTATCTCTGCCACTTTCTAGCCTACCTATACTGCGCAATCCCTGCTGAAGAATGGCTCTGAATGAACTCCAATCCACCTGGCTTGCACTGTGCAATCCTCATTGGCATCTCCACTGAGTGTTGGATGCAATAAATGCATCATTATAGTCACAATTGATAGTCACACTTTCTCTTTCACCTACCTCTCCACTGGTCTCCACTGAAACTGTCCATGCACTGTAGTTAACTGATGTATTCTTCAGTTGATTAATGAGTTATTATTTAGTGAATTAATTAACTAATTAATTCACACCACTCTCACTAGTGTATCAATCAGTTAGACTAGATACAACTAGCTCAACTGAGTCTAACCGAGTTAAACTGAATACAACTACACCAACTACCTCTATAACTCCACCAAACTCTGTCACATGAGTTCTAACTGAAGTCCTCATGCATTAGCTCCAGTAAACCCTCAGGAATAGTGTAATTCCTTCTGTCAGCTACTGTGCCACATCTGTGCACTTAACTGAAGTGCTCCAAGAGAATAAGATAATGTTTAGATTCCAAATATTATCAAGAGCTAATAATATTCGACATATCTATTTTTAGACTAGCAATCTAAAAATAGATTCCGCCCAATATGTCTAAAAATAGAAGTCCATCTATTTTTTCAACTTGACCAACCATCTACAAATAGCATCCTGCAACTCATAGAATAGGATCGACATGTCTAAAAATAGACTTTGCGCCAAAAATAGCCTGCGGGCCCACTTAGTGAAGGTGACTCTTTTCACTAAGCTCATCATCTTGTTGAATCTAAACACTTTTTGCATCGGCCAAATTGCAAGTTTCTTTAGAAAAACATCGCATATAATCCTTTCGAAATCGATATGCCATTAAAATGGGACCCATTCACCCCGCACTTCGCAACCCGCAATTTTCAACCATCTCCTCTTAATTCATCACCGCAACATAAATCTCTGTCGATGCGATTTGGTAGAACCCATAAAACCTTTATACATGGCCAAAATACACATATAAACCTTTGAATTTCATAATTTTCTTTACCTTCTTCCCTTTTGCACTCACCAACTTTTAGCGCGTCGCATGGCGCACTTCGCACCATTTACAACTTACCTATAAGCGCCCGCAATGTTAAGTTTTTCGCGATGCGATGTGATCGCAGGCGCACATCACAATTTTTAAAGGTTACTATAGGAGGTAAATGTTGAAAATGCCGACGTGCAATGTGTGATTCCTGGTGGGATTTGGTCACACATCGCAGATCGAAAATGATAAAGGATTGTTGCAGGAGGTAAATGTGAAAATCGCCAACGGGTGATATGTGATACGGTGGGGCCCGATTGCAATCGCAAACCACAAATGATTAAAGACAAAGTGCGAGTGGTAAATGTTAAGTTCAACGAAGTGTTACATGAGATGACTTGGCGGATGATGTGGTAGGTGACATGGCAGGGAGATGTGGCCTTGGCCTGCATAACGCGCATCACAACTTTTAAATATCAAACGCCTAGGGTAAATGTTAAAGTGGTTGAGTTGTGATGTGCGATGAAATGGGACCCAATCGCAAGGCACACATCACAAGTTTTAAAGGACATCACAAAGGAAAGTTAAAAAGCAACTATGGAGAAGTGTGATGTCAACATGGATGCGATGTCTCTAAGAGCCAAGATCTAAAATTTTTCAAGTCTGGGCGGACCCACTTTCTCCTCTCCTCGTCAATTCTAAGTTAAACCCCACACAACTCCCTGCTATATCTGCCCACCTCCGCACATCATATGGCCCACAACTTTTTTCGGCCTCCCCGCGGTATTCAAACTTTATCATGAGGGGGGGATCTGGAATGGGCAGTATCCCATACCACCCATCTGTCTAATGTGTCGCGCCTAGGGCTATTCCACACCCCCCTCTCCAAATACTACTTACTACTCATGACCTCCTCCGTAAAGGCCTTTGTGCCATTTACCAAACCGCTGCACCTTTTTGACCATTGCATGTACTTTCCTCGCCACATTTTCTCTTGCTTTCTGTTTGTAGTCACATCCCCTCCTGATTAAAAGAAAACCGTTGCGCGATAAATGGTCGGGCCGTTACCCAACGAACTCATGCCACCTCCACACCTCCGCATTGCTGTTTAAATAGCCAATTGCCAACATAACTACAGAGTTTACTTTGTAATTAGTGTCAAAATAATACAAGTGTTGAATTTGTAGGTAATATTAAAGAAAGCATGATTTTCAAAGAAGAATTGTCAGCACTGTGCAAAACTAAATTACAGGGCTCCTTTAGACTATCAATCCCGGTTACAATTCCCCGCTGTTATATCCCTTCCCAGTGTTGACCCATTATCATTTCCCTTCTCAAGTTCCCCTCTCTATTATCCCTTTCTCCATTGCAAGTTTGTGAAAGAAGAAGCATTGAGGAAAATTCCTCCAAAGCTAGATCAACAACATTTTAATCAAATGGTCTACCCACAAGTGGACCTAGATCACTTGGTTCTAGTAGAAAAAGATTACAAAATTCATGAGACAGAGTCTGAGTCTGATTTGTTTGATGTTTACTTCTGGTTTGAGGACCAATTCCTCGAAGGAATAGATGACCTTAGCCTATGGGAGACCCAGTTTCCCCTTTCCATCTTCCCAAAGACCCATAGTTTCCAAAATTTCATCAAGAAATACTGAAGCTATTATGATATTAACCAGAGGACCATAGTCACCCCATCAGGAGAAATCCTGTTTGCAGTCAATGCCCAATCCATCCAGCAGATGATGTAGGCCCCCACTCCAAAACAAGTGGTCCCTTTCTCATATGAAGTCCTTAGAGAATTTTATCAGAATCTTGACCCTGCAAAAAGAGCCAAAACCTTGCAGATTTTCATGACCCCTGATACTCCAATACCTACAAAGAACCATCCTTATCCGTCATCTACCTTTTCTGATAGGACCCAACAAATTATGTCTATTTTATATTATTTGTTATGTTGTTACACTGATTAGTGGGTAGAAGAAGCTATGATGGGTTTCTTGTCCACTCTTTCCCCAAGTGCTAAACCCATAGTCTTGTTAAACTATGCTCAATTTCTTGCAGAGGCCATTCATGAGAAGTTTTTAAAGTTTGACACAGAAGAGGTTTTCAAATATTCCTCTGTGTTGGTATATATGTTTTTCCATTTCTAGTCTAGAAGGTTTCAATTTCAGATGTCCAAGGTAAATGAAGATAATGAGCCCCAGTTTGTCATATTCTAGACTGCCCTGCTACTAAAGGATCAATACGATTTTACATACAAGGATTTTATAGATTTATTCGTGCATCCAGCCATTAGCAAACTCAATGATGCAACAAAGCCAAGGATAAATGAGGAAATTTGAAAAACCATGCAACTAACAGAACAAGTGAAGACAACATATTGGTATTTGTATCAAAACTACACAAAGATTCGAGTCTATGGAAGTGAGCTAGCTCCTTAAAAATTGCCAAAGTTCCTCTCCATGAGGGTCTTTTCACTGGAATACATAAGGAAAATGATACATGTAGATGAGCTCCACTTTGTCTCTGCAAAGAAGAAGACTTAGTTTGGGATCAAAACACAAATTGGGCCTTTCATCTGTAACAATAGAGAAGCAAGAGAGGAAGCAGAGAAGATACTAAAGGAGATGGGTTTCAGCCACAACTTCACTTGGTCTTATGACCCTGCAGGGATTATCTCCAGGAAAAAGGTGGAAATAAAGTCCAAACCCTATGTTCACACACCCAGGCCTTGAATTGAACAATATTCCAATTGAATAGAATGGGAGACTAATACCCCCAAGAAGAGGAAGAACGAGTGTCCTCCACTTCGGGCATCCAGACCCCAACACCACAAGAAAGGAAGAATGAAGAAGGAAGAGAAGACAAGAGGAAAGAGCAAGAAAAGGAGATAGGGAGTAAAAGGCCAAGAGAGGATTAGTCACCTTCGGTGACTGATACCTCTAATAAAGAATTCAAATTAATATTTAGGAAGAGGGCTCGAATTCATATGGATATTGATCAAGGAGGGGAATTAGGGCAACAAACAATGGTTCATATTGTAGAAACCCCTGGACCATCTCCAATGGGTGGTCAAACAATTGTCTCCTGTGCATCTACTACCACAACATCTCTGTTGCAGCAAAAATTGCAGACATCTACTTCCAGACTTGCCATAGAAGGTAAAGAAAGATCAGTTTATGATAGATTTAAGGAAATAAAATTGAGAAATGAGGTATTGAATACCAAAACTTACAACCAATTCTAGAATAAGACCCCAAGTTCACAAAGCAGGCTACTATCTACTTTTGACACTCAGAAGAAAAGGATGCAGATAGAATTTCTAGAAGCTTTGGTCCCACAACCACAAGGAGCAGGAGATTACAAGAAGATATCATTTGGATTTAATTCCAGGGACATCCATCTCATTAATCATATGGAATTACACAAGCAGACTAGAGAAATGGTGGCCTCCACCCTGACAAGTACTTCTATGAGCTTGTCAAAGCTTCAGATATCCTTATCCAATGCTCAATCACAACTTAGGATAGAAAATATATCTGCCATGGCTAAAGACTCAATGATTAATTCTTTATAAGAGTTAATAGTGAAGTTGGGTCATGACCCAACCAATGTTCAAGCTGTGGAGGAGGTTTTGAAGAAGAAGAATGCTAATATAGCAGCCCTCCGGAAGCAACTCAAGATGCCAGTAATAGAAGATCCCCTAGCCAAAGGCATTAAGGAAGAGGAATCACAGAAGGTAGAGCTATTGAAGCTAGTTGTAGAACAGTCTACCCAAATCAAACAGATGGAGAATGAGTTGGAGAAACTATTGAAGGAGAAAGAAGAGGCAACTTGAGGTACACTCATCCCAGTGGAACCTACCCCCATCTCAAAAATTCCATTAGCTATTTCCATAGCTGCTGTAACATCTAGTATGACATACCAAATGTCAAAGGCCATGGAAAGCATGACCCTACAGTCACAAGAGAACCATAAATTGGAAGCACATATTGACATCCTAAAAGATCAAAAGGTCAGGACCGAAACTGCCCATGAGATAGCCAAGAAACAGATCGAGAGATTGGAGAAGGCAAAAAAGGAATTTTCAGACATCAACATTTTGGGCCAAATGAAGTTGATAATCTGGGGTAGTATCATTAAGTCAGTGGAAGAAATGTGGCGCTCCATCAAAATCATTTTTGAACAAAAAGAGTTGGTGGACAAATGCATAGTCACCATTGATAAAGCAAATTAGGAATTAGGAAACATGACAAAAAAAACCCCTAAGATTATAGAATTCTTGAACTCTAAGACCAGTTATGAGCTTGAAGTGCTAGATGTATCAGACATAACAAAAACCATAGTAGAAGTGTAGAGGTTCCTCACTAAGAATAATTTAGTAAGGCAATTGTAGGAGAAGTGTCGTGAGTTGGACATGGCCATTAGCAGATTCCTAAACAAGATTGAACCCCTGATAGCAAAAGGATTGCCCTAACTATTTGTGATGATAAAAAGCTAATCCAAAGGGAATATTATATGACCAAGCTTAGAGAAACAGCTAGGGATACTACTAAATTCACCAACATCCAAGGAAGGGTGACCGGGAAAGTTATCTGGGATCTCTTAAGTAATGACATATTTATTCAACATGAACTAAAGCATGTTTTCCTGACTATACCCACTTTCAGCAAATACACAAAGGTGGATGAAGTATACTGACAAGTTATAAGCATGAAGATCCCCAACCAAAGAGAGTGGAATAGGTTGTGTACATTTCAAGATTGAAAAGGCACAATAAACAACTCAACATGACCATCGGTTGATTAGTAGTGCCGACAACACTTCCTCCTTTATGATCTATGTAGTGGCGGCCCAAAGAAAGAGCTAGATGTCAGAATCACCGAATGTTTCCTCCTCTCAACCATCTCAGCCGCCGTTAATTCATTTTTTGGATTCAAGAAGAGTCGCCTAAGTTTTTTCATTCTTGAAAAGTTACTAAAATTATTTCAAGTGGCGGTGTTGTCAGAAATTTTCTTTATTCGGGCCATGCATGGCCACACTTGTCTAATTTCAGCTTGTTTGTAATAAATTAAGTTTTCCAAAGTAGATTAGGGCAACCGGCTTAGTTTTTAGTTAAATACTGCTAGAATTCTCATTATCAAGGGTTGGATATTTTAGCACTTGTATTGTAAGAACTACTATTGGAGCACTGAAATTTTAGAGCTGGACATCAATAATAAAAGACCGTTTACATGATTCTTGAGCTGTGTTAAAATGGTGATGTGTTTCTTCTCTGTTTAAATGTTTCTGTTGTTTTATCTACCGTGTATCTGCTCATCTAATTGTAAATCAGAAATTTTAGATTAAGATTCGCTATCGGAGCACCTTAATTTTGTCTGCATTTACAATCTGAATGTTTTCTACTGAAGTCTAATTAAAGAATTCTTAATTTCTCTTTAGTCACTACTAAACCTTACAATTTATTTCACCTCATAAGTCATAGAGATCTTAAGATCCATTTAGCACAGTTAGCTTTCCCTGTGATTTGCTCTTGGCCATTCCAGCCTTTAACTCCATCACCCAATGGAATAGCCTCTGCATCCCTATCTGTACGATCACACAATCAATCAAAAAAACAACCCCCATCACTATAACTAGCCTAACATTTGCAATTAAAATCATCAAGTTAAATTTATTTAAATCATAAAATAGAGAGAGCCCTCTCTGAGTCTAGGAAGGCTAGGTCCTTGACTCCAAAGTGGTTTGATGTTGTCCTCTGTCGTTTTTTCTTGCCAATATTACAAATTATGGAGGGCTAACAACACCTCGACTCTTTGGCAATGGATCTAAATGATCCTTAGTTGAATCACGAACTTCCTCAAGGCTACTGCGCTCCCTCTGCTACCTCTACGCAGGCTCTACGTAGTTGTTATGCTGCTTCTCTACATTCCGCTCTCTGTCTACTTTGCAGTGTATTCCCATATTAGGAAAATCTCCAACCAGAAATTATATATGCCCCTCTCTGCAAAAATCTTCTCGATCGATTTTCTCCTTGAGCACTACTCACTAAAGACTTTCGATCTCTAGATTTTCTCTCCTCATGTGTCTTCCAAATGATTCATCAAGTCATTATAATCTTCTCGTTGATACTTTAATGGCCTATAGTAAATCATTAATCAAAAAATGATATTAAATTGACATGATCTCTAAATTTTCTAGAATATTCATACTCTGTTTTAATTAATATCCATTAATTATTTTAATTTACTAATTTTAGACTTATGGTCTCATTAAATATAATTAATTATTTCCATAAAACATAATCTGAGTGGAGTTTTCAAAAATCCTTTCTGGGTTCTTTGGAATACATGTGCCTAAGCCTCCCTACAAATTTTGAGACATAGAGAAAATCCGATGCTACCACAAATCAAAACTCCCTCTTAGTGAGGAATGTGCTCTAGCAATACGCCTAGTTGAAGTACTACTCTGATTCCGAAACATCTCCCTCTGTGCTATTGATGTATAACATTGCTTCCCACCACCACTGCGCTGATATGTCCATGCTGCTGCTGACCCTGCATGCTGCTGTCAACTGCTACTGCACTACAATTCTATTGCTCACTGTACTAAGTGTTTAGTAGGATACACGGCTAACTAGTAGGATACAAAACTGAACTAGGTGTTTAGTAGGATACGTCTCTTGTTGAAGATATGACTACTACTAATATCTGTGCTATCTCTATGAAGCCTATGCACTGTTTTTGACTCTGCATTGTGGCTTTTTTCACTGCTTCCAACCTTACTCTATGCTGATCAGTCTTTGTAGCTCTCTAGCCATTGCGTTGTCACTTCTGCACTCCTCTACACCAACTAAAACTTGTCCATCCTGCTACTTTTGATTTTGGCTCCTGTAGCAAGGTGATGATACAAGAGGTGAAATCCTCAAGGATCCTTCCCAATTTGCAGTTCTACTGAAATAAAACTCCAGATCACCCCTGTTAGCCATCAGTAAATTTTTGTCATGGAAAATGATGGCTAAAACAGGTCTTGAGCCTTCAAGAGATTATTTTGATAGAAAATTACTCATTCTTGAAGCCTCTCTATGTCCTTTACCCTTATGAGATCCAATTCACTGATATCTCCATTTCAAAGCCTTCAAAGGAGTCCCGTTGGTTTCAAAAAGAACTGTTTTAAGATTTTTTTCCTCCATATTTCACTCATTTTCCCCCTTTATATATCCCTCATTTTCCTCTCATTTCATCCTCCATTCCCTTTGAAAAAACCCATTTTTACTCCTTATTTCATAAAAAAAGCCATAAAAACCCCTTTTTTATGGTTTAGAATCCCTTTTTCCCCTTACCAGAACCTAAAAAAACCATAAAAAGCACTAAACAAACCCTTCCTTTTTCTTATCGGAACACTAAAAAATCCATGAAAAAACCTAAAAACCTTCGAAAAGGCATTTTCTGCTCTTTTTTATGCCTTAAGCCCCTTCCACTTAAGCCACCAAGCCCTTTGTTGCAATAAGAGCAGGCCCTGTGGCCAAAGCGCTAAGCCCATCGACATCGGCCTTTTCCTTTTCCCCCCAACCTTCTTTCTTTATAAACAATTTTCCACCGATGCGATCTAAGGGTTTAGATCCTTAGCCTTTTTTCCCTTCCCCGCTAGAGAACCCTGCACCTGCGACCAAGGCTTTAGCCCCATCGCAATCGCATATTGGTGTTTTCATTCTTCATACCTTTGCCTATTATTTCCTCTGATTTGCGATATGCCGATGTGCTCATCACATCAGAATTCTTTAATTGCATCGCAAATGCCCCCATCGCATCGACAAACACTGCTTTCCTTCATTGCCCTTTCTTTTCCCCGCTGATGAGTAAATTCTCGATGGGATTTACACCATTGATCTATTAAGATCAACGGCTGTCGTCAATTCGAATCAATACCCCTTCACCCCACTTCATTCTTTCCTCAGGAAAATCCCACTGTTGATTTTATTAATCCAATGGTTACACTCTCACCCTACCTTCCCCTCTTCTTTCTAGATCCATTTTTCCTGGCTCTCGGTCCCTTTTTCTTCACAGAACCGCGCCTTCCCTTTCTTTCTATCCCCCTTCCCTTACCTTTTATTTTTCATATACTCCCCCCGCCTTACCACTCTACGAAACAATCCTGGCTGTAGATATCATTGATCTAATGGCTCTCCATTCCCCTCTCATCCTCTGGACTACCCTTTATCTACATTGTTGATTCATTTGATCTAACGGTTATCGTTTAACCTAACATCCAACCCCGCCGATCAACCATCATGCTACCAAACAAAAGAGCTGGCATCATACTCCGGTCCCACCATATATTCCACTGCGCAACTTCCAATCCTCGCGCTCATTCCTGTCTGTAGATCTTTGGCCCGAAGATCTAACGGTCCCAAGTCAGTTTCGCGCTCGTTTCACCAATAAAGTTGATCGCACAAAATGAACGCGAAATAGGCGGTATTGGGGAGGACACATGTTGCTTAGTGGACGATATCGCATTCGTTCAGACGTAAACCACTTAACGTCTGAATCATGCGCAAAATCCATTCGTGGTTTTCGCAAAACCACTTTCTTCCATTTTCTCGCTAAAATTCAAAATTGAACCCTGTTTTCGTGTTTTTGTCCATAAAAACTCCTCTGCATACTTTTTCCTCCTCTGCTTTCATATCTTGTTCCTCTGTATATTGCTCCTCTGCCTCCACCAGCCTCTGTAAGCAATATTTTCCAAACCCCACAGGATTTTATAACATGTTAGTTGGTTTTATGCAGGGTTTGATGGCGGTTTTAAAGACAAAAACCCTTCCCACAGTTCATAAAGGGACAGGGCTGAAGATCACTATCTCTGAAGCCAAATAAATGCAGAAAAGGAGCTTCCTGGGTGTAAAATCCAGGTTTTTTAATCAATGTTGCATAAATATTGGTTATTCAAATCAAACCCCCGCGCGTTAAAATCAACGTCCACAATAGCGAAAGGAAAAGAAATTGGAGGTTGAAGATAAAGGATCACACATAAAAGTTGAAGGTTAAAAGTTTAACCTTACATTTTAAAGGTTAAATACAGTAGATTAAAGACAGAAAGCCCGAAAAGAAAATAAAGGAAGGAATGAAGGTCGAAAACCAAATAAAAGGGATGATTAACAGTGAAGACAGTCAAAAGAAAAGGTTTAAAGGCCCAAAGATGATTAAAGAAGGCCTCAAAACTATATTAAAGGCCCAATCAGTGTTTAAAGGGGTATAATGAAACAAATCAGCAGAGGACCGCCTCCAAAAGCCACATCAGCGAGGCAATTAATCCTCAGAATGCCACCTGCCATCTTATTTGCCTCAACAGCTTAGAAGTTATTGCCAGCCTACCAAAAGCCTCAAAGGTCAACTAAAGTGACTGAGTTAATGAAACTTAATGTAAAAAATCAATTAACAGAGCCAGAGATCTTAATTCTTCTCCATTGTGCCTCCCAAAGGCCGGGAAGCCATAAATCTGTATTAATTGAACAATTACTCTTACTTTCACTCCACCTCCTCATTTTTTCTATAAATATCATATGAGGAACCCATTGTAAATGTTGGTTGTTGAATACTCATCTAGTGTAAATAGTTACTAAGGCTACTGAAGCTCTGTTTGTAATTGAAGAAAGATAGGCTGAGATGAGAAGTTTGAAGCTGTAAAGACCTATTGGACCTGAAGATTGTAACTGGTTTGAACATCATAATACAAGATGATTTATGGGATCCTGGTCTATGTCAACGGTGATGTGTTTCTTACTGTGATTGTTATTTTACTTATGTTTCCATACTGTCCACTATTCTCTGACAAAGAACAACAAATATAGATTAGGATTTACTGTAAAGTACCCTAAATCTCACTGATAAATCTTTATCTTTATGTTTTCTTCTAATTGTGTTTTGAAGATAATTCAATAGAGTATAACTAGTGAAGTGTTGGTGAGCCCATGTTTCCCTGAGTATAACTTGTGATATTGTCTTTGAAATTTTCCTAAAGAGTATGCTGAAACCAGGCTAAGTTAAAAGTCTTTACGCGATCTTAGGCTATTGTTTATTTTATATCTTAAGTGTTTTCCTTTGAGAGTATGCTGAAAGCAGACTAGGTTGAAAGTCCTTATTTGATCTTAAGCTATTCTTTGTTTTAAACTGTTTCCCCGAGAATATGCTAAAATTAGGATAAGTTAAAAGTCTTCACTTGATCTTAGGCTATTCTTTGTTTTTCCTTAAGAGCATGCTGAAAGTAGGATAGATTCAAAGTTCTTACTTGATCTTAAGCCGCCCTTTGTTTTTCTTATGTGTTTACTTCTTTCATCACACTTTGATGTTTCATACCATAACTCAACCTAAAAATATCCTTTGATATATATGACTTGCCCCATATACCATTCTTGGAACTTGTTGTCCAATTAAATCCTTTATGACTCCATAGCCCAATGGATTGACCTTGTTTCTTACTTATCTTATTAGCTGAACCATTCTGTCAACCTGCTCATACCTTTACCCTTCAAAAGACTTCCTTCATTTTGATGATATCACACCCAACCAAAACAAACAAAAACCCTTGTACTTCATAACTAGCCTAAAATCATATCATAAACCTTAAAGATCATATATTTAGAAAACACTTATATAGAGAGATCCCTCTCTGAATCCAGGAGGGCTAGATCCTAGGATTCCAAAGTGGTTTTGATGTAGGATCTGTAGCATTTGTTCTTGCCAATCTTGCAAAATATAGAGGCCCAACATAGTGGCGACCATACTGGGGAACATAATGAGTAATATATAACTTCACAACTCAAAGAAACCCTATTTTTAAATGAATCAAGTATCACCAAGAATGGTTATTATTGATTATTGATGGTGAACAACAACCAAACCATTGAAAACAAGTAAAAATCCTTCACCTGGAGACTCCATTGGTATTCAGTAGTCCTGCTGACCCCACTAGTTTTTCTTAGGACTCCACTGGGAAATTTTTTATCATAACATCATACCAACTCACTTAAGAAGAATTTGAGGATTGATTTTTCCTTGAAAAAGATTAGTTAGCCTCTTAAAAACTGTCATACTTGGCTGATATTTTCTCATTATTGGGTCTAAAATACCACATAGTGGCTTCTAGAAGAATTCATACTAGAGCCTATCTAGACCCAAATCCTCCTGAAATAGTTGATAATCTAGAAAGTATCCTTATGAAATCTCCTAAATCCAAGACCTCAACTGTTGTCAGACCAATTCATAGAGCTAATTCTGTCCCTGAGAATATCTTAAGTCTGCAAGATACACAAGTTGACTTAAGAAATCCATTCAGAACTAGGTCACTTGATGATATATATCAGTTAGAATTTGAGTCTCCACACTCACCCCAACATAGTGGTGAACATCCTGGTAGTAGAGAAACCACCCCACCTGACCTTCATTTCATTCATAATTTTGGTTTCTTTCATCCTAGATCTACTCAACAGTCTCTTGCTGGTCCAAATACTTCTGTTATCCATACACCCACTATTCAAACTACTCCGTTCCATCTTCCCCCTCCTTTCATAAACCCTCCACTTGTAAACCCCCCATTTATCCCACAACTTCCTATCATGGCAACATGGTATGCTCCTTTAGTCCTTCCTTTACCCTTAGTCAATTTGCCACTGGACTATTAGTCTAAAATTCCCCATTTCACCGGAAGTGAACCCATTACTACTCAACAGCATGTAGAAAAGGTAAATGATGCCTTTGACTATATGGAAATAGAAGGTGAGACCATTAATATGAGAATCTTTGCCTAAAGTTTAGGAGGAGAGACCATGAAGTGGTTTAAGGGTCTAAATCCTAATAGTATAAATGATCTCCCTTCTTACATCAAACGTTCATAAACAAATGGGAAATGAGGAAGAACCCTTTCCAAATACTTTCAGATTATAACAACCTCAAGAGAAACCCTGGGGAAAGTGTTCAAAATTATTGCACTAGATTTGATAATGTTTATAACACACTACCATCAGAATTGAAACCTCCAAAAGGCTCAACTTTGGCCAAGTTCCCTAAAGGATTTGATCCTGAAATGGCCTATCAACTAAGAGAAAGAGACCCCTTAACTTTAGAAGATATGCAGAGGGGAGCCTTAGGTGTAGAATCAAATATGATCGAGAAGAGAGCTAGAATGAAGGCTGAGAAGAGGGTATCTTATAGGGATGAAGCTGCACCTTCCACATATGACTCAAAATTGGAAAGGATGATGGAAAAGATGATGGAGAGGATGAGCATATATGAGAGAGCTCAATTTAGAGAAAATCAAACATATCCTCAAAATAGAAACCAATCCCAAAACCAGAATCATAAATTTAGAAGAAATCAACCTCAGAACAGACAAAGAGATGCTGATCAATGGATCAGACCTCCTTTTCAAGAAAATTATGTCAATGAGGATGAACAAATAATTGAACAAACAAAGGATGACAACATAAACATTTTGGGAGTAAGCAATGAGGATTCTGATTTCCTCATTGAAATAAAGCAAGGTCTATATAAACCCTATGATGATAGAAGGCCAGAAACTGAATACTATGAACCATATTTCGAAAATGCCATCATAGGGTCACCCAAAGAATATGACCTGAGAAGGAAAAAGAACCTAGAAACTCCCAAGAAGAAAACCTCTGACAATTCTACCAAAAAAAACCCTGTAATTACTTCCAAAAAGACAATAGAAAACCATAAAATAGTGTCTGAAAGTTCTGATTTAAGCAAGGGGAAAAACACCCAAATCAATGAAAAACAGAGTGGTTACCCTAGCAACATTAGCACTTCAGCTAATGTTCCTAAAAAAACCATTTTGACTACTGTAAATGGTAGAACTCAGCAAGCTGTTTTTGTTGATAAAGAAGTGACTAACAAGGCTGAAACAAATGTTTTGAAAAATCAGATTCCCTTTAGTCTAGAGAGTGAAATTTCTAAAATCAAAATCTTTGTCCCACTTACTGAGTTAGTCACTCAAAATGTATATAGAGATCAATTTTTGAAAGCCTTGAACATAGAAAATGTTCATGACAATGTTAACTTAAATGATGATACACCAGAGCTTCTGTTTGGTCCAAAGATTGAAGGAAAATTTCAAGAAGGAACTACCCCTGCATTCTATGTCAGTTTGAATATCCATGATAAAATTTTTCACAATGCTATGCATGATTCAAGGGCTTCACATAATCTCATGCCCAAATTACTCATGGAGAGATTAGGCCTTGAGATAACTAGACCATATAAATATTTATATTATTTTGACTCCAGCAGAGTAAAATGCTTAGGCTTGATAAAAAATCTTTGTGTAAACTTGACCTAGATCCTAGCCAAATGCCTAGTGATGGATATGGTAGTGGATGATGTGCCCCCCAAATATGGCATGCTTCTTTCAAGATCATGGGGTGCTAAGTTGCAAGGTACTATGCAGATGGATATGACTTATGCCACCATCCCTGTCTTCAGTCAACCTAGAAGAATCTATTGGGAAATACACATGAAATATATGGTGAGTAGTCAAGAAAGACCATATAACTCTCCTCTTTATTCTATACATACTAATCTTGACTCATTTATTCTTTATAATGATGAGATTCCTAATGAGAAAGAGTTAGACAATGAAACATCAACCGATATAGTGACCACTTCATCCCCATACATAGTGGCAGCCATAGATGAAGAGGAAAACAAGGAAAAAACCAAAAAAAAGTTTGCTAATTCAGAAAATTACAACAAATAGATTAAAGATCTTGAGGTCCAAAACAATCATGAGCATAGTACCAATCATGGAAATCAAAGAATGAGCCCTCAAAACATTGAAAATATTGAGGAACAAAAAAAAATTCAAAATAGTGCAGACCCACAAGAACAACGCAGTAACAACTGTAATGAACAAAATGCAGAGGAAAACAATGAAATAAATGATAAATCTAAAAACAGTCCTCTTTGGAGTATGAGTTTTGATGGGTCTTGCTCCAAGACTGGTGCAGGAGAAGGCATATGGGTACAGAACACTGAAAACAATCATGCTGAGGGTCATTCCTATAGATTAAACTTTCAATGTATAAATAACATAGCAGAGTATGAAGCTCTCCTTTTAGGTCTACATTTATTGAAAAAATTAGGGGCCAAAAGAATAAAAGTTCATGGAGATTCAGAGTTGATAATTAGGTAAGTAAATGGGGAATATACTGTTAAACATCCCAGACTTAGAGCCTATAGAGATGATGTCATGGACTTGTTGAAAACTTTTGCTGAATTCCAACTTACCTTTGTCCCAAGGAATCAAAATATTCTTGCTAACCCAAGTCAAATATAGACCAGCTGTCCCGGATAATGAAAAATACTGGCAAGTTTTTGATGGCGATAAACAAATAGAAGACTTCCTATAGTCCAAAAATGAATTTGAAACACCAAACTCAGATTCAGAATATGAACAAGACTGTCTTACTGAAGAAAACCCACTTCTTG
Organism: Pinus albicaulis; assembly: GCA_034641835.2. Classification (NCBI taxonomy): domain Eukaryota; kingdom Viridiplantae; phylum Streptophyta; class Pinopsida; order Pinales; family Pinaceae; genus Pinus; species Pinus albicaulis. The sequence goes on from CM076571.1 coordinate 106,787,281, forward strand.
AAGAAGAAAAATTTCTTGAGATTGCTGAAATAAATCTCTTAACTAGTAAACCCAAACATACAACATAAAATAGCATAGATTTAGAAAATGAAGACCTGGAAGTGCTGCAATCTAGAGATCAAAGCTTGCCAAAATGACTGGTCCCATTAGAAGAATTGTTTGACTTGAATGATGTTGCCAAAAGGCCAAAAATGGAACCTACTGAAGCTGAAGTGGAAGAATGCAACATAGGTAGTGAGGAAAATCCCAAAATGATCAAACTATCTAAAACACTGCCAACTCACATTAAACTGAAATGCATTGAGTTGTTTACATAATTTTCTGATGTATTTTCATGGAGTTATGAAGATCTGAAATCATATGATACAGAAATAATCCAGCATAAGATACCCCTCAAAGAAAACCAGAAGCCTTTTAAACAAAAATTGCACAGAATCAATCTTGTTCAACTACCTCTGGTAGAGAAAGAAATTAGAAAAATGTATGATGCTGGAATTATTATCCCTATTAGATACTCAGAGTGGGTGTCTAATCTTGTATCTGTTAGGAAGAAAACAGGAGAAATTAGGCTTTGCATTGACTTTAGAAACTTAAACAAAGCCTCATTGAAGGAAAACTATCCATTACCCAAAATGGATCATATCTTACAAAGGGTAGTTGGTTCTAAAAGAATTTCTTTGCTAGATGGCTTCTCAGGTTACAATCAAATATTGGTACATCCTGATGATCAACTTAAAACAACCTTTACTACACCTTGGGGTACTTTCATGTATTTGAAAATTCCCTTTGGTTTAATGAATGTTGGTGCCACATTTTAGAGAGCCATGGACATAGCATTCTCAAAGGAAATAGTTCACTTCATAGTGATTTACTTAGATGACATCACTATTTATTCTAAAATAGATGAAGAGCACCTTATACATTTGAGGAAAGTCTTTGAGAAATTCAGGAAGTATGGGTTATCTTTAAATTCAAAGAAAACATTGTTTGGTCTCCAAGAAGGTAAACTTCTTGGGCATATCATATCTGAAGAAGGAATAAGGATAGACCCAAAGAGGATTGATGGTATATTTCAAATCACCCATCCTAGAAACATCAAGGAACTTCAATATTTCATTAGGAATATTAATTTCTTGAGAAGGTTCATACCCAATTTAGCTGAACTCCTTAGAAACATGACAAACATGCTTAAAAGAGAAGAAGAAGTTAAATGGACCTTGGAAACAAAGAAATAATTTGAGCTGGTAAAACAAGCCCTTACCAAAACACCGATTCTTATTTGCCCTGATTTTACAAAAGATTTCTTCATTTTTTCATTTGCATCAGAACACACAGTTGCTCTTATCCTATTACAGAAAAACATGAATGGACAAGAGTAGCCAATTGCATTTTTCAGCAAGGCATTAAGAGATGCACCTCTGAAGTACAATATAATGGAAAAACAAGCCTTTGCCTTAGTAAAAGCCTTAAAAGACTTCAGAGTTTACATTTTACATTCCCACATTATAGCATTTGTGCCTCATTCAGTTGTAAAAGATATATTGACCCAAGATCCAAATGGAAAAGGAGGAAAGTGGATTGCTGTAATTTTAGAATATGACTTAGAAATCAAGCCCACTAAGCTCATAAAAGGTCAAGGTCTAGAAAAACTTATGGCTGAATCCAACTTTCAAGCTCTTGATATAAACATGTTTAATGCATTAGAAGAACAAGAGGATTTCACAGCTCTAATTATTGAAGATCATTTTTTGAGTTCATCTTGGTATGCTGATATTTTATATAATTTGTTCAATCTTAATGTCCCACCTAGTTTGTCTAAAACAAAGGCAAGATTCTTAAAGTTGAAAGCTGTAAATTACTGCATTTTGTATAAATGTTTATATTGGAAAAATGCTAGTGGATTATTGCTTAAATGTTTGCCTGAGAATGATGCAGATAAGATCAAATACGAGTTTCATGAAGGAGAATGTGGAGGCTACCTCTACTGGAAATATACTGCTAACAAAATCCTTAGAGCTGGTTACTACTGGCCCACTCTCTTTCAATATGTCCACAAAATGATTACTGCCTATCACAAATGCCAAATTTTTGAAGGCAAAAGAAAAATGCTTCCCTTACCTTTGCAACCAATCACTGTTGAAGCTCCTTTTCAGCAGTGGGGTCTAGACTTCATTGGGGAAATCCATCCTGCCTCATATACCCAACATAGATGGATCCTCACAGCAATAAAATATTTTACCAAGTGGATAGAAGCCATCCCATCTAGGAATGCCACAGATTCAGTCATCATTTCATTCCTTGAAAACCATATACTGTCTAGATTTGGCTGCTCTAGGAAGATTATAATTGATAATGCTGTTGCATTTGGGTCTAAAAAGATGGTGGAATTCTATCATAAATATCAGATTATATTGGGTCATTGTACAGCCTATTACCCTCAAGGTAATGGTTTGGCAGAATCCTCAAATAAAAGTTTGGTAAACATAATCAAGAAGTTGTTGGAAGATAATAAGAAATCATGGCATACTAAGTTAGTACATGCTTTATGGGTAGATAGACTAACAATTAAAAAATCAATTGGGATGTCTCCCTACCAGCTAGTTTATGGGACAGATGCAATATTTCCAACTAGTCTAGGAGTGCCAGTCATGAAGTTGATCCAAGAAGTACAGTCTGAAGATGATGATATGAAAAGAAGAATAAACAAAACTATACATCTACATCAAACTAGAGAAGAAGTATACATCAAAACACAACTACAAGAAAACATCAAGAAGCTGTTTGACAAAAGAACCAAGGCAAGTGACTTTAAAATTGGTGACAAAGTCTTGAAATGGGATTAAAGGAGAGAAGATAAGGGCAAACATGGAAAATTTGATAATTTATGGCAAGGCCATTATCTTATCCAATCTTCTATTGGGAAAAATGCATTCTTTCTACAGGAATTAGATGGAGCTGAATATTTTGGAGGTCCTGTCAATGGCAGGATGCTCAAACATTAATTTTTTTAACTAATATTTTAAGTTTCTAAGTTTTTTGTTCACTGTATATAACACTGTTTTTAAATTTGAACAAAGCAAAAAATACAAAAACAATAGAAAAGAGAAAAAAAGGGCAGAAATAAAATAAGAAAGGTACAACCCCATACTAAAAAAGAATAAAAGAAAATTTGAAAGTGTGCAAGCCTAAATGCCATTACCAAAAGAAAGCGCTGCTATTTAGTCATACAACCTAATCATGACTAGATATATTTCAATTTACTACTGATAGGTTAGTGAATTAGATTAGCCAAACAATTTAATCTGGGCTTATCAGTAAACTAGATTAGGATAGAAAAATAGAGGTTCAAATAAGCTTAAATCCTGAACCTGTAAGTTTAATAAAGAGTGGCTCTAATCAGATCAAACCTTGAGCCAAAGATATAGATAAAAACTGGTTCAAACATGCACAAAATCTGAACCAAGAAAGAAGAAAAAGGATGACTCAAAACAGATCAAAATCTGAGTCTTAAGAAGAATGAAGGATGTTTTTATAATTTTCAGATCTTAAGCCTTCAAATTTTGTTTTAAATTTTCTGCAAATAAAGTCTATGTGCAGCTTGTACATACAACCATAGACACAACAACAAATCAGACTGCTTAATCCTGGTTTGGCTGTATTTTAAAATTTTCTATTTTAGAATATAGAGAATAAAATCTGTCAGATAGTTTAAGCCTGGAAAATAGTAGCTTAGGTAGAGAATTTATGAGTTCAACTGCTTAATCTGAACTCATGGAAGAAATAATGGTAGATTTAGATTAGTTTCCTGCTTTCAATAAAATAATAAAATGTCGATGTCAAAGGTTTGCAAGTCCAAATGCATCTTATGAAGAAAAAATGTTAGGAAAAGTAGGTTGTGTAGGTAGTTGTTTGGGGAATGAATTATTCTATTTGATGTAATACTGATCATCTTTTTAAGAAACATGATCAAGAAAGAAAAGGTTTTCAATGGATAAAGGCACTGATCTAATTTCTAGAGATTTATCTTTGAAGTTCTTGACACCTCCAAGGAGCTGCCATCCCTAAATGGACCCACTATTAGCCATCAGTAAATTTTTGTCATGGAAAATGATGGCTAAAACAGGTCTTGAGCCTTCAAGAGATTATTTTCATAGAAAATTACTCATTCTTGAAGCCTCTCTGTGTCCTTTACCCTCAAGAGATCTAATCCAATGATATCTTCATTTCAAAGCCTTCAAAGGAGTCCTGTTGGTTTCAAAAAGAACTGTTTTAAGATTTTTTTCCTCCATATTTCACTCATTTTTCCCCTTTATATATCCCTCATTTTCCTCTCATTTTATCCTCCATTCCCTTTTACCCCTTATTTCATCAAAAAACCCATAAAAACCCCTTTTTTATGGTTTAGAATCCCTTTTTCCCCTTACCGGAACCTCAAAAAACCATAAAAAACAATAAAAAACCCTTCCTTTTTCCTATCGGAACACTAAAAAATCTATGAAAACACCTAGAAACCTTTGAAAATGCCTTTTCCTCTCTTATTTATGCCTTCAGCCCCTTCCACTTAAGCCACCAAGCCATTTTGTTGCAATAAGACCAGGCCCTGTGGCCAGAGCGCTAAGCCCATCGACATCGGCCTTTTCCCTTCCCCCCCAACCTTCTTTCTTTATAAACAATTTTCCGCCGATGCGATCAGAGGGTTTAGATCCTTAGCCTTTTTTCCCTTCCCCGCCATAGAACCTTGTGCCCGCGACCAAGGCTTTAGCCCCATCGCAATCACATATCGGTGTTTTCATTCTTCATACCTTTGCCTGTTATTTCTGCCAATTTGCGATATGTTGACGCGCTCATCACATCGAAATTCTTTAATCGCATCGCAAATTCCCTCGTCGCATTGAAAAAAACTGCTTTCCTTCATTTCCCTTTCTTTTCCCCACCGATGAATAAATTCCTAATGGGATTTACACCGTTGATCTATCAAGATCAATGGTTGTCGTCAATCCGATTCAATACCCCTTCACCCCACTTCATTCTTTCCTCAGGCAAATCCCACTGTTGATTTTATTAATCCAATGGTTACACTCTCACCCTACCTTCCCCTCTTCTTTTCAACTACATTTTTCCTGGCTCCCAGTCCCTTTTCCTCCGCAGAATCACACCTTCCCTTTCTTTCTAGCCCCCTTCCCTTACCTTTTATTTTTCATTTACTCCCCCCGCCTTACCACTCTATGAGACAATCCTAGCTGTAGATCTCATTGATCTAATGGCTCTCCATTCCCCTCTCATCCTCTGGACTACCCCTTATCTTTTCCCCCTCGCAATCAATCTACACTGTTGATTCATTTGATCTAACGATTCTCGTTTAACTCGACATCCAACCCCGTCGATCAACCATCTCGCTACCAAAAAAAAGAGCTAGCGTCATACTCTGGTCCCACCATATATTTCATCGTGCAACTTCCAATCCTCGCGCTCATTCTTGATCGTAGATCTTTCGCCCGAAGATCTAACGGTCCCAAGTCAGTTTCGCGCTCGTTTCACCAATAAAGTTGATCGCGCAAAATGAACGCGAAATAGATGGTATTGGGGAGGACACGCGTCGCTAAATGGATGATATCGCGTTTGTTCATACGTAAACCACTTACAACCTGAATCGTGCGCGAAAACCATTAGTGGTTTTCACAAAACCTCTTTCTTCCATTTTCGTGCTAAAACTCAAAATTGAACCCTGTTTTCATGTTTTTGTCCATAAACCTCTTCCGCATACTTTTTCCTCCTCCGCCTGCATATCCCATTCCTCTGTATATTGCTCCTTCGCCTCTGCCACCCTCTGTAAGCAGTATTTTCCAAACCCCATAGGATTTTATAACGTGTTTGTTGGTTTTATGCAGGGTTTGAAGGCGGTTTTAAAGACAAAAACCCTTCCCACAGTTCATAAAGGGACAGGGCCGAATATCACTATCTTTGAAGCCAAATCAATGTAGAAAAGGGGCTTCCCAAGTGTAAAATCCGGGTTTTATAATCAATGTTGCATAAATATTGGTTATTCAAATCAAACCCCTGCGCGTTAAAATCAGCTGTCCACAACAACAAAAGGAAAAGAAAGTGGAGGTTGAAGATAAAGGATCATGCATAAAAGTTGAAGGTTAAAAGTTTAACCATACAATTTTAAGGGTAAATACACAGTTTAAAGGTTAAATATAATGGATTAAAGACAAAAATCCCGAAAAGAAAATAAAGGAAGGAATGAAGGCCGAAAACCAAAGAAAAGGGACGATTAACAGTGAATAAAGTCAACAGAAAAGGTTTAAAGGCTCGAAGTGTTGGAAATGTTGTCATTGATGGCAAAGGAGATGACAAAGGAGGAGCACCTGAAACATCATTCAAGGGGAAGAAAGGTAGCAGAGACATTAAAGGAAATTGAGACAAAGAGAGATAGCAAAAGAAAGGCAAAGGAGATGGAAAAGAGAGAAGAAAATTGGTAGAGAGGTGGCAGAGGCAGCAGAGAGGTAGTAGAGGCAGGCAGCAGTGAACTAAAGCAGAGAGCTATTCAAGGTGCAAAGTAGTGAGGAAAGTAGAAGAAGGCCATTTGATAGCAAATCTGGAGAGATAGATTAATGAGGATAGAAAGGCCACTGTTTAATACAGATGTTAGTTTCTGAGTTATGGTGTATTAGTGGAAGTGTTAAAATCAGTTGAAGCTTGTTAATTGTACTCCGGAGCCATAGGGAAGAGCTGCAGAGGGTGGTGTTCTAAAAAGCCTCGGAAAAAAATGTTAGAAAGGCCATCTACTGAAGACTAGGCCAGAGATGAATGTAAGTGATTCCATCTATATATATATAAGAATTCATTCCTGAACCAGATGTGCATTGTCAGAATTAGTCCTGTGTGAATATGCCTGAATTCAATAGATATATGGTAACCTCTGAAATAGGCTCTGAGATGAAACACTACAATTAAAGGAAGAATTGATGTCAATTAAGGTCGATTTTATGTTTCAAATTAAATGCGATTAAGGCTTGTATATGCTGTGGAGAAGTTAATTGAAGTATTTTCTGTATCGAAATTCCACGGGAGGCCGAAGAGAATCACTTTGAAATAGGAACCTCTGTTTATATATGAACCTCTGTTTATATTAATGCTACATAAAATTTCTTGACAACCGAATCCAGAATATTTGAGTTTTAATTGAAGAGCCGAGAAAGTGTGTGTCCCACGAAGTCATGGAGGAAGCCTCATTGAAGAGAAACGAAGGAAAGGACCTTCGGTTATACAATGGTGATGTCCATATCAGGTCAGAATGTGATTACATTATATAGAGCGTTCGAAGAAGGAGATTACACATTCTGTTGTGAAATGTCATACGGTGTTCTGAAATATTCGAAGAAGGTCTCGCATTAAGGGCACAGTGAGTTATTTAACCTTTGTGTAAGCTACAGATGAAGTAATGTGAATGCGAAGACAAAGTGAGGGCAGAGTTTATATCAACAAAGGCATTGAAACGTATAGAAGAACGAAGTTAAGAAACGAAACGGAACTTGGAGTAAGGGGAGCGGAACCATGAAGAAGTGAACAGTGACAGTGGGTTTGAGAAACCAACCCCACTCATATCGCACCGCCTTTGTAAGGAAAGTTGTATTTAAGAAATTAACGCGATCAATGCCATAGGCTGACATGTGGCGTTAAGCAGTTTTCAAAACCCACTCTCATCGCGAGTTAACGCCCATGCATAACAGTCTGCGCGATATTTGATTGGGGTCGTTGGATCGTCAAGACGAATGCGAGAACAGGTCAACCGTCTATATGAAAGACATGTTAATTAGTAGCGCCGAATGTCAATTATATGGTCATCGTATTAACATTGTAACCTCTGATTTGGAGAATGGTATTAATATATATGGTGAGTTAAATCATCAATACATATATATATATATATATATATATATATATATATGTATGTATGTATGTATGTATGTATGTATGTATGTATGTATGTATGTATGTATGTATATAAGATTGTAGTTGGCCATTCGATAATTGGAGCGTTTTATTATAAGGGATTACTAATAACGCTCGCGGATGGTAGGCCCCATAACTTGGGCTAAGGTTTGTGTTATGGATTTTAGCACAATGTCATGCATGTCCAATTCTAATGTTACCAATTAGTGGAAGGTGCGTGTATGGTCTGGTCGCGACATACATATATATGTATAGTGATTTTATAAGGGGTTATGTTCCAAAGTTTGAACGTTGATGCGATGTTGGGGGTTTATAACCATGGCGATATTAAAGCCTCTGCATTCATTTATTTAAACTGCCAGTAAAGGAAACCAAAGCATTGGAATTTTCCTAGATTTAAAGTCAGCAATTATATATATTGTAACGCAACTATATATATATAGCAGACACATAATCACGGTGAATAGGAATATGCATAGGACTGAATTTGACAAGTGTACAAGCAAAAAAAAAAAAATTGGAAAATATGCAGAAGACAGTGAGCAGAAGAAGGCAGAACAACTACCTGACAACAACAGAAAAGACAAAGCCAGCAAAGGCAAAAGCCATAAAATGGGTAGAGTAAAATTGTCTTTATGTAACTAAAAATGTGAATGTAAATGTTGTAATTAATTTTATATTGTTTGTGATGCATTGGAAAGTCTTTGAAGGAAAAGAAAAATCCCACTGTAACATGGAAATTTGTACATATTGTTATATTTTTTAAAAATGAGTTGGACAACGGAATGAGAAGACAGAAGCCAAAGAGTCATGGTTGTTCACTCCAAATTCCTTATGGAATACAAACAGTGATGTGATGAACTCTATATATAATATCAACTTTATATGCATAAAAAAGTTAGAGGGAGAGAGTGAGGTTAGAGAACACAGAGTACAGAAAATTGAGGAAGAAAAGATAAGAAGAAGGAGGAGCAGAACGAGATGCGGAGAAGTTAGAGACTGCAAAAATGAAGCAGTGAGGCAGAGAAGAAGAAGGAGTTGAGCAAAGAAGAAGGTGGAGCTGATAGAGAATCCGAGAAGATGCAGAAATGATATAAGGCAGATATGAAGACTGATGCACAACAGTGAAGATGGTATAGAACAAAGCTGATATCCAAGGTAAATCAACAAGTGTTTTTCTTTTGAAAGAGTAAGGAAGTTGGAGCTTCCCTATCAAGTTGTTCCTTGATAGATGTCAGTTGTAGCTGACTGAGGTAGGAGCCTCCTATAGGTTGGTGCCTACAGAAAATAGACGGGAGTTGGTGCTTCCACATCAAGTTGTAGCTTGATAAAATGTCAGTTGTAGTTGAATGAGGTAGGAGCCTCCTGTAGGTTGGTGCCTGCAGAAAATTGATGGGAGTTGGAGCTTCCTTGCAAGTTGTAGCTTGCAGAATTGAGGTAGGAGCCTCCTGTGGGTTGGAGCCTACATAAAATTAGTGGTGAGAGGGATTTGGTGCTTGTCTTTGCATCACAACAATAATAAGATGTGGTTTTCTCCCTTTATGGGTTTCCACTTATATCTGGTGTCTATGTGCATGATGTCTATGTGTTGATATGGTATATCTATTCTGCTAATACTTGATGCTAACATATTAAGACTGCTGGTACATTATCTAATCTTCTTATTAATTGCTTCTCACAAATAAAGATTGCTCACACATTATGTGGGTCATGAAATGAAGGTGTTAATAAATTTTAATGAAAAGTTTTAAAAGTCCATGAATGTGTTAAACTAATTCACCCCCCCTCTCATTTTAACTAAGGGTTCAACAATTGGTATCAGAGCGGGTTCCTTTGGTGTAAGCTTAATAGATTTAAGGAGATCTGGTTGAGTCATGGACTATCAAAATGTACCTGTGCTAAATACAACAAACTTTCCTGAATGGAGAGATAAGGTTAAAACAAGTTTAATGGCTGATGAACCTAAGGTACGGAATATTTTTTGTGATGGTTATTGCACAGACTTCCCCACGGTGAAAGAACAATAGAGGAATGACAAGGCAAAATGTGTGATATGTAACAGTCTTCATAACAAGGACTTTGAGTTGATAATGGATTTAACCTCTGCAAAATAAATCTGGGACAGATTGCATTTCATGCATGGAATAGACACAGAGGACTGCATTGTCAAGAAGGAGAAGATAATTAAAAAGAATAAAACTTCAGGTCAAAAGGAAAATATTCAATCAAATGAGGTACCTTCTAGTGTGAATGGTAGTAAGAACCATGAAGAATTTGTAGCTAAGGAAAAAGCCAAACTTGACACAGCCCTGACTGAAATAGAAAAATTGAAGAATGAAAACAAAGACCTGAAGACTTTGGTGCAAATATGTGATGAGAAATAATATGAAGATAGGAAAGAAATTATTGGCCTGAAGACACAGCTTGAAGAAGCAAAGAAAGTAGAAGAAACTCTGCTGCAACAAATGAGAGAGAAAAGTCAGGAATGTGAACGATTGGAAGAAGAAGTAGTGAGCCTAAGAAAGAATTTAGAAAAACCCCAAAGAGAACTATTAATGAATACACCTCTAATGAAAAGCTCTGGACAGTTGGACCAAATACTAAATGCTCAAAGGTCACCCTTTATAAAGGCTGGGATAGGATATGAAGGAGAAACCAGTAAGTCCAAGGTAGAAGATAACATGAAAATCATCTTTGTAAAAGCTACAAAGGGAAATGAAGCTACTCAAAAAATTCCTCCAGAAGAAGTAGCCAGCAAGAACATGAGGTGTAAAGAAACTAACAGAATCAAGCAGCAACATGAAAGAATAGAGAATGAGAGGATGAAACAATCAGCTGCTAAAGGCTCACATACTCCTAAGGATGAATTGAATAAGTTTGGAAGATGTCAAAGAAGGTTCTTTCCTCCTATGGGAAGTATCACCTGTTTCTCTTGCCACACACCAGGACATGATGCAGCACATTGTAAGAGAAAGAGAATCAATGTTAACCAGCAAAAGATGCTGCAAATGAGAAGAATACCTCAAGCAAGCAAAGGGAAAAGACAATATTTCACCAGGTACACAAATCATTTCCATGGCTATTGTTATGCATGCAATAATTTTGGACATAAATTTGTTGATTGTAAATTATGTTAAAAAAGGGGAACAAACTATTATACATTAGCTCAAATGTACCTTGGTCAAATAAGATGTTATGTATGCCTCAAGCCAGGTCACAAAGAAAGAAACTGTAATATGCCATATACATTAAAGAACTCTAAACAGATGATGGATTCAAAACAAATCAATAAAAACTATGAATCAAAAAGAAGTTCAGACATTATGATGAACTCCAATAAAGTATGGAAGGAAAAGAGAAAGGGAGAGCCTATTATCTCAATAACATAACGAATCCTCCATAGTCTCAGGGGGAGCTGCTTTAGGAAGAAAAGAAAAAATCCATCCAATGACAAATATGAAGCAACATCCCAGGGGGAGAGCAGTTCATATATAGATCCCATGAAAGTAGTCTAAGAAGAGAACCTTAGAATGAGAATGGATATGAGATTAGGAAGGGAAAGGAAATTCCTCTAACAGAGAACTAAAGAGGAGGAAGATGATCTGAAGCATTCATTAGCTGACAGAGTGATGGAAGAAGAAAAGGCAGCAAGCAACCATGGTTGTAGAGAGAACATCAACCATGAACTTGTAGAACTAACAGTGAACCACATTAAGAAGGATGTGTAAGAGAAGTGCCTATCATCATTATGTCATGGCATCATTCATATATGAAAAGTCCCCTTGGAGAAATGTAGTTAAGTGAGTAATAAATCCTTGAGTAATTAGCCCATGAAGATTCATAGAAAAGAAATTGAAGATGCCTTCCCAAAGATCTTTATATTAGAACTGTTGAATTGATTTTTAAAGCAGCAATGATTTTGGAGCAGTCTTAGAAAGGAAAATGAAATGACATTCCTTGAACAGAATGACAAAATAAGAAAATAGTTAATGATGAAAAGATCAGATTGAGGATATTAATGACTGTTGATGTGAACATTGGAAATCTCAATAGAAGAATTTATGAAGGATGTCTTAAATTATGGGTAAATGTGCAAGCTAAAGTGAAATCTCTGCATATTTTATCAAAGTAATATCATTTGGTACTTGGTGCAGGCAGCATGCCTATCAATATAATATCAAGAGTTTTCATGGAGAAGCAGTGGTATGATACAAGTCCTCAGGATCAAAGGTTATGGCAAGAGTACATCCAACATAAAAGGGTCAATGAAAAGGCTAAATGATCAACATTTTGTTTACTCTTGAAACATGATATTGAGCATTGAAACAAATATTTTTGGATGCCTTCCTGAAGTCAATACATATACATATCAAGCCTTTTCTCTTAAGATCATTCATAACACTATGTGAAGTTTGTTTGCTGAGTTTTCAATTAAACATTTTGAATATGCTAATTCACCTTTAAAGAGAGATTGATCATTGACATACATACCTCCTCATGTCATAAAGAAAACTGCATGATTGATAAGTGAGACTGACCAATACATTGAAGGGTTTGTTTTGAAAGTACAGTGTGCAAGCAGTAAAAGTCATTTGGTCTCTTATATTGAAAGATATTTCCTAATCTCACAATAAGTTGTAAACTCTGGTTTGATTCATTGTTCACAACAACGACAAGGACCTTTCAGTATTTAAGAGTAATATCCCTGTCAGCAGTCTAGCACATATCACCAAAAACAAGCAGTACAAGTGAACCATAACTATAAATATTGGCATCATCATCATATTTGAACAAATGTTGTACTGCAGATGTGTATTGCAAAAAGAAGACATATTCCACCTACAATCTTCCTCAACATATATGTATTTCTGTTGAAGATCATACTATATACATAAGTATATTTGAAGCCTTCTCAGTATTTTAGTTTTGATCCAGTGATGCATCTCTGATTAGATAAGGCTAGTACAATGTGTTCTATGAAGTGTCATTATCCTCACTTTCAGCTTTATACAAGTGAAAGGAGTCAGTGCTTTGGGATTGTATCAACTTGCAGTGTACATTCAAGATCGATAATCCTCAAAAGTGTTTGCTCAACAACTCTTTTACACTAGTTTGGAGCAGTAGGGTACAAAGTCAAAAGAAGAAGGCCTAATCGCATCTCAGAGAGAGAAAATGCAGAGATAGAATCTACACTGAGAGATGTGAAACCCTTTTCCATTGATGTCAATGGGGGAGGAAAAGCAGATAGGCAAAGGAAGCATTGGATTATTGTTGGATGTGTTGCCATCAATGCCAAAGGGGGAGACTGTTGGAAATGTTGTCATTGATGGAAAAGGAGATGACAAAGGAGGAGCACCTGAAACATCATTCCAGGGGTAGAAAGGCAGCAGAGACATCAGAGGAAACAAAGACAAAGAGAGATAGCAAAAGAAAGAAAAGGAGATGGAAAAGAGAGATGAAAAGTGTAGAAATTTGAATAACTGATATATTATTCACCGAGATTCTCCTGATCACACACTATTTTAGCTTCATGCATAATACATAATCTCTTCTACCATTGATCATCACATGCGAAAATAAAATCAATTGCATGCATACATTAAAACCACAAACAATCACACACATGAACACAGTATTTAATGGGAAATCTTAGAGCTAAAAATCCCAACTATCTGTATATTATATTTCATGGAGATCATGTAACAATCATAGTACAAAAGCTCCTCACAAGCTCTCATGCACACCCTCAATTGCTACACACTATCAAGCTAGATCTAGCAAAACACATGCTCCAATCTTTTGCCACTTGATAGCCAGCCTCTATTGCATAGTTAATGCTATGGGATGGCTTCATTAAATAGATAAACCACCTGGCTTGTACTGCGCAATCCTCATGTTCTACTCCACCTATCTGTGTGTTGAAAATAGCAATAGTATAGTCACAACTGATAGTTAACCTGCTCTTTCACCTATTTCTGCACTGGTCTCCACTGAAACTGTCCATGCACTAAAGTTAACTGATGCATTATTTAGTTGATTTATGAGTTTATAATTAGTGAATTAATTAATAATTAATTCACACCACTCTCACTAATTGTATCAATTATTTAAACTGAATACAAATAGTTCAACTATGTATAGATTAGTTAAACTGAATACAAATCCACTAACTTCCTCAATCAACTCCACCAAACTCTGTCACATGAGTTCTAACTGAAGTATCCATGCAATAGCTCCACTTAACCCTCAAGAATAGCGTAATTCCTTCTGTCAGCTCCTGTGCCACATCTGTGCACTTAACTGAAGTGCTCCGAGAGAATAAGATAATGTTTATAGTCCAAATATTATTAAGAGCTAATAATATTCGACATATCTATTTTTAGACTGGAAATCTAAAAATAGATTCCGCCCAATATGTCTAAAAATAGAAGTCCATCTATTTTTTTCGACTTGACCAACCATCCACAAATAGCATCCTGCAACTCATAGAACATGATCCATATGTCTAAAAATAGACTTTGCGCCAAAAATAGCCTGCGGGCCCACTTAGTGAAGGCGACTCCTTTCCACTAGGCTCATCATCTTGTTGCAATCTCAACACTACCTCTCAACAAGATATGGATTATCTGCAACCCCTATCCTGCCCCTGTGGTATTCGAATTTGCTCCTGGTGAGCGCCTTCGTCAAGATATCAGCATCCTGATCCTCCATAGGAATGTATGAAAGTAACATGATCTTCCGCTGCACACAATCTCTGATATGATGATACCGATCCGTGAAGCCATGCCGCCTCAACTCATCCTCCTGTCTGTACCATGATCCATATCCTGATGTGCCTCTGAGATATCTCAATACATGCTTCCCCACCTTCCAAAATAGCTTGGTTGGCTTAACCATAGCTTGTGAAAGCTGGTTAACAGCATAGCATATTTCGGGTCGTGTATTGACCAGATACATAAGCGACCCCACCAACTGTCGATAAACAGTGGCATCCACTACCTCCGCTGAAGTAGCATCCTCCTTCCTCCAACCACCCGGAAGAGGAGTATCAACAGGCTTGCAGCCATGCATGTTGAACTTCTCCAGTATCTCCCGGGCATACTTACCCTGAGAAACAAACAGTCCACCACTGCGTTGCCAAATTTCCAATCCCAGGAAATAATGAAGGAGGCCCAAGTCCTTCATCTCAAACTCTCTAGCAAGATCCTCCTTGCATGAAAGTATCAACAGCTCATCACCTGTCAGAATCAAATCATATACATAAAGTACAATGATCAGCAACTTACCCTCCACCACAATCTGGTATAGGTTAGGATCCGCCTCACTCTTGGAGAATCCAAGTCCGGTGAAATAACTGTCTATCCGTGTGTACCAAGCACGAGGTGCTTGTTTCAACCCATACATCGCTCTCTTGAGCCTGCACACATGCGACTCGCTGCTGAAGATCTCGAAACCTTCGGGCTGCTCTATGTACACCTCCTCTCTGACCATTGAGGAACACGATCTTCACATCGCGATCTTCACATCCATACGATGAATGTGCCACCCATCTGTGGCGAAACCAAGGTATGCAGTTATGGAAGAATACCTTGTGACAAGTGCAAAAGGTCTCCTCATAATCGATCCCCTCTATACGCGTGAAAAGCCTCGGGGAAACAAATCTTTCCTTGTACTTCTCCACCTCCCCGTCGGTACCTTCACTTTGTAGATCCCATCTCGAACCCACCATTGATTTCCCCTGGTCTTGGGACAATCTCCCATGCATGGTTTCTAACAATTGAATCATACTCTTCCACCATGGCATCTACCCATGCGGGATCCTCACGGCTTCCTCGAGGATGGCTCCGTCACAATACACTTTCTCATAAGAGCCATGCATCTAGTATACCGGTCAGGTGACTGTCTCTGTCTGCGCTGTGATGTAGGTTCTCCTACAACCTTCTCTACATCTTGAGCCAGTCGCTAAACTTCTGTAGTGTGCTTCCGCCCTTTGATGGTTGGCGCTGCATGAGTGGTCTCTTCCATTCCATGAACCTTCTCTTGTGGCTGATCCACATCCTGAGGCTCATCCTTAGGAACTAATAGCTCCTCATCTGCATGCAAGTGTGGCTCCCTCTCAAGTGAACACTTCATGGCTTTCTCCTAAAATTTGATATCCCGTCGCACAACAGTATTGCGACTGTCTGGAAAATACACACGATAGTTGTGGGGTGTATCAATGTACCCCACAAATATCCTAACCTCTGCAGTCGGCTCCAGCTCTTCCTGGCATCTTTCGTCACATGAATGTAAACAAGTGAACCAAAAATCCTCAAATGGGAAATATCAGGCCTCTTACCAGAAAATGCCTCCTCGGGTGTACTCATGCCAAGTATCCTGTGAGGACAACGGTTTTGCGCATATACTGCAGTATTGCATGCCTCCACCCATAAGTGAATGAGTAGGCCCTGATCATGCAACATCGCCCGTGCATCACCCACGATCATTTTGTTCTTCCGCTCAGCAACCCCGTTCTGCTGTGGGTTATGAGGTGCTATGAGCTCTCTTCAAATTCCTTCCGCACTGCAAAAGTACTTGAATTCACCAGAGATGAATTCACCACCATTGTCGCTCCCAAGAGCCTTCACCTACTTCCCCGATTCTTTCTCAACCAGTGTCTTGAACTCACAGAACTTTGAGTATGTCTCGCTCTTCTTCTGCATGAAGAAGATCCAGCACTTACGAGAAAAATCATCAACAAATATCACATAGTACCTGTGCTTTGCTGTCGAAGGTACTGAGAAAGGTCCACACACGTCTGTGTGAATTCTCTCAAGGATCGTCGTGGCGCAACTATCCTTCTCGTGAAAGGTGGCTTTCACAAATTTTCCCAAGGTACATCCCTTGCACCGATCTGACTACGCAAGAGTACCCTTAGGAAGCCCAGTAGAAATCTATTGCAGTATCTTCAAAGCTCCATGGTGAAGGTGGCCCAATATCCGGTGCCACAACTCGCCATCATCCCGGCTCACCACTCCTTCCTAGATATGCCAAGTATCGGGATCCATCTACACACCCAATTGATAAAGGTTCTTTCCCGAACCCCTATCCTCGGTCTCACCGGTTGCCTTCTCTTGCGCGGAAAGCCTTTCCTCACTAAAGACAACATCATATCCCTTGTCTTCTAACATCGCCATAAAGATAAGATTTCTTCTTCAATCTGGGAACATGCATCACTTCCTTCAATACGAAGGGTTTACCAAACTCCCTCTCAAAGGAAATGAATGCAGGCCCAGTCGCATTTTATCTACCATCATCGCCCATCTCGATGTGCACTCTAAGATCTTTCTCATCCAAATCAGTAAACAAATCTCTATCTCCTGTCATGTGAAAAGATGCACCACTGTCAAGAAACCACACTGAACCCATCACACTTGAGACCAAGCATGTGATCAACGAAAAATATAGCTCAAATTGTGAGGCTAAGGCCTCTCCCACTGCAAATCCAGCAGCTTGCTTATTTTTCTTCTTCTGTGGACAACTAGTGGCATAATTTCCGTGTTGGTGACAGTGAATGCACTTCACCTTGGACATGTCCTGCTTCTTGCCTTTCGCACCAGTTTGAGACGCATGCTTCTTGATCTTCCCCTTCTTTGCTTTGGAATCCAAAGCGTAATTTTCTTCATCGAGTTCTTTGATGAAGATCCGTCCCTGGTACTTCTCCTTATCTCCTCTTGTACAAGATCTGACCAAAGTCACTTCCATCCTGGCAATTTCTCCCGACCATTGACAGAGTCCTGATAGGAATGCCAACTCTTCAGAAGCCCAAGGAGAGCCAAGCTCACCAAGTCTTCATCATCAACAGTAACCCCCACACTTACCAGCTCATCCCTACATTGGATGAACTTCGTGAGGTACTTGGGCATACTGTCGCCTTTCTCCATTTTTATGTTTCAGAGTTTATCCTTGAGCGCCAACTTCCTTTGGTCGCTCTTGCTTTGAAATAAATATGTCAAAGCTTTCTACATCAAGAATGGAGAAGCTTTACCATGAAGGCTGGACACTATGTGATCCTTCCCACCTTCCAACAGAATCCTTCGACACTTTGCTGTCTTCTTTTTCCATGCGTCAATTACGATAGCATCACTAGAAGTAGGTTTTGGAATTTCTGCATCTATGAACTCCTTCAACCCATTGTCATCCAGCACCGCCTCCATCCTGTCCTTCCATGCAATATAATTCGAGCTTCCCTCAAGGGCATACTCCAATATCCAATCGCAATGGTTGAAATATATCTCAACCGACACCAATAAAACAACATTATGAAGAATTAAGATTCCACCGGCTTCAAACTCAACCGCTTCAATGTTTTGCAAATTGCTCCAATGATCAATATAGCTCTGATACCATGTAGAAAATTTGAATAACTGAGATATTATTCACCAAGATTCTCCTGATCACACACTATTTTAGCTTCATGCATAATACAAAATCTCTTCTACCATTGATCATCACATGTGGAAATAAAATCAATTGCATGCATACATTAAAACCATAAAAATTCACACATATGAACACAATATTTAATGGGAAAGCTTAAAGCTGAAAACCCAAAGTATCTGTATATTATATGTCATGGATATCATGTAACAATCATAGTACAAAAGCTCCTCACAAGCTCTCATGCACACCCTCAATTGCTACACACTATCAAGCTAGATCTAGCAAAACACATGCTCCAACCTTTTGCCACTTGATAGCCAACCTCTATTGCGTAATTAATGATATGGGGTGGCTTCATTAAATAGATAAACCACCTAGCTTGAACTGCGCAATCCTCATGGGCTACTCCAACTATCTGTGTGTTGCAAATAGCAACAGTATAGTCACAACTGATAGTTAACCTGCTCTTTCACTTATTTACTTGCTTGGTCTCAGACCATGTCCATGTACTTGAAGTTAAGCAGTGCATTCTTTAGTTGATTTATGAGTTTATAATTAGTGAA
Organism: Pinus albicaulis; assembly: GCA_034641835.2. Classification (NCBI taxonomy): domain Eukaryota; kingdom Viridiplantae; phylum Streptophyta; class Pinopsida; order Pinales; family Pinaceae; genus Pinus; species Pinus albicaulis. Next base: position 106,806,222 of record CM076571.1, read on the forward strand.
TTAATTAATAATTAATTCACACCACTCACCCTCACTAATTGTATCAATTAGTTAAGAAACTAAATACAAATAGTTCAACTATGTTTAAGATTAGTTAATGCGAATACAACTCCACTAACTTCCTCAATCAACTCCACCAAACTCTCTCACATGGGTTTTAACTGAAGTATCCATGCAATAGCTCCACATAACCGTCAGGAATAGTGTAATTCCTTTTGTTAGCTCCTGTGCCACATTTGTGCACTTAACTGAAGTGCTCCAAGAGAATAAGATAATGTTTATAGTCCAAATATTATTAAGAGCTAATAATATTCGAAATATCTATTTTTAGACTGGCAATCTAAAAATAGATTTTGCCCAATATGTCTAAAAATAGAAGTCCATCTATTTTTCCAACTTGACCAACTATCCACAAATAGCATCCTGCAACTCATAGAATATTATCCATATGTCTAAAAATAGACGTTGCGCCAAAAATAGCACTGCGGGCCCACTTAGTGAAGGCAACTCCTTTCCACTAAGCTCATCATCTTGTTGCAATCTCAACAAAAAAGTGGCGAGTACTAGAGAGGTAGCGAGCGAGGCATCGGTGGGCGGGAAATGAGAGAGCTATTCAAGGTGAAAAGTAGTGAGGACAGTAGAAGAAGGCCATTTGATAGCAGATCTGGAGAGATAGAGTAATGAGGATAGAAAGGCCACTGTTTAATAAAGAGGTTAGTTTCTGAGTTATGGAGTACTAGTGGAAGTGTTAGAATCAGTTGAAGCTTGTCAATTGTACTCTGGAGCCATAGGGAAGAGTTGCAGAGGGTGGTGTTCTAAAAAGCCTTGGAAAAAATTATTAGAAAGGCCATCTACTAAAGACCAGGCCAGAGATGAATGTAAGTGATTCCATATATATATATATATATATATATATATATATATATATAAGAATTCATTCCTGAACCAGATGTGCATTGTCGGAACTATTCCTGTGTGAATATGCCTGAATTCAATAGATATATGGTAACCTCTGAAATAGGATCTGAGATGAAACCCTGCAATTAAAGGAAGAATCGATGTCAATTAAGGTCGATTTTATGTTTCGAATTAAATGCGATTAAGGCTTGTATATGCTATGGAGAAGTTAATTGAAGTATTTTCTGTATCGAAATTCCACGGGAGGCCGAAGAGAATCACTCTGTAATAGGAACCTTTGTTTATATGTGAACCTCTGTTTATATTAATGCTGCATAAAATTTCATGACAACAGAATCCAGAATATTTGAGTTTTAATTGAAGAGCCGAGAAAGTGTGTGTCCCACGAAGTCGTGGAGGAAGCCTCATTGAAGAGAAACGAAGGAAAGGACCTTCGGTTATACAATGGTGATGTCCATATCAGGTCAGAATGTGATTACATTATATAGAGCGTTCGAAGAAGGAGATTACACATTTTGTTGTGAAATGTCATATGATGTTCTGAAATCTTCGAAGAAGGTCTCTCATTAAGGGCACAGTGAGTTATTTAACCTCGGTGTAAGCTGCAGATGAAGTAATGTGAATGTGAAGAAAAAGAGAGGGCAGAGTTGATATCAACAAAGGCATTGAAACGTATAGAAGAACGAAGTTAAGAAATGAAACGGAGCCTAGAGTAAGGGGAGTAGAACAACGAAGAAGTGAATAAATGTGATGGTTTTGAAACCAACCCCACTCATATCACACCGCCTTTGTAAGGAAAGATTTATTTAAGAAATTAACACGATCAATGCCATGAGGCTGACCGTGGCCTTAAGTAGTTTTGAAAACCCACTCTCATTGTGAGTTAATGCCCATGCATAACGATCCTAGCAAGATTTGATTGGGTTCGTTGGATCGTCGAGACGGATGCGAGCAGGTCAGCGTCGATATGAAAGACATGTTGTCAGGTAGGTACACCGAATGTCAATTATATGGCGTGTGCCGTTGTAAGCTACAAGGATTTGGAGAATGGTATTAATATATATGGTGAGTTGAATCATCAATAAATACATATACATACATATATATATATATAAGATTTTTGTTGGCCATTCAATAATATGGAGCGTTTTATTATAAGGGATTACTAATAACGCTCGCGGATGGTAGGCCCCATAACTTGGGCTAAAGTTTGTGTTATGGATTTTAGCACAATGTCATGTGTGTCCAATTCTAATGTTACCAATTAGTGGAAGGTGTGTGTATGGTCTGGTGCAGTGCAGTGAGATCCATCTATTACACTAGTAACATGTGACTCCTCTGAAGTTAGAAAACTATCATGGTTGAAAAAGAGTTTAGAAGTTTATTGTTCATGCCATAAACAAATTCGGACACTATATAACGGGCTATGAAACTTTTGTTCACAGCGATCATTACGAAATTAGATACTTAATGAACAAATCAATTACTAATGGCGAGTTATAAGATGGATATTGCTATTACAAGAATTCAACATTACCATTCTGAATGGGCACGGAAAACAAAACACAGTAGCTGATTTCCTATCTAGACTCAAAAATATCAAAGATGACACTCCAGTTGAAGATCAATTTCCTGATGAATATCTTTTTGCAATTTCCACTCAAACTCCATGGTTTGCTGATATTGCTAATTATTTAATTTCAGGAAAATTTCCTTCAATAATGAATGCAAGGGATAAAAGAAAAATCATTAATGATAGTGCAAAATATTCATGGGTTGCTAATGAGTTGTACAATACAGGTCCAGATTTGATCATTAGGAGGTGTGTTCGTGAAGATGGGATGCCTGAGATTCTCAAAGCATGTCATGATGAACCTTGTGGCGGACACTTTGTTGATAAAAGGACAACCTATAAGATCCTTAATTTAGGATATTATTGGCCATCCTTGTTTAAATATGCTAAAGAGTATGTCAAAAGGTGTGACAGTTGCCAAAGAGTAGGGAAACCTTCTCCTTCAGGTGAAATTCCATTACAACCTCAGGTACATATTGAACCTTTTGAAAAATGGGCTTTGGATTTTGTAGGACCTATTAGTCCTCCATCAAGACAGAAAAGGTATATATTAGTTTGATTATGTTACTAAATGGGTAGAAGCCAAGCCATTACTTGTTGCTAATGAATCATCTATAGTTACTTTTATTTTTGAGGATATTTTTACTCGTTTTGGTATCCCAAGGGAAATTGTTACAGATCAAGGAGCTCAATTTACATCAAGGCTAGTGGAGCAAATGATGGAGAGGTACAAAATCAAGCATAGAAAATATACTCCCTATCATCCACAAGCAAATGGTCAAGTGGAGTCTACCAATAAAGTTATTGAAGGAATCCTAACAAAGACTGTCCATTTACATAGAAAAGATTGGGTGGATAGGCTTCCTGAAGCCTTGTGTGCCTATAGAACTACATGGAGAAACAAAACAGGCCATACTCCTTATGAGCTTGTTTATGGAAAGCAAGTTTTGTTTCCCATAGAGTTCCAGATTCAAACTTTCAAAATGGTAGTTCAGCTAGGACTTGATTTAATGGAGGCACAGAAGCATAGATTGGAGCAAATCAATAAATTGGATGAGATCAGACAAGATGCAGTTCAAAAAACAAGTCTAGTCCAACAGCAAAGGACTAGATGGCATGACAAGTACATCAAAGAGAAAAAATTTAAAGAAGGTGACTAGGCTCTCTTGTTTGATTCAAAATTCAAGGATTCTCAAGGTAAATTTTAGACACATTGGCTTGGGCCATATGAAATTGTTGAAATTTTTGATAATGGGGTAGTAAAAATCAGAACTATAGATGAAGAAGAGGTCACTTTTCTTGTGAATGGTCATAGATTGAAGTTGTATCACAAACCACTCTCAAGAGAATAATTTGTCCAGAAGTTCCAAGAAAGCGGTGATGTGAAGTTAATGAAGAATCTTTCTTCTTCACTTGACTTGATTGAATTTTACGAAGCATTTCTATTGAAAAAATAAAAAAAATAAAAAATAAATAAATAAAAGTATAAACATGAAAACCAATCAACGATTAGCATGTTTATACGAAAAGATAAAAAGATAGGGTGAAAATCGAAGTCTTTGCGACACTCTAACTTTTCCATTTGTTTACCTGGCAGTACATTACAAAATCATAAGTTCGAGATCCATAGTGCTTATGATCCATCTCATTCATTTCACTCCATTCACTTATCCATCCATATTCCATTTCATTCATTAGATTTCATACTCTACTTCATTCCATATTTCATTCATCTCATTCCATACTTCATCCACCTCATTTCCATGTCAAAATTGAAAGTTTGATGTCTTGCTGCAAATGAATAACACATGTCATGGATTGCAGGGCAGTTCTTATGTTCTTCCACTCCATTTCATAAATTGAATCCATTCCATTTCATCATCCACTTCCTACATATCATGTCTCATCATCCATCTTCATTCATGCCATATAACATTTCACTTATATTCCAAACCACTCTATTCCATGATTAAAATGCTCTACAGGTACATTACGCGACACGCAATGAGACATTAAGTGATCGGACTTTCAACGACGAAGACAGTCATTCCGCAGCTACAAATTCTGAAGGAACTAATCAGCAGACATTTGAATTGCAACAAAATGATCCAGTGTATCCATGAATAAGAAGAATCAAGAAGAATTATGAAGACTCTTCCAAAGGAGAACAAAGAAGACAAAGACCAAAAAAATGAAAAGCAGAGGTAACAAGTTTTGATTATAATGGAATTTCATAAAGTTTAGCATATTTTTAGTTATGAATCATTTGAAAAAGTTGTTTTAATTATTTTTATTGATCATGACCAAAATACCCTCCACAAACTTTGGATTAAAATCTCTCATTTACAATTCTATACCCGACATCATTTAAGCGGCTAAAAAGGCTGAAGTGTTTAATTTCCTCACGTCACCCAACCAAATCATTCAATGATGATTTTCTTTTCCGTTGTAAAAATATCCATCATCTTTTCACTCATTAATTCGTTTTCTCCACCTCACTTCATTAACTCATTTCCGTAACTACTTCCATCACTCCATTCTGTAGCCAGCACCTCATTCCGAAAAATAGAGATATTCCTATCACTGTGAGCAGAGCAAAGGGTATATCAGTTTGAATATCAAAGCCCTATCACGAAGTGAACGAAGATTCGCTGTTATCACGTAAGAGCGAGAGGTATCATGATGAAAAATTTGAAGTCATTTGTTACCGAAGTGAGAGGTATAGCGGTGTGGAATTTAGGCATATTATCAACAGAGGTATAGCAGTGAAGAATTTGAAGCCATTTGTTACCAGCAGACAGAGGTATAGCAGTGTGGAATTTGAAGCCATTATCACCGAGAGACAGAGATATATCAGTGAGGAATTTGAAGCCATTGTCACTGTCAACCAGAGGCATATCAGTCCGAAGTTTGAAGCCATTGTCACTATCAATCAGAGGCATATCAGTCCGAAGTTTGAAGCCATTGTCACTATAACGCAGAGGTATATCATTCCAAAGTTTGAAGCCCTTGTCATTAAGAACCTGAGGCATATCAGTTCGAAGGTGAAAGTTATTGTTTCAGTGGGTAGAAAAGAGTATTAATCTGAACATTGAAGAAGAAATTATGGGTTTCATTGTAAGAACTGAACTAGTGGGTATAAAATACCTAGAAGGCTACCCGCAATGTAAAGAAATGTTGCAACAGATAGGATGGCTACAATTTCTTGAGAAGTTTAATGTCTTCCACAAAGAAGTCACTAAAACATTTGCAAGATCATTTCAAGGAGCTGAGGTTGAAGTGGGGGATGTTAAATTCACTGTCACTAAAGTTTTCATTGCAGAAGCTACGGTTCGCTAATCCAGAGGAATGGTTAAAGAAAATTCCATAATGAATCCTGAAGCAAAATTCCTAAAATCTACGGTATAAGATCAATATTAAGAGGAAAGAATTCCAGTTACATGAAAAATAAATGGATTTCCTTCATGCTTATTACGCAAAAATTTATTACATGTGAGGGTAGATATGGCACATTTTATGTCTACCACATTAGACTGATAATGCATTTTCTAGGGGAAGACTTAAACCTACCTTACTTCTTGCTTCAAAGTTTGAAAAAGATGGCTTCCTGTGTTCAAAGAAGGGTTCAATTTTTAGAGACAACTCTATATCATCATGGTTTGTTTAAAATTTTTATTGAACATCATTTAGCCAAAACAAATGATACATGGGACAATTTCTTGATAAGAAATCATTTTGAAGAGCCAAAAGAACCCTCACCAGAACCACAGCCTATAAGGAGAAGTAGAAAATGGAGAACCTCAAAAGTTGAAATTGATAAAACAGTCCAAGAAAGTAGTGAGGAAATCATCTCAGAGAAGTTGACTCAAATCAAGAGACAACTTAAGAAAGAAAAGGTAATGAGGAAATCTGCCATAGAGAAAGGAGAGGGACCTTCTCAGCCTAGAAGAAGCCATAGATTAAAGGGGAAACTAAGGAAAACTCAAATCAAACAAACAGGGGTGATTAATATAGAAGATGAGGAAACATCCATTGAAGAAGATGTTGAAGAGAATTTTAATGAAGGAACTGAAATTATTTCTAACATTAAGAAGTCTGTATTTATGTTGAAACTTTGGAAAGGAAAGCTTCAGAGAGTAGAGAGAGAACCCCTAGTCCTCCACTATCTGAAATAGATGTGTTAAGAAGGGATAGGTATGAGCTGGAAATACTTAATAGACACATAAAAAATGAGAATGAAATTTTGAAGGAACAAGTCAAGCTCAAAACTAATATGAACTCAACCTTATCCCTACATATAGACAAAGTGGAAAAGGCTAATGAAAAGTTGAAAAAGAGGAACAAGAAGTTAATCAGGGCACTTATCAACTTAAGGTTCAAACTTGTCATCAGAAAACCCAGAAGATCTCTAGCTTGCAGGCAAAGGAGAAGAAGAGGATTAGATGTTCTTGCAGAAGCCTCTGAGTTTATAGGATAAGTTGCATGAGGACATGCAAGAAGTTAGCAGTGGGGGTATGTTGAGCCTCAAGATTGTGTTTTCTTTCATCTTACTTTACCTCATTTTCCTTTGTACATTGTTATCCTAGACCCAATTGATCAATGAATTTAGTTAAAATTACTTTTAGAATGATTAACATGACTGACTTGCTAAGTTTTGTGATTTTTCTCATTGTAATTCATTTTGACTGGAACTAGCTGCAGAATGCAGACATTCCGTAGCTAACCGGAAATTCTACAGCTGTCTTCACATTTGGGTATGTTCCAGGTGGCCTCTCAAGAAAAACCGCATATGGGTATATTCCACGTCATGTCTACATTGTTCGTTGCTCAGCATGAAGGAAGAAACGAATTCTGGATATGGTTTTGGTACGTGGGAACACATTTAATAAGGCAGACTTCTAATAGGACTGTCTTAGTCCAGATGTCCTTTTCCTTTTTACGCAGCCACTTCAAGAGTCCTAATGTGATTTCGATAAGGAAAAACAATGATCTTGGAATTGTTGCAAGTCTTGTTATGTAAATTTTTTATAAAAACACTTGGGAAACCGAGAGCTAGGCTAGATTTTGTTCCAGATTTTGCTTAGATTTTGTGCTACATTTGACATGAAGTTTCTCTTGTTCAAGTTATTTCTCCTTTAATAGAGCGGACGGTATTGTTTTGAAAGCGTTGATTTGATTTGAGTTGAATTCCAAGTACGGTGGTAGGGCCCTTGCCTCATGATTTTATTTAAGTAATTCTTAGATAAATATCCTAGGCGCACTTTACGTCTTTGAAGTTGAATTCGTAGTTGTTTTCATTAGCTACTATAGTTATAATCGTTCTAAAAACTCTTCCAAAAGAAGAAGCTCTTCCAAAAGATTATAATGATGAATGGGAAATGGCTATAGTGTTGTAGGAATTAATTGTAATCTCTTTTTTTCACCATCACAGTTATACTTATGCTAATCACTCTTCCAAAAGAAGAAACTCTTCCAAAAAATCCTTATAATGTCTTAAGCATGATTGTGATCTTGAACGTTTCGAAGTCATCATCCTGCACTAGTACCATAGCTATGCTTTATATTAAAAACACTCTCCATCATAATGATGGGTAGGAATGGCTATGATATCTTAATTTTAATTTCACTGAGTCTTTATGTTTGCATTTGCCTTTGATTATGCGGTTAGGATTTTCTAAGCTCTTCCAAAATACCAATCATGATGGACAAACGGTGTATAATTCCATAGGTAATGCATATTCGCCCTAGTTAGGATACTCCGGAGTTTAATTGCACTTAACTCATGCTCAGTTATTTTGTTTTAAGTTTGATAATGACTTGGTAGTTCAGCACTGTTTTAGACTAGTGACATCTTAAGTTCAGTTTTAGCTTAACTCATTACATTTGCACTTCACATTCAGTTGTCATTCACTGCATATTAGATTACTTCAGTTAAACTTAACAAAACAGCCTTCATTATTTACTAACCTCTTCTTGTTCTAAAATCTATAATTGATTCATAACCATATGAACAGAAGACAATATCATTTTAAGGCCTGAAGTACTTCTGCAACTTCCTTATTATCTCACAAACAAACATTTCCCCAAAAGACTATTTTAAAAATCTATAACCTTTGAGTGAAGTGTAGTGTTATCAAACTAAGTTGCAGAATAGAGTTATGAACTAGTCTTAAAGTAGAGATCTTATGATGGTATCAATGTTTTACTCCAAATATGCTTCAAAAAATCGTTAATCATGGATAACATGTTGCATCATTGTAAGTTAGTTGTTTAACTGTTTAGTTAGGAGAATTTGCATGCTTAGCTGACCATGTCTCAAGCTCTCTCTCAAAAACACCTTTGATGAAAGAATTTGACAAGTTGAGTTTATGTTTTGAATCATTTGCTTAAAAGTCATTATCAAGCTTTGTTTTTGTTTAGTGATAGTTTGGATTTGATTTTGTTTCATTAGTTGCCTTTGCATTCACCACTTGTCATCAACCAATCAGGTTTCACTCTATTTTAATCATTAGCTTCTTTCCACTAGCTTTCTAGTCATTTTTCCTTGTGAACATAAATCATCATAAAAGACTAAAAACATCATAAAACACTAAACACAACGCATTAAGAGACAAACACCTAGGCACATACAGTGCACTTCACTTCAGCAGTTTACCAACCCTGGTTGACAATTAAATGAACTGAATATAGGAGACTAGGTTGAGCACAAACATTTTGGTGCCATTGCCGGGGAAGTGAAAACTAGGTAACCTTGTTTCTTAATTCCCAAAAACAATTATATGCGTAGAGAGAGGGACTCAAGGGGTAGATTCATAAGTAGCAGAAACATAAATTTGATTTCTAGAACACCACTTGTTTCACCTAGACCAAGAGCTAGTACACCTTCAACTCGGACCCACATTCCAATATCCTTTACTGATCCTGGACTTCTAGAAGATCTAAGGTCAACTATTCCATTAGAGAAACCTTCCACTTCATCCACTGAACCTGCCATAGAAGAAGATCTAAAGACTCCTAGTAGGGACACAAATCTTTCCACTTCCACCGGGGATTCAACCATGGCAGAAGAAGGAGGAGGAGGAGTTTTTAAATAGACACACTGTTGGAGGTAGAGGTAGGGGTAGAGGAGAAGGAGGTAGAGGTGCAGATGGAGGAAGAGGAACAGAATAGGAAGCTCTTTGGGTTCCCTATAATTGATGAAGAAACCAATACAACCATGAAAAACATTTCACCCTCTGTCCTTCCAAACTTCTATGGACTTAAAACGGAAGATCCTGAAACCTTCCTATTTGAATTCGAAGTTCTGTGTAGAACTTATGAATACTTACAAGATGCCCAAAAACTGAAATTATTCCCTTCAACCTTGAAAGGAGCAGCATTGAAGTGGTTTATGAGTTTGATTAACAGTTCTATTAGGACATGGGAAGACATGAAACAAGCATTTCTAGAGAGGTATTTGAATTATTGTATGCCGGTCAATCATAAGGAAGAAGTGTTTAAGATGTTACAAAAAGAAGATGAAAACTTAGAAGATTTGTTGGAGAGATTTCATTACAACATCAAAAGAGCAAAAATGGAAAACCTAGATCAAGACATAAAAGCTCTTTATTGAAAACAATTAAGGGATGAAGGGTTGGATATCCTCAACATGATGGGAAAAGGGGATATATCACGGCTCACATTACCTGAAATATGCGGGAGTTATGTATCAACCTTTCAGAGAGGGAAATCTAGAAATAAAAAGGTCGACCCTCGAGATCTTTGCTCTTGCACCGACGATGTTCTGTGATTATGCAGGACAGTAAGTAGATAAGAAATAGGACATATGCTTGATGATTTTAAATCTGACATCTTAGGGAGTCTTAGTGAACAAATAGACACCTTAAGATACAAAACAAGCAAAAAGCTGAATCTGATGCATTGGCAATCTTTTGCCCCAAATGTAGAAAGAAACATGCCTTGAGAGAGTGCCCATTGGATGTAAAAGTTGTAGAGACCTGTGTCATTTGTTCTGAAAAACATGAAACCAAGAATTGTCCTTATCTTCCTGGTCTCAAAGCTGTCTTTTAGGAGGAAACTCCTACAGATTCCACAGAATCTCTCAATTTTGTCTCTAGAAGACCTTGGCAAGGACCTCAAAAACAAGGATTTCATAATCAAATGTATAATCAACCCCCACCAAACTGGAATTCTTGGCAACAACCTTGGCCCCAATTTCAAAATAAATCTCAAGCTTGGGCACAAGGAGCACAAAATCCCTATGGAAGATACTCCCAGTACTATCAATATCCACCATCCTATCCACCATACCCACATTTTTATCCTCAAAATCCTCGACAAAATTTTCCTCAAAATCTTCAACAAAATTTTCAACAAAATCCTCAACAACATCATCGGAGCCAACCACATCAAAATCAACCACTCCCATTATCATTTCCTCCAAAAATCAAATCAGTGAACTCCTTCATACCAAACCCCCAATAACAAAAATCCTCGAGAACATGTACATGATAAGTTCAATAAAAGTTTCCAACTTATTTAATTACTCCTCTAGACCTTAGTGATGTTCAACTTAGGTCTGGGAGAATACTTGTAAATAGGAAACCTTCTGTGATCATACAAGAAAAAGATAACTCTGAGGAAGACTCTCTACGGATGAATAAAAGTCTTGAGGAAGACACATCCTTTGAAGACCCAAACACTGAAAAATTAAAGCAAAAAGATCTAATAAATTCAACTCATGTATTAGAGCAACCATCTACATCTACTTCTATACCTCCCTTTCCGGAAAGATTACAAATTGATAGAGGGGTAGAAAAACAAATCATGGTGCCTAATTATGATTTCCTAGATGAGCTGAGAAATGTTTGCATTAAAATTCAATTATTACAAGCCATCAAGGAAATTCCAATATTAGCCAAAACATTAAAGGAGTTGAGTATGAAGACAACAAGAAAAAGAATAAGAGAAACAAAGAAAATTCAACTGGTAGGACAAATAGCAGACATTATGATGGGCAAGATTTCTATTCCAAAGTATATTGACCCAGGAAATCCAGTTGTCAAAATTCACATCAATGGAATTGAAATCGAACACACTCATTGATTTAGCATTCGACAATCAACCTCCATGAGTAGACAAATCATGGATAATGAAACTTCTAATCTTCTCTTTACACCGCACACAATTGTGACAGTGCGGCATTCAGTGGATGAGGTGTAGAAGAAATTCCGGTTAGCTAGACTCTGGGAGTACCATGCAATATTCATGATCCTAACTCTAGAGTAATCTAGGAGGCCATCTGTTATATGTCTAAGACCTTGGTTGGCTACGAGCTGATACTTTAATGAATTTGTCGTCCGTGTGCTGTATATCTCGATGGTAGTTCAACTAGAAATTCACTTTATATCCTCCGGCTAGGACAATTACGGATCTAGATGACACTCAATGGATAGAGGATGAAGAAGATTTACAATCTCTCTTCACAATTTCGAAGAAATTAGTGAATTAAGTAAAATTCTGAATACTCTAGAAAACTTAGAATCCTCTCCAGAACATAAACATGAATCGTTTTCAAGAAGGATCAAACATTGAGTTTTTGTCATCAAGACAAATGTCTCTTCATTCTATGGATAAATTTGGCAGCTCTACAAGTGAGATATTTCCAGGCAAAACTTTGAACATAAACAAGAACCTAGAAAAATCTCAACAAGAAGAGTTAGTTAAAGTATTACAGAGACATTCTTCTGCATATGCATGGGAATACACTGACATGAAAGGGATAAGCCCCAAGACTTGTACTCATCACATCTATATAGAGGCAAATTGCAAACCAATCAGACAACCTCAAAGACGGGTGAATCCAAATCTTAGGGAAATTGTTAAAGAGGAATTGCAAAAATTGTTAAATGTTAATTTCATCTATCCTATTTCAGATAGTCAGTGGGTTTCTCCTTTGGTAATTGTGCCAAAGAAAAATGGAAAATGGAGGGTATGTGTTGACTACCGAGAACTAAACAAAGCTACTCTTAAAGACCATTTTCCCGTACCTTTCATAGATCAAGTGTTAGATACATTAGCTGGCAAAAAGTACTTCTCATTCTTAGATGGGTTTAGTGGTTACAACCAAATCCAAGTAGCACTTGAAGATCAAGACAAAACCACATTTACCTGTCCTTGGGGTACTTATGCTTACCGAGTATTTCCATTTGGATTATGCAATGCACCTGCAACATTCCAAAGGGCAGTATTAGGAATTTTTTCAGATCTAATACATGATTGTGTAGAGGTGTATATGGATGATTTCACAGTTTATGGAAACTCATTTGAAGAAGCTTTAGAAAAATTGGAAAAAGTTTTAAAGAGATGTCAAGAATCAAATCTTTCACATAGTCATGAAAAATGTTTTATGATGTTTACTGAAGGTATTGTTTTAGGGCATCACATTTCAGGGGATGGGATTAGAGTTGATGAGTCAAAAGTTGAAGTCATCTCTAACTTATCTATTCCAAGTTTTCAAAGAGATGTTAGAATTTTTCTAGGATTTACATGATATTATCGGAGATTTATAGAAAACTTCACCAAAATAGCATCTCCACTCTTCAAATTACTTACCAAAGATTGTGAATTTAAATGGACTTCTGATTGCCAGTTAGCTTTTGAAACCCTGAAAACCAAAATTTCTGAAGCACCTATATTAAGGGGACCTAACTAGAAGTTAGCTTTTCATATCTTGACAGATGCTTCCGATACAGCTATAGGAGCAGTATTGGGACAAAAAGATTTGATTCCATATGCCATCTATTACACCAGTAAAAATTTGACTCCTGCAGAGTTAAACTATTCTGTAACTGAAAAAGAGTTTTGAGCTGTTGTTCATGCCATAAACAAATTTAGACACTATATAACAGGCTATGAAACTTTTTTCCACACTGATCATTCTGAAATTAGATACTTAATGAACAAATCAATTACTAATGGGAGAGTTATAAGATGGTTATTGCTATTACAAGAACTCAACATTACCATTCTAGATAGGCCTGGAAAACAAAAAACAGTAGCTGATTTCCTATCTAGACTCCAAAATATCAAAGATGACACTCCAGTTGAAGATCAATTTTCTGATGAATATATTTTTGCAATCTCTACTCAAACCCCATGGTTTGCTGATATTGCTAATTATTTAGTTTCAGGAAAATTTCCTTCAATAATGAATGCAAGGGATAAAAGAAAAATCATTCATGATAGTGCAAAATATTCATGGGTTGCTAATGAGTTGTACAAGACAGGTCCATATTTAATCATTAGAAGGTGTGTTCGTGAAGATGAGATGCCTGAGATTCTCAAAGCATGTCATGATGAACCTTGTGGCGGACACTTTGCTGATAAGAGGAAAGCCTATAGGATCCTTAATTTAGGATATTATTGGCCATCCTTGTTTAAAGATGCTAAAGAGTATGTCAAAAGGTGTGACAGTTGTCAAAGAGTAGGGAAACCTTCTCCTTCAGGTGAAATGCCATTACAACCTCAGGTACGTATTGAACCTTTTGAAAAATGGGCTTTGGATTTTGTAGGACCTATTTGTCCTCCATCAAGACAGAAAAGGTATATATTAGTTTGCACTGATTATGTTACTAAATGGGTAGAAGCCAAGCCATTACTTGTTTCTAATGAATCATCTGTAGTTACTTTTCTTTTTGAGGATATTTTTACTCGTTTTGGTGTCCCAAGGGAAATTGTTACAGATCAAGGAGCTCAATTTACATCAAGGCTAGTGGAGCAAATGATGGAGAAGTACAAAATCAGACATAGAAAATCTACCCCTTATCATCCACAAGCAAATGGTCAAGTGGAATCTACTAATAAGATCATTGAAGGAATCCTAACAAAGACTGTTCATTTACATAGAAGAGATTGGGTAGATAGGCTTCCTGAAGCCTTGTGGGCCTATAGAACTACATGAAGAAACACAACAGGCCATACTCCTTATGAGCTTGTTTATGGAAAGCAAGTTTTGTTTCCCATAGAGTTCCAGATTCAAACTTTCAAAATGGCAGTTCAGCTAGGACTTGATTTGACGGAGGCACAAAAGCATAGACTGGAGCAGATTAATGAATTGGATGAGATCAGACAAGATGCAGTTCAGAAAACAAATCTAGTCCAATAACAAAGGGCTAGATGGCATGACAAGTACATCAAAGAGAATAAATTCAAAGAAGGTGACTGGGCTCTCTTGTTTGATTCAAAATTCAAGGATTTTCAAGGTAAATTTCAGACACATTGGCTTGGGCCATATGAAATTGTTGAAATTTTTGATAATGGGGTAGTAAAAATCAGAACTATAGATGAAGAAGAGATCACTTTTCTTGTGAATGGTCATAGATTGAAGTTGTATCACAAACCACTCTCAAGAGAAGAATTTGTCCAGAAGTTCCAAGAAAGCAGTGATGTGAAGTTAATGAAGAAGAATCTTTCTTATTCATCAACTTGATTGAATTTTCTGAAGCATTTCTTTTGAAAAAAAAATAAAAAATAAAAAATAAATAAATAAGAGTATAAACATGAAAACCAATCACTGATTGGCATGTTTATACAGAAAAGATAGGGTGAAAATCAGAGTCTCTCTGACACTCTAACTTTTCCATTTTGTTTTTGCAAGCAGCTGTTACAAAATCATAAGTTCAGATCCATAGTGCTTATGATCCATCTCATTTCATTTCACTCCATTCACTTATCCATCCATATTCCATTTTATTCATTCATTCATACTCTACTTCATTCCATATTTCATTCATCCCATTCCATACTCCATTCACCTCATTTTCATGTCAAAATTTAAAGTCTGATGTCTTACTGCAAATGAATAATACATGTCATGGATTGCAGGGCAGTTCTTATGTTCTTTCACTCCATTTCATAAACTGAATCCATTCCATTTCATCATCCACTTCATACATATCATGTCTCATCATCCACATTCATTCATACCATATAACATTTAACTTATATTCCAAAAACACTCCATTCCATGATTAAAATGCTCTACAGGTACATTCTGCAGCTTAACAGACATTCTGCAGCTGATCATACTTTCCGCAGCCAGACAGTCATTCCGCAGCTACAAATCCTGAAGGCATTAGTCAGCAGACATTAGAATTGCAACAAAATGATCCAGTGTATCCATGAATAAGAAGAATCAAGAAGAATTATGAAGACTCTTCCAAAGGTGAACAAAGAAGACAAAGACTACAAAAATCAAATGAAAAGCAGAGGTAACAAGTTTAGATTATAATGGCATTTCACAAAGTTTAGCATAGTTTTAGTTATGAATTATTCGAAAAAGTTGTTTTAATTATTTTTATTGATCATGACCAAAACACCCTCCACAAACTTTGGATTAAAATCTCTCATTTCAAAATTCTATACCCGACATCATTTAAGCGGTTAAAATGGCTGAAGTGTTTGAATTCCTCACGTCACTCAACCAAATCATTCAATGATGATTTTCTTTTCCGTTGTAAAAATCTCCGTCGTCTTTTCAATCATTAAATTTTTTCCTCCACCTCACTCAATTTACTCATTCCGTAACTACTTCCATCACTCCATTCTGTAGCCAGCACTTCATTCTGCAAAATAGAGATATTCCTATCACCGTGAGCAGAGAAAAGGGTATATCAGTTTGAATATCAAAGCCCTATCACCGTGAACAGAGATTAAGCATTATCAATGTAAATGCAGAGGTATAGCAGTGTGGAATTTGAAGTCATTTATCACCGGGAGACAGAGGTATAGTTGCCAGGAATTTTAAAACCATTATCACCGGGAGACAGAGGTATAGCAGTGAATAATTTGAAGCCATTTGTTACCAGGAGATAGAGGTATAGCAGTGTGGAATTTGAAACCATTATCACCAAAAGACAGAGATATATTAGTGAGGAGTTTGAAGCCATTGTCACTGTCAACCAGAGGCATATCAGTCCGAATTTTGAAGCCATTGTCACTATAACGTAGAGGTATATCATTCCAAAGTTTGAAGCCATTGTCATTAAGAACCTGAGGCATATCAATTCGAAGGTGGAAGTTATTGTTTCCGTGGGTAGAAAGAGTATTAATCTGAACATTGAAGAAGCAATTATGGGTTTCATTGTAATAACTGAACCAGTGGGTATAAAATACCTAGAAGGCTACCCTCAATGTAAAGAAATGTTGCAACAGATAGGATGGCTACAATTTCTTGAGAAGTTTAATGGCTTCCACAAAGAAGTCATTAAAACATTTGCAAGATCATTTCAAGGAGCTGAAGTTGAAGTGGGGGATGTTAAATTCACTGTCACTGAAGTTTTCATTGCAGAAGCTATGGGATTGCTTAGAAATGGAGAGAGATGGTTCAAAAACAGAGAATTCCATAATGAATCCTGGAAGCAAATTCTAAAATCACCAGGTATGGATGTCACTGTGTTTAAGAAAGGAATTCCAAGTTCTGCCTTGAAAAATAAATGGAGAAACATACTGCTTATTCTGCAAAAATTTATTACATGTGAGGGTAGATATGGCACATTTTATGTTTACCACATTAGACTGATAATGCATTTTCTGGGGGAAGAGTTAAACTTACCCTACTTTTTGCTTCAAAGTTTGAAAAATATGGCTTCCTGTGTTCAAAGAAGGGTCCAATTTTTAGAGACAACTCTATACCATCATGGCTTGGTTAAGATGTTAATTGAACACCATTTAGCCAAAACAAATGATACTTGGGATAATTTCTTGATAAGAAATAATTTTGAAGAGCCAAAAGAACCCTCACCTGAACAACAGCCTACAAGGAGAAGCAGAAAATGGAGAGCTTCAAAAATTGAAATTGACAAAATAGTCCAGGAAAGTAGTGAGGAAATCATCTTAGAGAAGTTGACTCAAATCAAGAGACAACTTAAGAAAGAGAAGGTAATCAGAAAATCTGCCACAGAGAAAGGAGAGGGATCTTCCCAGCCAAGAAGAAGCCATAGACTAAAAGGGAAACTAAGGAAAACTCAGATCAAACAAACAGGGGTGATAAATATAGAAGATGAGGAAACATCTATTGAAGAAGATGTTGAAGAGGATTTTAATGAAGGAACCCCTGAAATTGACCCTGCTCAGCAAGAAGTCTATGAATATGTTGAAACTTTGGAAAGGAAAGCTTCAGAGAGTAGAGAGAGAACCCCTAGTCCTCCACTGTCCGAAATAGATGTGTTAAGAAGGGATAGGTATGAGCTGGAAATACTTAATAGACACATCAAAAATGAGAATGACATTCTGAAGGAACAAGTCAAACTCAAAACCGATATGAACTCAACCTTATCTCTACATATAGACAAAGTGGAAAAGGCTAATGAAAAGTTGAAAAAGAAGAACAAGAAGCTAATCAGGGCACTTACCAACTTAAGGTTCAAACTTGTCATCAGAAAACCCAGAAGATCTTTAGCTTCCAAGCAAAGGAGAAGGAGAGGATTAGATGTTCTTACAGAAGCCTCTGAGTTTATGGAATAAGTTGCATGAGGACATGCAAGAAGTCAGCAGTGGGGGTATGTTGAGCCTCAAGATTGTACTTTCTTTCATCCTACTTTACCTCATTTTCCTTTTTCCATTGCTATCTCAGACCCAATTGATCAATGAATTTAGTTAAAATTACTTTTAGAATGATTAACATGACTGACTTGCTAATTTTTTTTATTTTTGTCATTGTAATGCATTTTGACCGGAACTAGCTGCAGAATGCAGACATTCCGTAGCTAACCGGAAATTCTACAGCTGTCTTCACATTTAGGCATGTTCCAGGTGGCCTCTCAAGAAAAACCGCATATGGGTATATTCCACGTCATGTCTACATTGTTCGTTGCTCACCATGAAGGAAAAACCAAATTCTGGATATGGTTTTGGTACGTGGGAACTCATTTAAGGAAGCAGATTTCTAATAGGACTGTCTTAGTCCAGATGTCCTTTTCCTTTTTATGCTGCCACTTTAAGAGTCCTAGTATGATTTTGATAAGGAAAGACAATGATCCTCGAATTGTTGCAAGTCTTGTTATGTAAATTTGTTATAAAAACACTTGGGAAACCGAGAGATAGGCTAGATTTTTCTCTAGATTTTGCTTAGATTTTGTGCTACATTTATGAAGACGCAGATTGCTCTGTTCAAGTTATTTCTCCTTTAATGAAGAAGACAGTATTGTTTTGAAAGCGTTGATTTGATTTGGAGTTAGAGTTCGTCTGGTGGTAGAGGGCCCCTGCCTCCTGCACGGTTTTACTTGCATAATTTAGATAAGTATCCTAGCCGCCTTTACGTTTTTGAAGTTGAATTCGTAGTTGTTTTCATTAGCTACTATAGTTATACTTATTCTAAAAACTCTTCCAAAAGAAGAAGCTCTTCCAAAAGATCATGATAATGAATGGGAAATGGCTATAGTATTGTAGGATTTAATTGCAATCTCTTTTGTTCACCATCACAGTTATACTTATGCTAAGTACTCTTCCAAAAGAAGAAACTCTTCCAAAAAATCCTTATAATGTCTTAAGCATGATTGTGATCTTGAACGTTTCAGTTGTGTGTTTTCACTAAGTACCATAGCTATTCTTGCTCTTAAAAATCTCTTCCAAAATATCATAGGGATGGGTGGGAGACAGCTATGATACCTTAGTTTTTCATTGCTTTCAGTCTTTATGTTTGCATTTGCACTGAATTGTACAGTTAGGATTGTTCTAAGAAACTCTTCCAAAATACCAATCATGATGGACAAACAGACTGTATAGTTCCATAGAATAATGCATGATAGCCTAGTTAGGATACTCCAGAGTTTAATTGCACTTAATTCATGCTCAGTTATTTTGTTTTAAGTTTGATAATGACTTGGTAGTTCAGCACTCTTTTAGATTAGTGACATCTTAAGTTCAGTTTTAGCTTAACTCATTGCATTTGCACTCCACATTCAGTTGTCATTCACTTCATATTAGATTACTTCAGTTGTTAAACTTAACAAAACAACCTTCATTATTTACAAACCTCTTCTTGTTCTAAAATCTATAATTGATTCATAACCATATGAACAGAAGACAATATCATTTTAAGGCCTGAAGTACTTCTGCAACTTCTTTATCATCTCACAAACAAACATTTCCTCAAAAGACTATTTTAAAAATCTATAACCTTTGAGTGAAGTGTAGTGCTATCAAACTAAGTTGCAGAATAGAGTTAGGAACTAGTCTTAAAGTAGAGATCTTATGATGGTATCAATGTTTTACTCCAAATATGCTTCAACAAATCTCTAATCATGGATAAAATGTTGCATCATTATAAGTTAGTTGTTTAACTGTTTAGTTAGGAGAATTTGCATGCTTAGCTGACCATGTCTCAAGCTCTCTCTCAAAATACCTTTGATGAAATAATTTGACAAGTTGAGTTTATGTTTTGAATCATTTGCTTAAAATTCATTATCAAGCTTTGTTTCTATTTAGTCATAGTTTGGATTTGATTTTGTTTCAGTAGTTGCCTTTGCATTCACCACTTGTCATCAACCAATCAGGTTTCACTCTGTTTTAATCATTAGCTTCTTTCCACTAGCTTTCTAGTAATTTTCCTTGTGAACATAAATCATCACAAAAGACCAAAAAACATCATAAAACACTAAACACAATGCATTAAGAGACAAAACACCTAGGCACATACGGTGCAGTTCACTTCAGTAGTTTACCAACCCTGGTTGACAATTAAATGAACTCAATTTAGGAGACTAGATTGAGACCAAACATTTTGGCGCCGTTGCCGGGGAAGTGAAAACTAGGTAACCTTTGTTTCTTCGCATCCAAAAAAAATTATATGCGTAGGGAGAGAGATTCAAGGGGAAGATTTATAAGCAGCAGAAGTAGAAGTTTGTTTTTTAGAACACCACTTGTTTCATCTAGATCCAGAGCTAGTACACCTTCAACTTAGACCCACATTCCATCCTTTACTGATCCTGGACTTCTAGAAGTTCTAAGGTCAACTATTCCATTAGAGAAACCTTCCACTTCATCCACTGAACCTGCCATAGAAGAAGATCTAAAAACTCCTGTTAGGGACACAAATCTTTCCACTTCCACAAGAGAGTCAATCATGGCAGAAGAAGGAGGAGGAGGAGTCTTTAATGGAGAACACACACTATTTGGAGGTAGAGGTAGAGGTAGAGGAGAAGGAGGTAGAGGTGCAGATGGAGGGAGAGGTATAATAGGAAGCTCTTTTGGGTTCCCTATAATTGATGAAGAAACCAATACAACCATGAAAAACATTTCACCCTCTGTCCTTCCAAACTTCTATGGACTTAAAACTGAAGATCCTGAAACCTTCTTATTTGAATTTGAAGTACTGTGTAGAACTTATGAATACTTACAAGATGCTCAAAAATTGAAACTATTCCCTTCAACCTTGAAAGGAGCAGCATTGAAGTGGTTTATGAGTCTAAGCAACAGTTCTATTAGAACATGGGAAGACATGAAACAAGCATTTCTAGAGAGGTATTTGGATTATTGTATGCCGGTTAATGATAAGGAAGAAGTGTTCAAGATGTTACAAAAAGAAGATGAAAATTTGGAAGATTTGTTGGAGAGATTCAATTACAACATCAAAAGAGCAAAAATGGAAAACCTAGATCAAGACACCTTAAAAGCTCTTTTGTTGAAAACAATTAGGGATGAATGGTTGGATATCCTCAACATGATGGGAAAAGGGGATATATCACAGCTCACATTAGTAGAAATATCTGAGTTATGTATCAACCTTTCAAGAGGGAAATCTAAAACTGTCAAAGGTCCAAGAGATCCTGCTCTTGCAAGGGCAAGTAAGTCTGCTTCTGGGACAGTAAGTAGATCAGAAATAGGACACATGCTTGATGATTTTAAATCTGACAGTTTAGGGAGTCTTAGTGAAAAAATAGATACCATCAAGATACAAAACAAGAAAAAGGCTGAATCTGATGCCTTGGTAATCTTTTGTCCCAAATGTAGAAAGAAACATGCCTAGAGAGAGTGTCCTTTGGATGTAAAAGTTGTAGAAACCTGTGTTATTTGTTCTGAAAAACATGAAACCAAGAATTTTCCTTCTCTTCCTGGTCTCAAAGCTGTCTTTCAGGAGGAAACTCCTACAGATTCCACAGAGTCTCTCAATTTTGTATCTAGAAGACCTTGGCAGGGACCTCAAACACAAGGATTCCATGATCAGATGTATAATCAACCTCCACCTTGGAATTCTTGGCAGCAACCTTGGCCCCAATTTCAAAATCAATATCAATCTTGGGCACAAGGAACGCAAAGTCCCTATGGAAGATATTCTCCATACTATCAGTATCCACCATCCTATCCACCATACCCACATTTTTATCCTCAAAATCCTCAACAAAATTTTCCTCAAAATCTTCAACAAAATTTTCAACAAAATCCTCAACAACATCATTAGAACCAACCACATCAAAATCAACCACTTTCATTACCATTCCCTCAAAAATCAAATCAATTTCCTGCTCAACCCATACCAAACCCCAATAATAAGAACCCTCAGAATACATACATGATAGAAGGCCAACAGTTTCCAACTTATTTAATTACTCCTCCAGACCTTAGTGATGTTCAACTTAGGTCTGGAAGGATACTTGAAAAGAGGAAACCTTCTGTGATCATACAAGAACAAGATAACTCTGAGGAAGACTCTCTACGGGTGAATAAAAGTCTTGAGGAAGACACATCCTTTCAAGACCCAAACACTGAAAAATTAAAGCAAAATATCCAATAAATTCAACTCCTGTATTAGAGCAACCATCCACATCTACTTCTATACCTCCCTTTCCAGAAAGATTACAAATTGATAGAGGTGTAGAAAAACAAATCATGGTGCCTAATTATGATTTCCTAGATGAGCTGAGAAATGTTTGCATTAAAATTCCATTATTACAAGCCATCAAGGAAATTCCAATGGAAATTCCAATTTTAGCAAAAACAATAAAGGAGTTGGGCATGAAAAAAATAGGAAAAAGAATCAAAGAGACAAAGAAAATTCAATTGAGACAAATAAAGCAGTATATTATGTGATGGGCAAGATTTCTCTATTCAAAAGCATTCCTGACCCAGAATTCCAAATGGAGTCAAATTCACATCAATGTGAATTGAAATTCAAAACACACCTATTGACTTAGGAGCAAGACTAAATATCAGTGAGTAGACAACCATGACAAATTGAAACTTCCTGACCTCTTTACACCCACACTATTAAAATTAGCAGTATAGATCCAGGATCGTACCGTATGGGTAATAGAAGACATTCCAAGATCCCCAGACTCTTGGGAGTACCCCTGGATTTCATGATCCTAACTCCTAAGAATAATCTAGAGGCCATCCCTGCTACCAGGAAGACCTTGGTTAGCTACAACTGATGCTTTCATTAGCTGTAGATCTGGTGATATGTACATCTCTGATGGTAGTTCAACTAAGAAATTTACCTTGTATCCTCTAGCAAGAACAATTACATAATTAGATGATACTTAATGGATAGAGGATGAAGAAGACTTACAACCTCTCTTCACAATTTCAAAAATTAGTGAAGATAGCCAGATTCTGAATACCTTGGAAAACTTTGAATCTTCTTCGGAATATAAGCATGAACAATTTCAAGAAGAATCCAACATTGAGTTTTTGTCATCAAGGCAAATGTCTCTTCATTCTAGTTCAAATTTGGTAGTTTCCACAGGAAAAATTTTTCTGCAAAACTTTGAAACATAAACAAGAACCTAGAAAAATCTCAACAAGAAGAGTTAGTCAAAGTATTACAGAGACATTCTTCTGCATATGCATGGGAATACACTGACATGAAAGGGATAAGCCCCAAGACTTGTACTCATCACATCTATATAGAGGAAAATTGCAAACCGATCTGACAACCTCAAAGACGGATGAATCCAAATCTTAGGGAAATTGTTAAAGAGGAATTGCAAAAATTGTTAAATGTTAATTTAATATATCCTATTTCAGATAGTCAGTGGGTTTCTCCTTTGGTAATTGTGCCAAAGAAAAATGGAAAATGGAGGGTGTGTGTTGACTACCGAGAACTAAATAAAGCTACTCTTAAATACCATTTTCCTTTACCTTTCATAGATCAAGTATTAGATACATTTAGCGGGAAAAAAAAAAAAAGTACTTTTCATTCCCAGATGGGTTTAGTGTTAGGTGGTTACAATCAAATCCAAGTAGCACTTGAAGACCAAGATAAAACCACATCACTCCGTCCTTGGGTACCTATGCCACTTATTTCCATTTGGATTATGTAAATAATGCACTCCGCAACATTCCAAAGGGTGCAAAATTAGGAATTTTTCTGACCCAATACATGATTTTGGTAGAGGCGTTGGATGACTTGCCAGCTTTATGGGAATACATTTGAAGAGGCTTTGGGAAACTTGGAAAAGCTTAAAAGATGTTTAAGAAGCAAACCTTTTCACTTAGTCATGAAAATGTTTTATGATGTTTACAGCAGGGATTGTTTTAGGACATCACATTTTAGAAGATGGAATTAAAGTTGATAAATATAAAGTCGAAGTCATCTCCAAACCATCAATTCCAAGTTGTCAAAAGGATGTTAGAATTTTTCTAGGATTCACAGGATATTATAGAAGATTTATAGAAAATTTCACCAAAATAGCATCTCTTCAAATTACTCACCAAAGATTGTGAATTGTAATCTGAAACACACTGTACTGAAACTCGATAGAAAAATTAAGCACCTACATTAAGGGGACCTTAATCGGAAGTTGCCTTTTCATATCTCGACAGATAAGCCTCCGATATTACCAGGGAGCAAGATTAAAGGTAAAGATTTGATTCCCTATGCCATCTATTATATCAAGAAAATTCTCTGAATTCTCTGAATTCTCACAGAGTTAAACTATATCAGAATCGAAAAAGAGTTTTTAGTCGTTGTTCATGCCATAAACAAATTTAGACACTATATAACAGGCTATGAAACTTTTGTTCACACATATCACTCCGCAATTAGATATTTAATGAACAAATCAATTACTAATGGCAGAGTCATAAGATGGTTATTGATTTTACAAGAATTCAACATTACCATTCTAGATAGGCCTGGAAAACAAAACACAGTAGCTGATTTCCTATCTAGACTCCAAAACATCCAAGACAATACCCCAGTTGAAGATCAATTTCCCGATGAATATCTTTTTGCAATTTCTACTCAAACTCCTTGGTTTGCTGACATTGCTAATTATTTAGTTTCAGGGAAATTTCCTTCAATAATGAATGCAAGAGACAAAAGAAAAACTGGCTAATGATAGTCCAACATTCATGGGTCGCTAATGAGTTGTACAAGACAGTCTAGATTTGATCAATAGAAGGTGTGTTCGATGATGAGATGCCCTAGATTTCTCAGGCATGTCATGACGAACCCTGCGGTGGACATTTTGCTGACAAGAGGACAACCTATAAAATCCTTCATTTAGGATATTATTGGCCATCCATCTTCAAAGATGCCAAAGAATATGTCAAAAGGTGTGACAGTTGTCAAAGGGTAAGGAAACCTGCTCCTTCAAATGAAATGCCATTACAACCTTAGGTACTTATTGAACCTTTTTGAAAATGGGCCTTGGATTTTGTCAGACCTATCAATGCTCTATCTAAAAAAACAGTTATATATTAGCTTGGTAATTACTATAGCACAAGTGGGCAGGAAGCCAAACCCATTGTCTCTAATGAATCAATCAGACATTTTTGAGATATTTTTACTCATTTTTATGTCCCGTGTCCCAAGGAAATTGTTACAGATCAAGGAGCTCAATTTACATCAAGGCTAGTGGGAGCAATGATGGAGAAGTACAAAATCGACATAGAACATCTACTCCTTATCATCCACAAGCAAATGGTCAAGTGAATCCACTAATAAGGTCATTGAAGGAATCAAAATAAAGACCTGCTCATTTACATAGAAGAGATTGGGTAGATAGGCTTCGAAGCCTTTAGGCCTATAGAACTACATGGAGAAACAGTCACACTTATGAGCTTGCTTTATGGAAAGCAAACAGCTTCCACAGTTCCAGATTCAAACTTTCAAAATGGCAGTTCAGCTAGGACTTGATTTAATGGAGGCACAAAAGCATAGACTGGAGCAAATTAATGAATTGGATGAGATCAGACAAGATGCAGTTCAGAAAACAAGTCTAGTCCAGCAACAAAGGGCTAGATGACATGACAAGTACATCAAAGAGAATAAATTCAAAGAGGGTGACTGGGCTCTCTTGTTTGATTCAAAATTCAAGGATTTTCAAGGTAAATTTCACACGCATTGGCTTGGGCCATATGAAGTTGTTGAAATTTTTGATAATGGAGAAGTAAAAATCAGAACTATAGATGAAGAAAAGGTCACTTTTCTTGTGAATGGTCATAGATTGAAGCTATATCAAAAACCACTCTCAAGAGAAGAATTTGTCAAGAAGTTCCAAGAAAGCAGTGATATGAAGTTAATGAAGAAGAATCTCTCTTCTTCATCAACTTGAGTAAATTTTTCTCAAGCATTTCTTGAAAAATAAAAATAAAAAAAATTATTAAAAATAAATAAAAAAATAAAAAATAAAAAATAAAAGGTATAACATGAAAACCAATCATTGATTGGCATTTTTATACAGAAAAGATAGGGTGAAAATCAGAGTCTCTCTGACACTCTAACTTTTCCCATTTTTGTTTTTACAAGCAGCTGTCACAAAAATCATAAGTTCAGATCCATAGTGCTTATGATCCATCTCATTTCATTTCACTCTATTCACTTATTCATCCATACTCCATTTCATCCCATCATTCATATTTCACTTCATTCCACATATCATTCATCTCATTCCATACTCCATCCATCTCATTTTCATGACAAAATTCAAAATTTGATGTCTTGTTGTAAATGAATAAAACATGTCATGAATTGAAGTGCAGTTCTTATGTTCTTTCACTCCATTTCATAAATTGAATCCATTCCATTTCATCATCCACTTCATATATATCATAACTCATCATCCATCTTCATTCACACCATATAAAATTTCACCTATATTCCAAAAACACTCCATTCCATGATTAAAATGCTCTACAGGAACATTCTGCAACTCAACAGACATTCTGCAGCTGATCAGCCTTTCTGCAGCCAGACAGTCTTTCCGCAGCTACAAATCCTGAAGGCATCAATCAGCAGACATTAGAATTGCAACAAAATGATCCAGTTTATCCAGGAATCAAAAGCATCAAGAAAGATTATGAAGACTTTTCCAAAGGTGAACAAAGAAGACAAAGACTTGAGAAAACCGCAGTTAAATAGTGCTCTTATTTAAATTATAATGGCATTTCTCATGCAAAAGTTTATGTTAGCTTCTATTTATGGGTTAACTTAAAAGGTTGTTTTAATTATTTTTATTGATCAAGACCAATAAACCCTCCATTGACTTTGGATTAAAATCTCTCATTTCAAATTCCATGCCCGACATCATTTAAGCGGTTAAAGTGGCCGAAGTATTTGAATTCTTCACGTCTCTTAACCAAATCATTCAATGATGATTCTCTTTGTCGTTGTAAAATCTCTGCCATCTTTTCAATCATTAATTCATTTCCTCCACCTCACTCCATTACCTCATTCCGTGACCACTACCATCACTCCATTCTGTAGCCAGCATTTCATTCCGTAGACAAAGATACTCTTATCACCGAAAGCAGAGCAAAAGGATATCAGTTTGAATATCAAAGCATTATCATTGTAAACGCAGAGGTATAGCATTGAGCATTATCATTGTAAATGGAGAGGTATAGCATTGAGCATTATCATTGTAAATGCAGAGTAGAGCAAAAGGGTAAACTCAGAGGTATAGCAGCGTGAGAATTTGAAGCCATTTGATTCCGTGGGCAGACAAAGTATCATTGTGGGCAGAGATTGAGCATTATCACTATAAACACAGAGGTATAGCAGAGAAGAATTTGAAGCTATTTGCCACCGAGAGACAGAGGTATAGTAGTGTGGGAAATTTGAAGCCATTTGTTACCAAAAGACAGAGGTATAGTAAAGGGAATTTGCTTTTGACTCAAATCAAGAGACAGCTTAAGGAAGAAAAGGTAATCAGGAAATCTGCTATGAAGAAAGGAGAGGGATCTTCTCAGCCTAGAAGAAGCCACAGACTAAAGGGGAAACTGAAGAAAACACTAATCAAACAAACAGGGGTAATTAATATAGAAGATGAAGAAACATCCATTGAAGAATATGTTGAACAGGATTTTAATGAAGGAACCCCTGAAATTGACCCTGCTCAACAAGAAATATATGACTATGTGGAAACTTTGGAAAGGAGAGCTTCAGAAAGCAAGGAGAAAACCTCTAGTCCTCCACTTTCTGAAATAGATGTATTAAGAAGGGATAGGTATGAGTTGGAAATACTTAATAGACACATCAAAAATGAGAATGAAATTCTCAAAGATCAAGTCAAGCTCAAAGCTGATATGGACTCAACCTTATCCCTACATATAGACAAAGTGGAAAGGACCAATGAAAAGTTGAAGCAAAGGAACAAGAAACTAATCAAGGCACTCACCAACCTAAGGTTCAAACTTGTTATCAGAAAACCCAGAAGATCTTTAGCTTCCAGACAAAGGAGAAGTAGAGGATTAGATGTCCTTGCAGGTTTCCAGAAACATAGGATAATTTGGTATGAGGACATGCAAGAAGACAGCAATGGGGGTATGTTGAGCCCCAAGATTGTGCTTTCTTTCATCTTACTTTACCTCATTTTCCTTTTTCCATTGTTATCCCAGACCCAAATGATCAATGAAATTAGTTAAAATTACTTTTAGAATGATTAACATGGCTAATTTGCTAAGTTTTGTGATTTTGTCATTGTAATGCATTTTGATCAGTCCATTTAATGCGCACCCATAGCTAACCGTTTATCTTGACAATTGGCCACGTTGATATGTTCTGTGGCCTCTAAGAAACGTATATGGGCATAATCCACGTCATGTCTACATGGTTCGTTGCTCATCATGGAGGAAGAAACGTAATTGGCATGGTTTTGGAACATGGGAACACATTTAGGAAGGAAGAATTTATTAGTTCATCTTGTACCGTATGTTCTTTTTCCTTTTCACTGTACCTCTTCAAGAGTCCTAATGTGATTCCTATATGAGCATTGTTCGAATTGTTGCAAATTTTTTTATTTACATTTGTTATATAAACACTTGGGAAACCAAGTTCTAGGCTAGATTTTATGCTGGATTTCATTCCAGATTTTGCTTAGATTCTATGCTACATTTCTGAAGACGCAGAGTGATATGTTCAAGTTATTTCATCTTTAATGAAGCAGACAATGTCATTTTGAAAGCGTTGATTTAATTTGGAGTTGAATTCCATCAGGTGGTAGAGGGCCCCTGCCTCTTGCATGGATTTATTTTTGTAGATTAGATAAGTATTCTAGGTGCCTTTACGTTTCTTTTGAAGTTGAATTAGTAGTTGTTTTAATTAGCTACTGTAGTTCTACTCATTCTAACTCTTCCACAAGAAGAATCTCTTCCAAAAGATGATAATGATGAATGGGGAATGGCTATAGTATTGTAGGATTAGAAGTTGAATTCGTGGTTGTTTTTAATTAGCTACTGTAGTTATACTCATTCTAACTCTTCCACAAGAAGAAGCTCTTCCAAAAGATTATAATGATGAAATGGGAAATGACTTGTAGTATTGTAGGATTTAGTTGTAGTTTTTGTTGTTCACTATCATGCTTACACTTGTTCTAATCACTCTTCCACAAGAAGAAACTCTTCCAATAAATTCTTAAGGAGTCCAAGACATGACCGTGATAATGAATGATTTAGTTGTGTGTTTGCACTAAGTACCATCTCTGTTCTTGCTCTTAAATGCTTGTCCAAAATATCATAATGATGAGTGGGATATGGATATGATATCTTAGTTTTTCATTGCTTTCAGTCCTTTATGTTTGCATTTTCTCTCAATTACACAGTCCGAATTGTTCTAACTCTTCCAAAAGAAGGAACTCTTCCAAAATATCAACAATGATGGAAAAACAGACTGTATAATTTCATAGGATAATGCATGATAGTATAGTTAGGACACTCCAGAGTTTCATTGCACTTAATTCATGTTCAGTTGTTTTGTTTTGGGTTTGATAATGCCTTATAGTTTAGCACTGTTTTAGGCTAGTGACATTTTAGGTTTGGTTGTAGCTCAAATCATTGCATTTGCACTCCATAATCAGTTGTCAGTCACTGCATACTGGATTACTTCAGTTGTTAAACTTAACAAAACAACCTTCATTATTCACAAATCTTTTCTTGTTCTAAAATCCATAATTGACTCATCACTACATGAACAGAAGACCATATCACTTTAAGGCCTGAAGTACTTCTGTAATTTCCTCATCATTTCATAAACAAAGCTCTCCCTCAAAAGACTACTTTGAAAAGAAATCAGTAACTCTTGAGTAAGGTTTTGTGACATCCAATTAAATTGCAGAATAGAGTTAGAAAACTAGTCCTAGAATAGAAGATCTTATGATGATATCAATGATTTATTCCAAACATACTTCAACAAATCTCTAACCAAGGATAAAATCTAACAGGTGGGTCCAACAGGGGATATAGGGACCAGTTTCTCATATAAGAAATAATTTATATAAAAATGGAATAAAATCAACATGAATAGAGTGATCTATTCTAATGATAACATAAATAAAACTAAATCTAACTACTTCTCGGGATTGCAGTAATTTATATGATTATGGAATAAGATTTCATAAGCATGAAACAATAAAGATCATCGCATACTAAATGAATATAAGCACATTAAAGAAAATAAATCATTGTAATTGATTTAGGTGATGAAGAACATTAATCATATAACATATCTCTAAGGCACTCATATAACAACATATCATTCAATACATTTTATCAGTAGTAAGAAGAATATATGTCATTTCAATGCTTATCGGATAGAGACAAATAGATAGAAACAAGTTTGATAAAATCTTAGAAACATAAAAAGATTAATACACAGATAATAATACCTGTTGCATCATAGCTTAGTTCTGAAAAGATAGCCTCTAGGCTTAAACTTCCAATTAGATACTTTTGTTCAAACAATATTGTAAGTTCCAAAAGCCTCCTTCTCAAAAATATGGACCCATTTCTAAATGCATGAAAGGGGTTTAAATACTAATAAATATTACAAAAATACAAGACTTGTGAAATAATTCTTCTAAAATATAAACTAAAAGCTATGAAATTAAAATGCATAAGTTATAACGGTATCATGACTGTTTCTCGGATCCACACTCTAATTTTTCCTTGAGCTAGCATCCTTTAATCATATATTCGAGCTGGGGGGATGAATTGGGTGCATTCTCATCTGGCCCGTGAATATTGCATCATTGAGTGTTGGAAGAAGTTGAACTACAGTGTTTGAAAGACACTTCAGCACTCCCAATTTATTGTGATGTTTGATCAACAAGTACCTGTAAATTTCCATGTTTACCTTTGTCAAGTTTTCTATGTCAAGAGCCTTTTTGTTTGACATTTCTTGCCAATATTGTTTTAAGAAGCTGATTTCTGGCATGGTGTATTTTGGTATTTCTTGGATAAGATTGGCTTATAGGAGAGAATATTTTATGTACTCAGAGATGTTGGAAGACATATTTTTAGCTCTGATGATAGCTAATTCAACACTTTTAATTTTCATATCCCAATCTCCAAATTATATATTTTATTGATTCTTCAAGACGAGGAAGATCGGTCACTCTTCCCTGTACATTTTCTTGCCAATATATATACTTTGACACCTTATCATCATTCTCTTCATAATAAATCCACCAATTAGAAATTTGAGTGACTAACTTATCACTTGTCTTAATTTTTTCTTGAATCTGTTTGTACTTTTGACAAAAAATTGTTTGTTGTTTTACCGGTAATGTTTCCATTTATGTTGCTTCTTTCTTCACCTCATTAATCTCTAGTTTCTCTTAGAGCTTTTGAATGTTCTGTTGTAATTGATGAACTATTATATCCTTCTCTTTAATTTCATTTTTGAATTTTAGTTTGAGACCTTCAAATTCCTGTTGTAGATTATCAATACTTGATTGCAACTCCTGCTCGATATTTTGTTTTTCATTAAAGAAAATTTTCTCCATTTGAGCACTTTTCTTATCTTTCTTCATAATTAATGACTCAATATTAGCTTCCTAATTAATATTTGTGTCTACATAAGCACCTGCAAACTGAGATAATCTACGAAGTTCTTTTCCTGGAGCTGACTGAGTTTCTTTCCAGAGGACATGCATTGATGTCGTATCCATAGGAAGTTTTGGAGAATCTTCCATCTTTCATTTCTTCTTTGACCTAGATACAACTTCTTTGTGCTTTGGACTGTAAAATACATCCAATGCAGGTATTTATTCAATCTTCAGTATTATTTCTGTTGTTGGGAAAGAAGGGATGATCTCCATATCTTGGGCTGATGTTTCTCTTTTTTTCTCCTCTGTATCATTGAGCTTTAGTATATGATTTTTCTCAAGAGAAATTTCAGAAATATCTATAGTAAATAATATTTCTTGAATTTCTCCTTGAACTTTGGAGTCATCTAGATTAGAAGAAACATGTTGAATGATTGGTTGTCCTATATGAATTTTTGTTTTTAGAGTATCTTCAGTAGGAAGAGTTTCTGGAAAAATAGCACTATGATCAGCAGGAGTATTAGTATTAGATAATGCTTTCTCAAAACTTTCCAAATCTTGATTAAACTTCTCTTCCTGTGGAATATCTACGATTTATGTTTCTACTATTGGTACTAGTACCTGAACTAGAGGAATTAGAACCAGAATCTGTTCTGCTTATGGCACTGGCCTGTGGAAAATGTAGTCGTGCTGATGAGAATTCCTTTGTTCTCTATATTCTTTGAATCGTATCAAATATTCTCGACTGAACCTTTTGGTTTCTATTTTCTGAACCTTGAAAATTTTGGGATTGATTCGAACACATCATCAAATTTATCAGGCTCGCTTGGAAATGTTCACAACTTAACTTGATTCATTATTTCTCTAGCAACGCCATATGAATCATAACTTTTGTTTGGTAGCATTAGAAAATTGAAGGTTTTTAATCCATCAATTTCAAGATAGGAATGATTGAAATTTTTGAGAGTATATGACCCACATGAAATAGGAAAAGTTGGCCAAATTGTCTTTTTGGCATCTTTAAGAAATTTAGTAAAACCATTACCTACAGTCTTATAAGATATTTCCTTAGCTAATCATTTGTCTGGAATGTATAATGGTAGGACATGAGGGCAAGAATGACTTCCGAAAATTCATATGTATGTGTAAAATTCTTCATCGAATCACCTTCCTATAGGCTTGATACTTTTATTGCCTTCATGGGTGACTCTAGGAATTTTTCTTTCAAAAATGACTTGAAAAAATGGGAGCATTATATCATTACATATTTTTTGTTTTGTTTTCTAAGTAAGACTAGATTCTATTACTGGAAAATATGGTACATACAGAAGTGTGCCTTCATAGGCATTGAGAGTTCAGCACAATATCAAAAATAGCGCTGCCCACAGGGGGAAACCAGCCCGAGAAAAGTTTAATAGCTGCCTCAAAGGAGGAAACCAGCATTGAGAAAAAAACCATAGGACTGTAGCAGTACAAACCAGCATTGAACATAAACATAGGAATGTAACAGTGCTTTGACAAGCCAGCAGGCCAGGATTTCTGAAAACACCATCTAGACAAAAAATCTGACCTGAAAGACAAAAAATAACTGTGAGTCCTAGATACCATAGTCGTTAGAGGGGGGTTCTTCTTCGATTCTGCATCCGTAGCTGTCATCATCATCGTCCAGAGTGGGATTTTCTGCCGCGCCTACTTCGTGCTGCTCCATTGGCGTGCCTTTGACACTAGAATTGCCACCGCCATGTCTGCCTCCCCCAGCTTCTTGCAAGCGGTCCTTCACACCAGTTTGGATAGCCTGGTTAGACCCAGGGGTGCGAAGCTGAATTCTAGGATGCGCAGGAGGCAAGGTCATCGAGCCGAATTGAGGGAGTTCTTTGAACGTTACAGAAACCGTCGCCACCACAAGAGGTTGGGAAGTAAGACAGGGGAAATGAAACAAGGCCATGGATGGGTTGACCAGGTGGGCAGACTCAGCGCTGCGAGGGCCAGAGGGAGGCGGATGGACTTGGGCGTCGTGCGGAGGAGAGGGCGGGTGATGGACTTGCGAGGAGGGGCCACGTTCAGGCCTGCGCCTGTTGGAAGCGAGAGGAGAGGCGCCATGGGGGGAATCAAAAGTTGAGGATGTCGAATTGCTGGAGGGGGAGTGACGCCTAGAGGAAGGCCTGGCTCGAGTGCTGCCTCTGCGGCATCTGAGCCTGTGCCGAAGCCAAGGCATCTTCCCACCTGGAGAGCACAAATGATTCGGTGAATGTTACAGAGTGACAGGCGAGAGAGACTGAGGCGAGGCTCCAAGAAGCAAAGGGAAAAACGGGCTTTGAGAGTGATGAAAACCAGGTAAAAACTCCACGCAGCAGTAACTATTGCATCGCCTGCCCAGTGCTGTGCGGGAGCTGGAGAGCTTGGCTTCCAGAGGACAGCCAGAGCAGAGCGGAGAAATGAAATTATGCATGTCGACGAGCCAAATAAATTGCAGAGCCCAGCACTTAGGCATCGAGGAGGTGGAAATGCGCTTGTAGCTGGAGGACGACATCGAGTTAAGGTTGCAGCCTCGTCTTCCCCACCGGCTTGAATGCCAACTCGGTTGACGGACTGTGATATTAATGCTATCAATGCAATTTGAATGCAGATGGCCGGCGGCCATGTGGCCTCGCCACGCGCCGGCCTGACCACCAATCTTCACCGTGTCAAGTGGATGCACCCGCATCTGGGGATATCATTACATATTTTGAACATATGATAGTGGTATTTTGATTCCCACAGGAATTCTAACTGTACAAAGATGGGAGTTTTGACTTTTCTGGTCCATTTCCATCCTAATGACGGAAATTCAATAGAAAAATAGACAACATCTAGGTTAAAATAAATCATATAAAAAGGAGTGATTGTACTAGATGAGAGATTACAATTTTCTCTATAGACAGTGATACATCTAATAAAATTATCAGATAGAATATTAGCCCAATCAAGAATATCTCCATCAGAGGTTGCTTCTATCAGGGGTGTCCAATCTTCCTTAAACTTGGTTGTATTTGTAGACCCAAAAAGACGACACATCACTGCAACAATTTGCGAGAATGGGATTTTAAGAGAAACTACTAAGTACATACCCTTGTCGTCACGTTTATGGTGATTAGGATCTTTTCTCCAATATTTTATTACATCTACAAGATGTTCATTATCTCGTATGAATTCTTGAACAAACTGGTTATCATATCTCTTCTGGGGCTCTGGCAATTTATACATATCTTTCAAATCTGACGACCTGAGAGAACCAATGACTATTTTTGTTCTGGTAACAAAATATCTATCTCGAATGTCCAGATGATCCAACACCCATTTTACTAATTCAGTGTATGGAAAAATTTTAGGACGGGTAGTAATTATGTGAAGAAAAAGAGTTAGTTATGTCAGACCATGAGTCTAAATCCGTGGATGCAAAATCATTAACTACAACTTTTTGTTTAGAATTACTTGTGGATTTTCATTCTAAAACAACTGATAGATCCCTTCCCAGCTTGAGGAACCAATTTCGAGGTTGCATGTTGTGTTTGAGATTAAAGAATCCATCTCGTTGTTTTCCTCTTACTGAACATCTAACTAAGGTGGGGTAGCAGACTTGCTTCATGCTTTAATTAGCCTTGACATCCTTTTATGCCTAAGTTTCCAAAATTACCCTGTCGAAAAGAAAACCAGAAAGGGTAAGATAATATCACGTCAAATGTTATTAATTGTCGTATCAATTTAACTCACGCATAAGGGAAATCCTTGGTATTGAATATGAAATAATTATAAAATCGATTACAGACCTTGAGATCATAAAAACACCTAAATTATCATTACATTGATAGCATGGGTTCATGTGAGTTTGACAGTTGTTATTGTATCGGGATCTGCAAATCAACCTTTTCATGATTAGTGAATTTTCGGCACCTCAAAGCAATCTGCGAAATTCGATACTGCGATAAATTTTATGAAATAATGCGATACCAGGATGCCTTAGATGACAGAATCCGATATCAATAATAGTTACTTGACGAACTTCATTGTTTCACATATCGACAGTTCATTGTTTTGCATATCGGCGTTTCACTATTTCAGATATCGGCGATTTTTTGTTTCGTCATTTTTCATTTTGATGATTTAATTCCTGCTCTTGTACTCTTAGCCTTTATGGGTTCCTTAGAGCATTTTTTTTATGATTTTCTTATGTTTTTCAAGAAAAACTTAGTCTAAAAAATGAATTTTAAGTTTTATTTCTAATAAAATGAATTTAATCCTAAAAATTTTAAAAGGGTCCCCATTATTCTT
The DNA here is from genome assembly GCA_034641835.2 of Pinus albicaulis. Taxonomy (NCBI): domain Eukaryota; kingdom Viridiplantae; phylum Streptophyta; class Pinopsida; order Pinales; family Pinaceae; genus Pinus; species Pinus albicaulis. The sequence continues at coordinate 106,842,288 of CM076571.1, forward strand.
TCTAAGCTATTATACTAGAAAAATGGGGAGGTGTTGTAATACTGCAACACCACCAAACCTCCATATGAATTCCAAAATTCGAAGGGAAGTCTAGGAAGGATCCGTATGAATATGTAACAACATTCCATTTATGGTGTTCATCCAAATCCCTGATTGGTGATTCAATTAGGTTTAGATTATTCCAACGCACTTTAACTGGAAATGTTGTGAAGTGGTATATAGAGCTTAGTGGGGGTACATTTGCTACATTTTTCGATTTGGCTACTATGTTTTAAAACCATTTTCAGTTGTCCATCCGATATGATGTTGGAACTAAGCTATTGGCTAGTTTCCAACAAGACAAAGAAACTCACATTTCTGACCATATTCGGGAATGGTGAAGAAGGAAGAGGCTCGTTAAGTCCTATATCCTCAATGAATTCCTTCTCGAATGGTTTTTAAAATATTGACAGCTATAAATTTCAAAGGATGTGTCACTCTCTGGAATGCTCACTGAAGAACATGCCATATTTAGAGCTTAGCAATTAGAACTGATATATTCTCAATATGGAATCCTCTACAATATTTTTCCTAATGTTCCTCGATCCAAAATTGATTTAGCCAAAGCTAAGCCTAGTCCCCATGTCGACGAGCTAGTTGGATCGATCGATAATAGCACGACTATCGTGCTAAGTCAATTGTTGCAGTTGTCTTTACAAACTGCTCCTTCAGTTTAGGCATCGCCGTCAGTACCTATGCCTTCTCAACCTTTAACTATTAATTTTGTCCAAACTTCAAACCCCAAAGGAAATCAAGAATCTGATGTGAAGAAAAAAGGACGTGGTAAGAATAAAGATAAGGATGGGAAGGGGAATGAAAAAAAATACAGTGATAATACTCGAGAGGGTAAAAAAGAGCTGAATTTTTTTTTAAGTTTCCTTGCAAATTATGAAATGGAGATCATTTAACTCATATTTTACCTAAGATTTAGGAGGCTCAACACTTTTTATCACATTAGGGTTCTTCTAGCTCCCAGGCTATGATGACTAACCCTTTTCCCCAAGGGCAAAAAATTCTTGCTGGTGTGAACATCAATACTAGGACCCCCACAGGGGGTAACCAAGAAGGGGAAACTTCATTGAATGTATACATGATGAGATCTCATGTTTATGTTGCTACAATATAACATGATTATGGTGAACCAGAACCCTATAAGGCTAAGGTTTCTCCTGATGTTCCATAGCTGCTCCACAATGAGAGGCTCGTAGTGGAGCCTATACCTCGGATGTCGAAAAACTCTACAAAACGTTTGACTATAAATCCTAATTCCAAGGCTTCCCAAAATATTCATGTTCATGTGATTAGTGATTGTGTTTTCAATTCCACAAAATATTTGTAGAGGCAATTTAGTATTTAACTTTAGCACATTTTTAGATCGGGTGAATCCAAGATATACATGCTTTTTATATAATTTATACATGGTATCAGAGCATGGGAAATTTCAGAAGTGAAGCAGGAGCTGAGTTTGTGGCTCGATAGAATTCGAATTTTCAAAAAAACTTTCCTAGTGCTACAGTTGATTCAAGATCGAAATGGATTTCAATGGCTTGAGGTTAGAGTATGCACTCGAGGGTAGCTCGAACTACATTTCTTGGAAGGAAGGGATGGAGGCAATACTCAAAGACAATGGCATGAAGGAATTCATTGACAAAGATGTTCCTAAGCTAGATGCTGCATATGCTACCAATCTTGATGCATGGCAAAAGAAAGTGGCAAAGGCGAGGAGGATCCTATTGGAAGGATTATGAGACCACATAGTCTCAAGCCTCCATGGGAAAGCCACACCATATGCTATGTGGAAACCTTTGACGGATCTATTCCAAAGTAGCAACGATCATATTAAATTGGTGCTCAAATATAAAGATCAAGATGGAAAAGGGAAACACCATTCCAAAGTATCTCACAAATTTTTTCCAATGTCGGGATGAACTGGGGAGTGCGGGAATAACAGTCGTTGATGATGATTTGGTGAGCTTGTCTCTCCTAGTGTAGAAATTTTAATAAAATTATGTATTTCCTGGATTCTCTTGATCTAACAATTATATGCCACTGTTAAATACAAAATCATTCTACTATAATTCTTGTGGAAATTTAATCGCTAATTGCAAACACAAGAAGAAATATCAATCACACATAACACAAATGTTTTTACCGGGAAAGCATAAAGCTAAAAACCCCACTATCATATATTATGTATATATCATGTATCATGAAACAATCTCATACAAAACTCTAATCCAAGAGCTTTCACTGCAATATACAATTGTCTCACACTGTCATAAAAAAATTGGCAAATACATGCGCCAATTTACTGCCTCCTGACTGCCTGCCTCCACTGCGCAATCCCTGTTGATTACAATCCATGAATGAATGAGATATTGCCTTGCGTTAACTGCGTAATCCTCATTGGCATCTCCAATGTGTGTATGATTGCATGATTTCACCCACTAATGTCACAACAGATAGTCAAACTTTCCCTTTCACCTATCTCTCAACTGGGTCTCCACTGGATCTAGCATGCATGTAGTTAATGGTAGTAATTCTTCAGTTGCATGTGAGATCACTCCATGTGAATTAATTAATATTTAATTCATTGATATCTCACTAGTGTATCTTTAGTTACAACTAGTTACAACTAGCACAACTGAGTTTAACTCACTTAACTGAGTTAAACTACTTTACAACTCACATAACTACACATCCAACTTTGTTACAACTTCGGATCACTTAGTTACAACTAAGTCCACTTGCATGTCCCACCAACCAACCTTAGAACTCAAAATTCCTTCAGCTAACTAGTTTTCCAGTTCAGTTAACTGAAATCAAGTGCTTCAAGAGAATAGATAAATATTTATTGTCCAATTATTATTAAGAGATAATAATAACTGACATGCATTCTATTTTTAGACATGCGATCTATAAATAGACTTCGCACATGCATCTAAAAATAGAACATCATCTATAAATAAAACTTTCTCACCATTCTCAAAATGGACTCCCACTATAAATAGAATTTTCTCAACATTCTAAAAATATACATACACCTAAAAATAGCCTACGGGCCTCACCTAGTGTAGGTGCTTAATTTTCACTAAGATCATCATCTTGTTGAATCTAAACACTCCCTCTCAACAAGAAAGGGATTATCCTTCACCCAAATATTATATCTATGGTATTCAAATTTTCTCCTGGTGAGTGCCTTCATTAGAATATCTGCATCCTGATCTTCCGTAGGAATGTACTGAAGCAAGATGATCTTCTGTAATATCCCAAAATGGGAACAGCTACACTATTGGGAATAATTTGAGTTATTACCAATGTGGAGCTTCATAAAATCATGAGCATGGAAATGTATAGCAGCTCATTAGATGTAAAATAAAATCATACCAGCAGATGAAATAACCTCAACAACAAGGTGGCCTATATTCTCCTTCCCGGGTGGGGAAATGCAGCAATATAAAACATAAAACAATTGTCTTCAGAAAATTGTGTAATAATAGTGGACACTGGGACTTGGATCCATTATTTTAGACAATATAAAACCCACTTGTAGAATTGGAGGTGAAACAAATGAAACTATCTACATTAAATAGATCTCCCTGTCTCAATATTGCTTAAAAACACCCTGATCCCATGACTTCTCTACAACAGAATTTCTGAAGACTGTGAGAGCGTAATTCTAATGAGGTTTTCTACATAAAATGATGAAATAATACTGATATGGAGCTTTTATTAAACAAATAATATAGAAATGGAGGTTTAACCTCTTTTACACAAAGAAAAAGACACCCAGCAAGGGTTTCTGGCAATATACATGTACAAAAAGCAGGACTGCAGAAAATAACGCAGTCTACTGCAAATCTGCATTAAGCATGGCTGAATATGACATATAAAATCTAAATAATACGGAAAATGGTCAAGGCCCTTCTTATTAGACCTCCCGGAGGGAAATAAGCACCTCCTCCTCAAAGACTAGTACAAAATAGCAGGGTCTAACCCTGCAACTGCAGAGAGGATGCAGTTTCTGAAGGGAACTGCACTGTGGATGAATATGACTGAATGGAACTAAGCCAAATTATGAATTGAAGCTCATATACCTCCCTCTAGATCCCTTTAGCAATCTGATCCAAAGAAAGGATGGAATTCCTGCATGAGAATTCTTTGCACTAAGCAGTGCAACAACTCCGGCTAAACAACTGAAGCATGCAAGTAGTCAAAAGTCCAAAGATAGCTGAATACTGAATGAAATATTTGATGCTATTCCCTCCTTTTTATCTTTTGTGAGCCTCCTCACCCTGGACCCCACACATTGTTGAGGTGACTTCCTAGTGAAGATTCCTCCTCCAAAACTGTGTTGCCCTAGTTGGCTTCCCTCCTCTTTGTAGCATCGTTGTTGACTTGGTCAACTGGGACTAATCCACCTGCAATGCCTCTCTTCACACTAAGGGATCTTCAATCCGGTTCTCATATGTGTGTCTAGGCTGATCCTTGTTCACATTGAGCTAGTTTACTTGGGTGATTTCTTCCTCCTCATGAATGCATGTTGACTTAGTCAAAATTGACTATGTCCACATCTATTTTGCCCTTGTTCACACTTGAAAGTGTAAAATCCAGCTCCTAAGGTGATCTCCTTCCTCATTAAGGTGGAATTTATTCATATCTTTATTGTTCATGGGTCTCCTTCCCATTTATTCCTTTTCTAAGTGAAAGTATCAAAATCTAATATTCCAATTTGCTTGTTTACTGCTAAATATATCAAATACTTCAGGTTGCTCAATGTACAATTTTTCCTCAATGATCCCATTAAGGAACGCAGTCTTCACATCCATCTGATGAATTTTCCAACCCATCTACATTGAGAGAGCAAGGATGTTCTTTATGGAAGAATATTGTCTGACAGGTGAAAAGGTTTCTTCATAATCAATCCCCTCGATCTGTGAGAAGCCCCGGGCCACAAATCTGGCCTTGTATTTCTCAACACTCCCATCAGCAGCTTGCTTTACCTTGTATATCCATCTTGAACCTACCACTGATTTATAAACCGGCCTTGGAACAATTTCCCAAGCACTATTTCTGACAATGGAGTCATACTCCTCCACCATTGCATCTACCCATGTGGGCTTCTCCACTACTTCCTGAAAGGAAGATGGCTCAGTCACAATACATTTTCTCATGAGAGCCATGTATCCAGTGAATCGGTCAGGATATTGTCTTTTTCTGCACTGTGAATTAGGGACTCCTACATTCTGTGCCTCATAAAGTTTAAGCCTCTTATCTTCTGTGGTACGCCTTCTTCCAGTTTTGATGTTTGGATCTGCGTGAGTGGACTCCTCCACTCCATGGACCTCCTCCTGTGGTTGATCCACATCTAGAGACTCATCTTTGGGAACCAAAAGTTCCTCCTTTTCATGTAATTCTAGCTCCCTCTCAAGTGACAACTTCATGGCTTTCCCCTCATTGAATTTTATATCTTGTCGCATAACAGTAATCTTACTGTTAGGAAAATACACATGATAATTATGGGTTGTTTCTGTGTACCCCAAAAATATCTCAACTTCAGCAGTAGGTTCCAGATTCTTCCTGGCGTTCTTGATCACATGCACATAAACAGATGAGCCAAAAATCTTAAAGTGAGAAACATCTAGTTTCTTACCAGTAAAAGCTTCTTCAGGTGTACTCATGCCAAGTAATCTATGAGGACAATGTTTTTGCACATAAACCACAGTGTTGCATGCTTGCGCCCACAAATACATTGGTAGGCCCTGATCATGTAGCATTGCTCGTGTTGCACCCACGATCGTTCTGTTCTTCCTCTCTGCGACCCGATTTTGCTGTGGGTTATGAGGCGCCATGAGTTCTCTTAGAATTCCTTCTTTTCTGCAGAATTCTTTGAATTCGTTAGAGATGTATTCTCCACCATTATCGCTCTTTAGAGTCTTCACTTGCTTCCCTGACTCTTTCTCAACCAATGCCTTAAACTCACAGAACTTTGAGAATGTTTGATCCTTCTTCTGCATGAAGAAGATCCAACATTTATGAGAAAATTAATTAACAAAATTAACATAATACATGTTTTTTGTTGTTGAAGCAACCGAGAATGGTCCACACACGTCTGTGTGAACTCTCTCCAGGAGCACCGAAGCACGGTTCTCCATTTCATGAAAGGTGGACTTTACATACTTACCCATGGTGCAACCCTTGCACTGATCTAATTGAGAAAGTGTTCCCAGTGGAAGTCCAGTAGATATTTGTTGCATGAATTTCAAGGCTCCATGATGAAGATGGCCCAATCGCCTATGCCATAATTCGCCCTCATCCCGGCTCACCACTTTTTCTGTCTTTCCCATCATGGTAGCATAGCCTTCTACCTACAGCTTGTAGAGATTCTTGACTTGAATCCCTATCCTATTGGCTTGACCTATTGTTTTATGTCACAGGAAATCTTTTCCATCACTGAAAACAACGTCATAGTCTCTGTCCTCCAACATCGCGACTAAGACCAAGTATTTTTTCAGACCTGGAACATGCATAAAATATTTCAATTGAAATGGTTTAGCTTAATCCCTCTCAAAGGTAATGGTACCAATGCCGGTTGCATTGTATCTTCCATCATCACCCATATCTATATGCATCTGGAGATATTTCTCCTCCAAATCACTGAAAAGCTTCTTATCTCCCTTCATGTGGAGGGAAGAACCACTATCAAGATACCACACCGATCCCATTGAGCTTGAAACCAAGCATGCGATCAAAGATAATTCAATTTCAAATTTTTAGGCAAGGGATTCATCAGTTGCAGCTCCAACAACCTTCTTTTTCTTCTTTTCTGTGGGCAGTTAGTGGCGAGATGTCCATGTTCGTGACAGTGAAAACAATTCACCTTGGACAAATCTAGATTCTTTCCTTTAGACTCGGATTTTAGGTAGATACACACACAGAAAAAAAAAAAAAAAGGCCCATCTGGAGTTCACTGAACTTATAGATACGGAAGCCAGGCCATTATCCATCGTTCCATCTTCATGGAAGTCAATCTTCTTCACTCCCGGAGAATCCCAATAGAGCCAATCTCACCAAATCATCATCATCAATCGTGATTCCCACACTCCCCAATTCATCCTGACATTGGACAAACTTTGCGAGATACTTAGGAATATTGTCGCCCTTCTCCATCTTGATCTTTTTGAGTTATCCTTCAGTGACAATTTCCTATGGTCATTGTTTCTTTGGAAAAGATCCGTCAAAGCCTTCCACATAGAAAATGGAGTGGCTTTCCCATGAAGGCTTAAGACAATGTGGTCTCTTACACCTTCCAACATAATCCTTCTTGTCTTCGCTACTTTCTTTTGCCATGCGTCAAGTAATGCAACATCCGTCGAAGTAGGCTTAGGAACATCATTGTCGATGAATTCCTTCAAGCCATTATCTTCAAGCACCGTTTCCATCATGTCCTTCTATGCAATGTATTTCGAGCTGCCATCGAATGCATACTCTAGCTGCAAACCATTGAAATCCATTTCGATGTTTACTCAATTGTCACACCAAGAAATTCTTGCAGCAAATTCGAATTGTTTCCACCAACAAACTCAGCTACTACTTCAAAATTGAAATCTTCTTTTCTCTGATACCATGTAGAAATTTTAATACAATTATGTATTTCCTGGATTCTTCTGATCTAACAATTATATGCTCCTGTTAAATACAAAATCCTTCTACTATAATTCTTGTGGAAATTTAATTGCCAATTGCAAACACATTAGGAAAGATCAATCACACATAACACAAATGTTTTTACCGGGAAATCATAAAGCTAAAAACCCCACTATCATATATTATGTATATATCATGGATCATGAGACAATCTCATACAAAAATCCAATCCAAGAGCTCTCAGTTGCATGTGAGATCACTCCATGTGAATCAACTAATATTTAATTCACTAATTCTCATTAGTGTATCTTTAGTTACAATTGGTTACAACTAGCACAACTGAGTTAAATCACTTAACTGAGTTAAACTACTTTACAAATCACATAAATACACATCAAACTCTGTTACAACTTTGAATAACTTAGTTACAACTAATTCCACTTGCATGTCCCACCAACCAACCTTAGAACTTGAAATTCCTTCAGCTAACTGGTTTTCCACTTCAGTTAACTGAAATCAAGTGCTTCAAGAGAATAGATTAATATTTATTGTCCAATTATTATTAAGAGATAATAATAATAAACATGCATTGTATTTTTAGACATGCGATCTATAAATAGACTTCGCATATGCATCTAAAAATAGAACATCATCTATAAATAGAATTTTCTCACCATTCTAAAAATAGAATCCCACTATAAATAGAATTTTCTCAACATTCTAAAAATAGACATACACCCAAAAATAACATGTGGTACCCACCTAGTGTAGGTGCTTAATTTTCACTAGGATCGTCATCTTGTTGAATCTCAACACCTAGGACTTCCTAAAAGTTGGCATAGTTATCAAGACTCAGTCAATGGACGAGAAAAATTGTCGGATTGGGAACAACTGTGGTCGGATCTGGTGCAGGAGGAGTTTAGACAGAAAACCAGAGATGGATCTTCATCTAGGAATGAGGATGAAGAGGATTGTGATTTGGCTTCCAAGGTGAGGAAGGGGAAAGGGAAGAAATTTCCTTCAAAATCTAAGTCCAAGGGAAAGAAGCAGGACATGTCGAAGGTGAGTGTTTTCACTGTCACAAACATGGGCATTCCGCTACTAACTGTCCACAAAATAAGAAGAACAAAAAGGTTGTTGGATCTGCAGCTGGTGAGGCCCTTGCCTCACAATTTGAGCTTGACTTCTCCTTGATTTCATGCATGGTGTCAAGTGCATTGGGATTAGTGTGGTATTTGGATAGTGGCGCTCCTTTCACATGACGGGAGACAAGGAACTTTTCAGTGACTTGGATGAGAAAGATCCATAGATGCATATTGATATGGGCAACGACAGACAGTACAGTGCTACCGGGATTGGTACCATTACCTTTTAGAGGGAGTCAGGTAAACCATTTCAATTAAGAGATGTGATGCATGTACCGAGTCTGAATAAAAATTTGGTCTCAGTCGCAATTTTGGAGGACATAGGCTATGACGTTGTTTTTAATGATGGAAAATGTTTCCTGTGACATAAAAAATGGGTCAAGCCAAGAGGATAGGGATTCGAGTTAATAATATCTACAATTTGTAGGTAGATGGTTGCACTACCATGATTGGAAATTCAGAAAAAATTAGTGAGCCGGGATGAGGGAGAATTATGGCACAGGTGATTGGGCCATCTTCATCATGGAGCCTTGAAAGTCATGCAACAAATTTCTACTAGACTTCCAATGGGAACACTTTCTTAGTTATATCAATGCAAGGGTTTCACCGTGGGGAATTATGTAAAGTCCACCTTTCATGAGAAGGAGAATCGTGCTTCGGGGATCCCTGAGAGAGTTCACACAGACATGTGTGGACCATTCTCGGTTGTTTCAACAGAAAAACATAAGTACCATGTAATTTTTTTTTATGAATTTTCTCGTAAATGCTGGATCTTCTTCATGTAGAAGAAATATCAAACATTCTCTAAGTTATGTGAGTTTAAGGCATTGGTGGTGAAATATTCGGGGAAGCAAGTGAAGGCTCTTAGGAGCGATAATGGTGAAGAATAAATCTCTAATGAATTTAAGAACTTGTGTAGCAAATAAGGAATTCTAAGATAACTCATAACGCCTCAGAACCCATAGTAGAATGGGGTCACGGAGAGGAAGAACAGAACGATCGTGGGTGCAGCATGAGAGATGTTGCATGATCAGGGCCTACCAATGTATTTGTTGGAAGAAGCATGCAACGCTACGACTTATGTGAAAAATCGTTGTCCTCATCGAGTACTTGGCATGAATACCCTTAAAGAGGCTTTCACTAGTAAGAAACCAGATGTTTCATACTTTAATTTTTTTGGCACATATGTTTATGTGCATGTGACCAAGGACGCTAGGAAGAAGCTGGAACCGATTGCTGAAGTTGGGATTTTTGTGGGGTACAAAGAAACACCCCATAATTATCGTGTGTATTTTCCAAATGATAGAATGAATTTGTGTGACAAGATATAAAATTTGATGAGGGGAAAGCCATGTGGTTGTCCCTTGAGAGGGAACTGGACTTGCATGCAGATGAGGAACTGCTAGTTCCCAAAGACGAGTCTCAATATGTGGATCAGCCACATGAGGAGGTTCATGGAGTGGAGGAAATCACTCATGCAGATCCATCCATCAGTAATGGCAGAAGGCGCACCATAGAAGCTGATAGGCTGAGACTTGATGCTGCACAGAATGTAGGAGCCCCTACTTCACAGTGCAGACAAAGATAGTCTCCTGACCGATTTACTAGATGCATGGCTCTTAAGAGAAAATTTATTGTGAATAAACCATATTCCTCTCAGGAAGTAGTGCAGCAGCCTACTTGGGTTGATGTAATGGTGGAGGAGTATGACTTCATTGTCAAAAACAGTGCATGGAAAATTGTCCCAAGATCGGTTGAAAAATCAGTGGTAGGTTTGAGATGGATCTACAAGGTAAAGAAAGCTACTAATGGGAGTGTGGAGAAAAACAAGGCCAGATTTGTGGCCCATGGCTTCTCACAGATCTAGGGGATATATTATGATGAGACATTTTCGCCTGTCGCAAGGTACTCTTCCATAAGATCCATCCTTGCACTCTCAACGCAGATGAGCTAGCGCATTCATCAAATGGATGTGAAAACAACGTTTCTCAATGGGATCATTGAGGAAGAGGTGTACATAGAGTAGCCTGAAGGTTTGAGATCTTCAAGAGTGAGTTGCATGTGTGTAGACTCAAAAGAGCATTGTATGGGCTAAAGTAAGCACCTTGTGCTTGCTACACTTAGATAGACCGCTATTTCACCGGACTGGGCTTCATCAAAAGTGAAGCAGATGCAAGCCTGTACCAGATCGTGGTTGAGGGTAAGCTATTAATCATTGTTCTTTATGTTGATGATCTAATTTTCACTCGTGATGAGCAGTTGATACAATCATGCAAGGAGGATCTTGCAAGGGAGTTCGAAATGAAGGATATGGGCCTCCTTCATTATTTCCTTGGATTGGAAATATGGCAGTGGGATGGTGAAATTTTTGTGTCTCAAGGCAAGTATGGAAAGGAGATAATGGGTAAGTATAACATGGAGAGTTTCAAACCCATGGATACTCCCCTTCCATGAAACTGGAGGAAAGAGGATGCTAATTCTAGAGAGGTATTCGATGCTACTGCCTATCGAAAATTAGTGGGTTCGCTAATGTATCTAGTGAACACGAGATCGGACATTTGCTATGCAGTTAACCATCTGAGTCAAGCTATGGTTAAGCCTACCAAGCTCTTTTGTAAGGCGGGGAAGCATGTCCTGAGATACCTGAGGGGCACATCAGAGTATGGTCTATGGTACAGAAGAATAGATGGAGTGAACTTGCATGGCTTCACGGATGCAGATAGGGCTGGAATTCCATCGGACAAAAAGAGCACATCAGGGGGGATATTTAGCATTGGATCGATAACAGTTTCCTGGTAAAACAGGAAACAACAATCTGTGGCACTCACTTCAACGAAAGCGGAATACATGGAAGCAAGCCAAGCTGCATGTCAGGCTATCTGGATGATAAAGATCTTGGTTGGTTTGTTTGGATCTCAGATGGATCTGACAATGATTCATTGTGATAATCAGAGTTCTTGACTAATCATGTGTTTCATGATAGGTCCAAGCATATAGATATCTGATACCATCATCTCAGAGATTTTGTTCAGAGGAGGATCATGTTGGTTCAGTACATTCCCATGGAAGATAAGGATGTAGATATTTTGACGAAGGTGCTCACCAGGGGCAAATTCGAATAGCATAGAGACAGGATCTGGGTGAAGGATAATCCCTTTCTTGCTGAGAGGGAGTGTTGAGATTCAACAAGAAGATTCAGCACACACACTAGTGCATTAAGCACCTAGTTGCATTAAGCACTTGATTGCATTAAGCACCTACACTAGGGTGGGGCCCATAGGGCTATTTTTGGGTGCATGTCTATTTTTATTATCCCTTAATTTAGATGGACATTAAACTATAATCTATTCTCAATGTGGACTTGAAATAGTTAACTGAAGTGGAAAATTTAGTTAGCTAGTGAATTTTGAGTTAGAGGTTGGTTGGTGGGACATGCAGAGTAATTCTAGTTGTAACAGAGTTTGAAGTGTAGTGGTGCATGCGTTGGTGCAAGTTGTAAATAGTTTAATTCAGTTAAGTGAGTTAAACTCATTTGTGCTAGTTGTAATTGAAGATACACTAGTGAGAGATCTAGTGAATTAAATATTAATTATTTCACAATCACTGATCTCACATGTCACTGAGGATTTACTATTATTAGCTACATGCATGTCAGATCCATTGGAGACCGAGTTGAGTTCTAGGTGAAAGGGAAGTTGACTATCAGTTGTGACTTTATCTGGTTGCACACATGCAGGAAAACACTCATTGGAGTGCCCATGATACTTGCGCAGTCAAGGCAGGCAATATTTCATTCATTTCAGGGATTGCATTCAACAAGGATTGTGTAGTGAAGGTAGGTTGTCTCGAGACAATAAATTGGCTAAGGAATTTGACAATTTTTGTATGACAGTGTGAGAAAATTAGCTGATGTACTGAGGGCTCTTGTGAGAAGATTTTTTTATGTAATTTTTTCATTATCCATGATATAATATACAATAGAAGATAGTGTGGTTTTTAGCTGTAAGCTTTCACACAGTATACATTTTGTGTGTGATATTTAATTTCTACAGAAAATTAATTTGCTGATTCCATAGCTAATTAAGCATTAGATTGGCATATTAATCATTCATCACATTAAAATAAAAATAATAAAAAATCATTTGTATATATGATCATCACATCACGAAACCATTTGTATGTAGATAGAAATAATATGTGCAAAAAGTTATAAAAAATTGGGACGAAATGTCCTACAAAATTAGGGCTTAAACCAATCATGTCCATAAAAATATTAGTCATCTAAAATCTACGTTTTTGGGCCCTGCCTTGGATGAAAATCACGGAAGAAGATGATGGCATTAGCCACTTATCAGAAGGGCCACACCCAATCTCATGGTACTCCTACCACACATCTCTGAATCACCTCTGGAAGGTCCTGATCTACTGCTACCATAGGAACCTTGTAAGTAAGACTCTCCAAGTTCCTTTGCACAACATGGAGAACTCTCTCGGTCTTAGCTGCAGTGCTCTTTGCATCCCTTCCATGACGCATGTGGCTAGGTAGACCCTTAGGTCTCACCGGTCCAACATCTGCATCATGATCAAACAATCTTGTAAGATTTTTTTCTCATCAAAAAGAATTTTAATTCATATTTTTGAAATAAAATAAAAAATAAAATAAAATAAAATATGAAACATTTTTTACCGATGGCACCCCATGAAGCGCCGACAGGAAGTACCATTATGCTCAAAAATCCATGGGTTAGTCCTCAATAGCTATGACTTGTTGTTCCCACCAAGGAAGAACTCGTCATCAAATGTTGTTCTAGGGACCTCACCACCCCCCAGTCTCTTCATTAGATCAACCCATATAGCTATCCTCAAATATCTAGTGTTGTTGATGGTGGAAGTCACTTTGGGTCGAAGACCTGGTATTCTCTCAAAGAAGAACGTGCAAAGAATGGTACCATACCCAAGAAATTTTGCTTTACCTTTCTTAATTGAGGTGAGTTGCTTTTTCATATTTGTTAGGAGGGTTCTACACCAGTCAAAAATTGTTGAAAGGAGATCCACTGCCAAAGACTTGGTATGATGGGAAACTTGGTGCAATGATGCTGAGCCTACTACCCTCACTATGGTAAAAAGGATAATATTTATGGGCAGTCTCACCACATCTTTGATCAGAATATGTGATCCAACCTTCTCTGTCTCTGGTGTGCAGTAAATGCCAATATAATCACCCACATAAAGGCCCTCTCGGGCCTTCCCTTGCAAATTGACTAAATCTCCTCTTTGAAAAATTCCAGTGATAAAGTATATATTCTATTTCAATTAGCAAGGGCATCTGATAAATCATAAATGCATCTTCCTCTGGATCCTAGTAATTGACGAGCATATCCAGAAATTTTGTGTTGGTTTTCTTGTTTGTCATTTTGAATTTTTTTAACAAACCACATCCTCTTAGTGCATCTAATGATAATGGATCATTCATAACTTCATTATCCACTTCACTATGTTCTCTTTCCCTCCAACTAATTGTCATCTTGCAATTGCAAGCATTTTCAACCATTAGAAATCGTAATTTTAGATCTTGGTCTGCACGTACGTAGGTTCCTTTCATAAAAAACGTGTATAGGGCTTCTTAATGCACTACTTTAACGTATTCAACCTCGTACACGTAGATTTAAATCCTAAAACTAAATATCTATGGTAAAAATTCGTTGAAAAATACTTGAATTGTGTTTAATTTAATGAGAAATTGAATTTAGGATTACGAGGAAGTTTGGTTGATGTCATGGTTGAGATATCTGGTAGTTTTTAGTGTCCAAGAATTTGCTTCAAAACTCTCTAGAACTCAATTTTTCAAACAGAAATGAGGCTTGGTAAGTCAAAATGTCCTATTTATGTTTGAAATTTCAAAATTTTAAAAAGCCACTTTTATAAAGCTTATGTTTGTATTTTTAAAATTTCATAAAATTTTTGACCTTTTGGCTTTGAGTGTTGGGATAGGTTGTATTTTAGGGTAAAATGAAGAATTTGAGATAATTTCCACCACTTCAATTCCATGATCGCTGACCCATCATGGCATGTATCATTTTTGTCATTGGCATATAGGTTAGGGAAGATCACTTTTTCCACTGCATTATGCATTCTAGCCTCATATTTGATTAGGTGCTCAGTGTTAAAGATAAACAAATAAAGTGCTCGGAATCGATTGGAAACTAAACGACAATGAAGAGCTCGTTGCTAGGAATCCGATGCAATTCATTTCATCGAAAACAAAATCCGGATGAGGAAGATATGGCCTATTGTTCGCTTTCCTAAACAACTAAAAAAAATGTATAACATGACAGAATGGTGACATGGCATCCCAATTAGTAGAAAAGGGATATTCTAGGAATATTATGTCATTTTCGCCCAATGACATTGTGACAAATTTCACTGCAGGGTTCGCCGGAAAGTTTGGAAGGTGAATTTATTTTGTATTCTATCCTAAGGTCGAATTTGATTTTTTTTTAAAGGTTGGGGATAGTCCAACTATAGGCAGACACATGGTGCATCCAGGGCCGCCACGTGCCCCCTCTAGTGGACGAAGGAATGATCTCATTTCAAAGGTTGGAAAACTATTGTTTAAGTCTGAATTTATCATATTTCAAAGGTCTAAATTTCATACATATCAAATGTCATATTATATCCATGGTCGAAATTTTAATATGTCAAAGTTTGAATTGTATTAAATTCTAAAGGTTGGATATGAATTGTATTAAAGACTGAAGGTTGGATATTATTTAGAGAAAAATATATATTACCAACAGAAGGGCAGAGGTCGGGGCTCTACCCCACGACCTCCCCCATGCAAACGGACCACCGTACCAATACATCGCATCATCAGTTCTTGTTAAACTATGGTTGTGGTTTATATTAAAATTCATATCATTTGATTGGTGGGGGAATGGAGGGGGCCAACCCCTCCCCACACGACAATTTTCTACGACAAGGAGAAACACTTAAATAATGGCGCAGGATTATGGTTTTAAAACGTGGTTTAATTACCATAAACCATTGCTAAATGCGCTTATTCCATAATTAATCTAGATTACCATAATTGCGCTATTAGCGCGTTAAGCTGAAATTAAATTGCGCTTAATACTTAATTAAACTATAGTTTAATATGGTGGAGAATTTGGTGGAACCCCCAATTTTTGTGCTACCCCAAATTTAGCGGCCTTAACTGGAGTTATCTCTAGATTTAGTGGAGATTCCCTAGGCCAGACTGTTTTTACCATAACTTTTGCAAAATTCGACCAAATTGGGAGCAAGAAGAGTCTATTATAGATGATTTGGACATTCTTAACCAATTGAAGAAGGTTTCAGGGGTAGTATATGAATGTAAATAGAACTTTTTTCACATTTGAGCTAATATAGAGGCCCAAGCCATGGAAGCTGGTCCAAGGAGATGTAGCCCAGGAGGGGTGAAATCCTTCATAAAAACAATGTGTTAATGGATCATTTGATGGTTTGTTGTACATGTTATTACTAGTATTCAGTAATTTGTTTTTAATTCAAAATTCTCATGAATTTTACATAAAATTCAGCTCATTTCCCTATTTAACACTCACAAACACCTCAAGAAACCTATGCACATGATGTTAGAAAACTATATATTACAAATCAATGGAACACATAAAATATGTGGAAACAAAAACACATAAAACATATAAAACAAGAGAGAGATAGATATACGTCGTTCACCCAATTTGGGCTACGTCTACCCCAAACAGTCAATCCTTCCTTTATATTATCCAACAAGATGAAGAGATACAATGTACATCAAATCCACTGTAATATCCTCTACTCTCTGTCACAGTCCCCCTTTCTGTTTCTCTCTCACAATACACATATCATACATAGCCACAATACAATATCCTCATACAAAATGAGGGGTTTCCCAGATTCACTACGAAATTACAATATTTTACAAGGCAATTTTACATATGTTTCTAGCTTCGGGGGCTCCAAAAGGTCGTTGCCGCCCCCCCTGAACCCCCTTGGTAGGGATTAAATGATGGGCGGTGTTGTCGCCCCATTAATAATAGGGGTCCAATGCAGCCATGCATCTAAATAAATAAGATAATCAGGCTCCACACCCAACACATGAAGCAAGATATGAACAAATTATTTGTAATTTTGAAGATGAAGTTAGCACAAAAAAACTAACATTCAAATTCAGATCAAGGTGGTATAAGAGCCTGGTTGAAAGGTTGCAAAGGTTATTTGCTTGATTTGCTTGAGTTTTGTGCAAAGTAGGGTTTTAATGGTTGCAAATTTGTGATTCTTACAAGGTTTAAGTTGTAAAGAGGAGAAGGGAAACTTTTGGTTGCTAGTCTTGAGGTTAGGAATAGAAGAGGGAGAGCCACAAGGTTAGGAATAGAAGACAAGAACTAGTGCATATTTAAGTACAAATGAAAAATGCATTAGGTGTTCAATGATAATGACTTTTTCTTGAAAAACTCATTCTTATTTATAGTCGCATCAATGCAATTTTTTTATTAATTTTATTTTGGTGCAACTTTTGAATTAAATTTAACTATGGTTACATGGATTGTGGTGCAAAAAGTGAATTGCAAATTCATAAATATTATTTTATTGGTTTAGTTATTATTTTATTATTTCCTTAGGAGGCCTATTTTAGACCACAAAAATCCCCTAATGGATCTGTCTGTTATACTTTATGCAAGAATATCTGTGATAGTTGCGTTATTGTTCTGTGAATTTATGATCTGTTGATTACTGTGATTATAATTGGTATTGCGCACGTGGATGTGAAGGGATCTGTAGATCTGGGTTCTATGATATACAATCTGGTAATTGTGAAGTCAAACGCAGCTCTGCTTGACTTACCTACCCTCTCCCAGGGTGCGGAAACCTGGTTCTAGCACCCTCCCATATTGCTTCGGGTGAGACTTTAGACTGTGCAAGTAGGTCACTGCCGAAAGGACCAGTAGTATAGGGGTTTGTTAGTAAACCTTAACCTTCGAACCTAGGTCAGGACCCCTTGAGCCAAAAAATGGTTCCATTGGCGGGACCGGGATCATTTTGAGAGAGGGATCGAGTAATGCCAAGGCCGTTTTGGAAACTTGAAAGAAAATAAATTGATGAATGGTTTGAACAACAAGTTCAGGAATTTGCAGTAAAATAAAAATGCAGTAAGAAGTTGACCACCGAAGAGTGGAAGAATAAGTATATTTTCACGAATATCTGCAAGATCTTCTTTGTTACAATTGTGATCTAGCTCTAGGAGTGGCTCGCAAGGTTGGTCAAATTTCAGGAGTGTTGGAAAGACGATTTGGTCACACAGTGGACCCTAGAATTGATCTAGCAGTTAGAAGAGACTGATAACACCATCACTCGCACGGTGGATCACTGGGTGGACAGTGTGCTAGGAGGGTTTGCGACAAAATTTGCCATCGATCAGTTCGTCTCCTACTCTGAAACAGAGCGAAGATTCTTCAAGGGTTTCCAGGGTAAGTTTCTGAAGACCTTACCATTATTGCTTAAGATATTACTGTGCGAAAAGAGTATTCTTTTTAGCCACACCGAATGAATGACCTATGATCTAGACGGGAGTATGGCACGAAGTGGCAAATATTATCGGACCAACCAAAAAGGAGATATATCTGTCTACAGTCCGGTAAAAGAAGCGGCTGTGCAAAGTCCTCCAGCCACACCAATTTTAATCCAGCATAGGTGTAAGAATTCACCTACACCTCTACCACCACCGGAAGATGACATGGATGCCCACATGAAGTTGCCTACCTTTAAGGGTGTGGTAGATGAAGACATGGATCAGTTCTAGTTTGTTGCAGAATCGGTATGGACTGTGTAGAACGTAGATAGTGATGTGGTGAAGAGGGCACAACTATCCCTTTCCTTCGAAGGAAGAGATTTGGACTGGTACATGGGATACATCGTCCAACATGCGAACACAACCATTGAAGAGATTAAGAACGCCTTGAAGCAATAGTTCAAGAAGCCTAAGTCCTACTCTCAAATAGTGGTTGATATAAAGGATTTCAAGCAAGGGCCTTCTGAGTCTATGTGGGAGGCCGATAAACAACTGAAGAAGGTGATCAGAGAAGGAGGATTTCAGTATGATGACAGGCATCACATGGAATGGTTCATTGCTATGCTACTGCCTCACTTGTGTGTACCTATGGGTCACCAGACTTTCGAATCGCAGGAAAAAGCCTTGGAGGTCACTATGAAGTTAGAAGTTGCGCCCAGAGATGATACCCAGCTGGGCATCCAATAGATCCAAGGAAAACTAGAGGCGATGCACATGGAGATCCATAACTTGCAAAAGGAGCGAGGAGTAGAGGCTAGCCCTGAAAGATGGTGCATACGATGCAGGACGAATAGTCACACCAAGGATAACTTCCCTCTGTTAGCAGACTATATGCAGGCCGAGGGACCTAGCCCATTGTGCCCTAGGGAAATTGCAGGATCAAGTGGGCCAATGCTATGGTGCAATGATTGTCACGTTGCGGGGCTGCACGACACAAATCACTGCCCCCGCCTTGTTGCGTATGTCCCAGAAGTAAATCAGCAATGGTGCAGGTTCTGCAGGTTAGTAGGACACGATGAATAGAAATGTCGGATGTATGATTTAATGATCGATCGAGGGAATCTCTATAGGGTATAGTCGGATCCATCCTCGCTAAGATCCCTCTCGAGCATAGGTGGCTCCCTAGCCAAGGTCAGGGGAGGCAGAAGAGGTGGAAGCGCAATTCGGGGACGAGGGAAACTAATCTGTTATAACTATGGAAAAGTAGGACACTTTGTAAGGGATTTTCCAAACCCTAAGAGACAGTCCTGCCGGTACTGCAGACAGTTGGACCATGTGCTTGAAAA
This sequence comes from Pinus albicaulis, assembly GCA_034641835.2. Taxonomy (NCBI): domain Eukaryota; kingdom Viridiplantae; phylum Streptophyta; class Pinopsida; order Pinales; family Pinaceae; genus Pinus; species Pinus albicaulis. Next base: position 106,862,012 of record CM076571.1, read on the forward strand.
CTGTCCAATCTTGATAGAAAATATGCAGGAGAAGCAGCCGACACCTACGCAGAATCTACAGAGGGTTAAGGCTGAACTACGAGACAAAGATCCAAGCATGAATGTCGTAACACACAGTGGGATGGCCAGGGGGGGCCTGGGGAGAATACTGCGACCGAACCTTTGATCTGGCAAGCAGTTATCAAGCAGGAAGGTTTGGATCTACAAAAGGAAAAGGAAACCTTTATCGCAGCATGCAAAGACTTTGTTGAGGCAGAGGCATCTACTTCGCAGCCGCTAGGAGACCTCAATGCAGATGAGGAAGTCAAAACCTTATGACAGGCATGTATGAAGCTGCTGTGCAACCCAAAGGCTATGGAAAATATTTAGACATTAATAGATAGCTGCGTAGCATGACCTAGCCTCCCTTTGGAAATCAAGGATGTACACAAACTAGATATAAGAAACACACTGGTAGGGAGATGCGATTGACTGCGCAGATCAGCGATTACGATATGGATCAGGTTATTTTGGACCTAGGGTTAGATTCGAATGTATTACCTAAATAGACTTGGCAACGAATGGGGGAACCTAAGCTGGAATGGTCCATTATCCAGCTGTGTATGGTCAATCAACAGAAGATCATACCCTTGGGGAGATTGTCAAATATCGTGGTAGATATCGCAGGGGTCAAAGTTTGGGCTGATTTTGAAGTAATTCGGATTGTAGAAGATGCAAAACCCTACCCTGAAATCCTAGGGTTGGATTGGGCCATCAATATGGGAGGCATTATTAACCTGAATAAGAGAAGCATGGTATTTGAAAATAACAAAACAAGGGTGATAGTACCATTAGATCTTGCGGAAGGCGAACGATGTCAGAGCCGGTGCACGATGAAGAGGATGTGGATCACATCTATAATTTGACTGCGCGGGATGAAGATTGGATCAACCCCATGGTGGATGGATTACTCTGTTGGGAAAAGGACAGTGAATTCTTCTCCGAATCCGATGGGGAGATAGAGAATTGGAAAAACTGGTTACATGATATCTATGCGTTGCGATGTCTTCGGGTCACAAAGGACTTCCTCTGCATTTCCTCAAAGGTAAGAGACCTACCTACGAGCATTTGAAGCTGAGGTTCCAATGGAACTAAGGCTATGGGCCCTTAAGCTAGCCATGTGTGGAAAACTTGTGCGATGGTGGGATATGCATGAGGAGGCGTTCCAGGATTGGGAGGAGTGTCAGGATATGATGATCCTACGATTTGAGGCCCTAGCTGATGTACGAGTCAAGACGTTTCCTGGGCCAGAAGACCCATGCAAATATCTGTCTGCTTGGATAGAACAGTGGTGTGACAAGACTAACAAAGAGTGGGTTCATCTTTTTAGTCATGCCCTGGGACCACTTCCCACTGCATGGTACTTAGATGCGGAGCTACATTAGTGCACCCGCCACTAGGAGACTTTGAAGGATGAATTTCTGGGAACATTTGGGTTAGTAGGTGGGACAGAGGCACTTGACGCATCTTTGTAGGACATTGACACTGTAGCATGTGGTGAATCGCACCTGTATGTCGCACCTGAAATGACCACATGAGAAATGTGAATACTAAGCATGGTCAACTACTACAGCCTAGCCCCAAAAGAAGATAAGGATGATCCACAAGATGTTTCTGACTCAGAATTGGATGGTATGCGCACAATTACCAAATCGCTCAAGCTGCGAAAAGGTAGCATTGAGACGCACCCCACGTTCGCTAAGATTGGGGATGCAGATATAGGAGGCAGATTTATCATATATCCAGCAACTCCTACAACAAGGTAACAACTGCGTTTAATTCTTGGCCACATCGGTTAGTACAGAAATTTCATTTGGGGGTATGCACTGATCACAACACCTCTGAAATACTTGCTTACAAAGGAGGCCCAGTTCTGTTGGGATGACATATGTCAAGCAAACATGTCTTTGGTTTTGAAGTACCTATGGATAAATCCTATGTTGGGAGAGGATGTGTAGGATGCATAGGTGTTTAACCCAAGTGTAGCAGGTATGCCAAGCACACAGGAGGTGCGAAAACTAGCCGTTGGCACAATAACATCTCATAAAAATAAAAAGTTATTGTTGAAAGGAGCGACCTGCTGGAATTTAATGGGGCGAATTTTGGGGATTTTTACCATTTACTTGATGGTAAGTTCCATGTGAATTTTACCCTACTGTTGGATGACCGCAGGCACTATAAAAAAGGGCAGGATAGCTCAGACAAGGGTTTCATCTTACTTGCATAGCTTGTACTTATCGTCTTTGTCTCGAACGAACTTGAGCTGTATTTTTCGGGTATGCACTATCCCTTTCATGTCTGATCAACCTCCTCCTTCTGATAGTAGCCACCCAGAGTTGGGATTCATTTTCCGCTCTAGTATGACAGCCACTAAGCCTGTTGAACCCTCGACACCTACAAACCCAGAAATTGAGGAAGTAATGGAGATTGGGTCTGAGGATGAAGAAGTGCTCTCTACACCAGTCACAAGAAATGGAAAAGAGAAATCACAGGACTTAGGGAAACCCCCAAAAGTTTCAAAATGGGTTGCGGGGAAGCCTAGGACTTCCCCAAGGCATGCCAAGTCCCTGCGAGCGACACCTCAGACTCAGGCTACGCAGGAGGAAGCCCAGCTCGCCAATTCAATCAACTGGTTACCTCCCTTCATCTGATCGCGCAGGCCCTCGACGTGCACACCAAAGAACCTCAATGGCTTGATCACCTATCTGCATATGCCACTAACCCCGGGAGAGGTCCCTGTCCTTAGTGACCCTTGCGGAAGGCTCCATGAGGTCAAATTCGATGATCACAACTCAGCGAATTATGAAGCTTTACCTGAGATGGCCCCTACATTGTAATTCAACACAATTTATGTGAATGATGGGATCGCATTCATTCCTCAGCGTTGGGTATGTGGATTGGCCTGATCCAGGCTCTTGAACCTATTGCAGATGCCCCACTTTGGCCACTACAACGTCACGGATTTGTTGGCTCGACAATTGCTCGCCTTAATTCACGATGGCTACCTATGGATTCGGGATAGAGTCCCCATTGACGTTGAATTGGTTCACAGAATTACAGGCCTTCCTATGAATGGGCTGCACCCTTTGGAGCATGTGGGAAAGAAATATGAGGGGGAAACCACTGAATATGTGTGTCAGACCTACCAGGTGGAAAGGAATACGCAGGGCTTCGTCATCAAATATATCAGTGACCCTACTACGTAGATGGGTGTTGAGGTTCAACAAGATGACGAGCTTAGTGAAAATGAGTCGCCTTCACTAAGTGGGCCCGCGGGCTATTTTTAGGTGCAAGTCTATTTTTAGACTATGTCTATTTTTAGACATGGTGATCATATTTCAGAAGTTGCAGGATGCTATTTGTGGATGGTTGGTCAAGTTGGAGAAAAAGATGAAATTCTATTTTTAGAAAATTGGGTGAAGTCTATTTATAGATCATCGATCTAAAAATAGAAGTGTCGATTATTATTAGCTCTTAATAATAATCCAACAATAAACATCAACTTATTCTCTTGGAGCACTTAATCTCAGTATATATAATTGTCAAATCAGTGGGCTGAAAGAATTACGCAATTCCTAGGGTTTATTGGTTGTTCATGCATGGAGGACTCAGTTAGAACTGAAGTGGAAAAGTTATGACAGAGTTGGAAGAGTAGTTAGAGGAGTTGTTATTCAGTTTAACTCAGTTAATGGAGTTAAACTCAGTTGAGCTAGTTGTATCTAGTCTAACTGAATGATACACTAGTGAGAGTGGAGTGAATTAATTAGTTAAATAATTCACAAATAATAACTCATTAATCAACTGAACAAATACATCAGTTAACTACAGTGCATTTCAGTTCCAGTGGAGACCTAGTGGAGAGATAGGTGAAAGGGAAATATGGACTATCTGTTGTGACTATAGTGATGCATTGATTACACCACAAACACATTGGAGATGCCAATGAGGATTGTTCAGTCAAGGAAAGGGTAATTCAAATTCATTCAAAGCTATTCTTCAGGAGGGATTGCGCAGTGGAGGCAAGCTATCAGGTGGCAAGAAATCAGTGCATGGATTTGCAGATTTCTTCTGATTAGTGTGTAATGATTGATTATACTGAGAGCTTGATGTACTAAGCTTTGTATGAGATTGTTACATGATCTCCATGATACATAATATATGATAGTTGGAGTTTTCAGCTTCATTCTTTCCCGTTAAAAAATTGTGTTATGTGCGATTGTTTTTATTGCTTCATGTGTTTGTAATTGATTTTAATTTCTGCAAAAGATTAACAGTGGAAGGATTCTATATTTAGCAAGAAGATAAATATTGTTAGATCAGGAGAATCTAGATATATACATTCATCTTGTATATAATTTCTACAATGGGTACCATGTTATTAGCATGCAAGCTAATGCGAAAGTGCCAGGTCACAACCATCTATGTTTATGTCATTCGGTTAGCAGGTCAGTGTGCGAAGGGGGTCTGCCTCAATTGGGCCCAATACTTATGCGATGAGTTCTTGACCAACGTTTGTGAACCTCAGGAGAAGGGAAAAGCCCTTTGCTATGCTTGGCTACTGTTCCTTATAGCCCTAGTCACCTGGGAGGCCCCTGCGGAGTCGTTCATCCCCAAGCTCACCCTAGATATGTGCGAAGGAGCTCTGTATGCACATGTGTGGGATTCCAAGGACGCGCAACGCATAGAGGATAACCAAGTCTTCTGGGTCATTTTCCATAGTAACGTGGCAGTAGCCATCAATTCTTGACCTTGGCTATCTCCAACATTATATGACATATACAAAAGTATTGCAGCATTCTAGGTTACCATGCACAACATTCAGATCCGCGGCCACAAGGATAAAACATGGACATCACTTCCTTATATGGTAGCAGACAAGGAAATTGACAGTGTGATTGTGCTATGGCCTCCTGCCTGGAAGATAGGCTTCAAAACCAGTGCAAGGGGAACTGTAGGTACTAGCACGATGTAGGTGCTCCCACCTGTTATCATCAAGGATACTGGAGGCTCGCACAAGAATACAGGGAAGGACTCAGGCGCAGCCACGAAAAAGGACAAACAACTAAAGCAGACCACCAAGAAGGAAATCGAGGCCAAAACCCAGGTCGATTCGCAGCCAGATCTAGGCACGTAGGAAGTAAACATCAGAGGTACCACCTCCCCCTAGGGTACAAAGCGAATAGGCGAGCCTGTCAAGGGGCCCCGAAAGAAGCAACATGCCCGGCGGAAGGAACGAGATGAGACGCTTAAGTTGACTGAGGGAGATCTCGAAAAAGTTGTAGATGTAGTCACACTGGCCACAGAAGAAAAATGGGTAGCTTTAGAGGAACAACAAAAGGTTGTGATCAACACCATCCATGCCGAGCTTCACACTCTGCAGTTAAAAATAGACCAGTATGGTTCAGGGACGGACTCCCTTGACATCTAGCAGTACAACACTAGTTACTTTAATGTTCCAAATTTGTATGGAACATTAATTTTTGTTAATTTTATATAGGAGATGAATAAAATGGGTAGGGGACCCATTATTTGCATGATTAGAGAATAAAAATCCTCTAAGTATGAAAGAGGATCATGTTTTGGAATTTAGACTTGGGTCTGCAAAGGCTTGCATCCCCGGGCTGTTTAGCAGGGTGCTGGTGCCCTCGGGCACTAGGGTGTTCCCGATTGGGAATCCCTACCTCTTCCTTAAGGAAGGATGAGGATTGAGCTGATTTTCCTCAATCCGGCATTGGCCATAGCTACATTCATCACCTACAGCGTTAGCTCTGTAGCAGAGAAGACGTTGTGTTGCTGGGTGCAGCAAGAGAGGAACTCATGGAGTCTCTCTTGATTTGTTTCTTTAGTGGAGGAGTGATCTATTCATTGGAGGAGCTGCAAGGAGGATTCCCAGGCTTCATTTCATATCTTTGGCACTTGGCCAAACTACCATCATCTCCCACTACGCAGTCCATATCAGAAACTGCGTTATTTTATGGAGGCAGTGTGAGGAGGGTTCATGGAGCTCATCAGGAGTTTTTTTTTGAGACAAAGGGATCAGCTCTTTGTGCTTAGGGACATTATGAGAGGAGGGAATTCAAATTTCAGATCGACCATAGCCTCATTCTCATTTCAGTTCAGTTGCAGTGACAATTTACTTGTCACATTTTGTATGTTCCAGCATTTCTAGAAATCTCTCCTAGATTGGCTAGAAATCCCATAGTTCAGCCCATTTCCTTGTTATTGGGCATTATTTTGTATTCCTTCAGCCATACGTACATTTTATTCATATTCAACAACTCATACCTTCATATAGACAACGCAGTCACTGCTCTCCGGCATTTTGTGGAGTTGCAGCAACTCATGTATCTTATTGCTTAATTAGTGGAGGTTGGATCCTAAAGTTTGAGTGGCTTGTCCCTCAAATATTTCTTGTATTTACTGCTGATATATAATAATATAATGATGGCTGTAGCATTTTCCCTCTTATGGTATATTCAGATTTGTAGAGTTCTGATTATGTCTTATATTGTTGTAAGCTCTTTCATTGAGCATTGTTTTAGAGACCTCGATTGGGGAGATATGTATAACCCTTCTAGAGTTATTTATTTAAGCTCATTTTCTGCATAGGAGTTTTATTTTGTGTGTACTAGGGCATCCCAGCAGTGGTTTGTATTATTTTTATGGCAGATTCCTTATACCGCGTCCTGAAGGACCCTGTAACAGAAATTCCCGAGGTGGAATATTGCATATCCATAGATAGAGTCTATGCAGGGCCAGCTAGCCTCAAGATCTCTCCCTTCTTTGGAAGGAGACATATTCTATAAATTCCACAATATTCAATCTCTAAAATGGACTTGTGATACCTCACTAAAGAAGGAATTGGAATATCTTAAGATATTCCCGATGGAGCAGGAGATTCCAGATTTGGAACATTACAGTCACAGAGGAAAGTCGTCTTTGTTCCTTACCTAGCACCGCCCTTATGATTAGTCTGCCTAACTAGGGAATATAAATCCAAGCAGGTGCAGGGGTGTAGTTGAACCTAGCCAAGTTTCCCCATGAAGCATTGTAGGGTCTCCACACCACTATGTTTCAAGAGATTCACCATTGGGACCAGCAAGTACACCAAAAACTCGATGTGGCTAAGCAAACCATTGCACAGAAGAACGCGGAAGTGCTCCTCGTTGTCGCTCAGTAAGCGAAGCTCGAAACCTTAATCCACTAGATCTGCACAGAGGTTACAGAAGATATCCCGGTCGTAGCCACCCCCCGAGCTAAATTTGAAGGATTGGTCGCAGCATTGAAGGCTTCTAGGACAGAAATGCAGGTCATTAAGACGCAGCTGGGGCAGCAAATCACTAACTTACAGGCCAAATTTCAGGCCGAAACACCTCCGGAGGTACGAGCCCAACGCGTTTCACTAGTGACCACAGCTACAAACACCATTGCAGGGCAGATTTATCAGGGTGCCTAGTTACTAGAGACAGCCATGCAGTTATGGACCAAGGTCCAGCACGATCCGATCCTCCGGAAAATAAATCAGGACTTGTAGCAGAAGGAGGAAGCTTTCAAGCAGATCAAGGCTACATTACCCACCTTGGTTCCTGCACAGCGTTTGGCATGATTGAGGACCAGAAACATCCTTCAAGATGAGATTGAGGAGCTCCGGCATAAGAAGCACGTCATCGGAGAACGCTTGAAGCCTTGGGCTGCCGCAGCCCTCCATCTCTCACAGGATGTTGATGTTGTTGCTAAGCGACTAAATCAAACACTGGAGAGTGTCACCATTGCGAAAAAAGGACCGACATCCCAAAAGCTCGTGGATATTGCGCAGAGCACTGCTACTCAGATTCAAGAAGTGCTGCCCCCGCTGGTCGCAGCCGTCAATGAACTGCATGCACAGGTGAATACCCCACCACCACAATGGGACAAGTTACAAGATTGTGTTGGGGGACTGTTGGAACAGGGTCCTCCAAAGGCTGCGAATTGGGATAGTTTTGAGTATTTTTGCATATTTTTGGCATATTTTAGTCTAGTGCAGGGGTTTTGGGGTGGGTTAATGCCCTGAAAGCATTGTAATGGGTCAAAGGGTAGACCTATATTCCGCATGCCATGGTTTGTGGACCACAGGAAAGATTAGGCTAGATCGTTATAAGTAGAAGAACATTTTGAGTCAATAGAAAGACATGAATAAAGATTGGTGTGAATTATGAATTATTAGATCTCTTTGGGTTGTTGGGGGAAAGGACTCTTGTTGGTTGTGTGTGCGGAGATCTTCAGTCCTGTTGTGTGTGGACCCTGTTGCTATGTGCGCAGGTTGGGTTTTCGTTATTGTAAAAGGATCTGAAGGATTAATGAAAGCGAAAGGTTGTTGGAATATCTGAATATTTTAATGTGAATCTATGATATCTGTTATGTTACACATGGTTATGTGTTAAGCTACGAAAGTAACTGTGTTATTTGCTTATGCTGCGTTGACATCTGATCTGGATATGTCTGTTTTACTTTATGCAAGAATATCTTTGATATTTTTGTTATTGTTCTGTGAATTTATGATCTGTTGATCACTGTGATTATAATTGGTATTGCGCACGTGGATGTAAATGGATCTATAGATCTGGGTTCTGTGATATACGATCTGGTAATTGTGAAGTCGAACGCAGCTCTGCTTGACTTACCTACCCTCTCCCAGGGTGCGGAAACCTAGTTCCATCACCCTCCCATACTGCTTCGGGTGAGACTTTGGCCCACGCAAGCAGGTCACTGCCGAAAGGGCCAGTAGTATAAGGGTTTGTTGGCAAACCTCAACCTTCGAACCTGGGCCAGGGCCCCTTGAGCCAACAATAATGGTGACATGGCAACCCAGTCAGCAGAAAAGGGATATTCTTGGAATATTCTGTCATTTTGGCCCAATGACACTATGACAAGTGTCACCGCAGGATTAGCCGAAAATTTTGGAAGGTGAATTTTTTTTATATTCTATCCTAAGGTCGAATTTGAATTTTTTTAAAGGTTGGAGATAGTCCAACCAGAGGCGGACGTGGTGCAGCCAGAGACTGCCACGTGCTCCCTCTGGTGGACCAATGTATGGCCGCTTTTCAAAGGTTGGAAAACTATTGTTTTAGTATGAATTTATCATATTCAAAGGTTTTAATTTCATACATATCAAATGTCATATTATATCCATGGTCAAAATTTTAATATGTCAAAGTTCGAATTGTATTAAAGTCCAAAGGTTGGATATTATTTGGAGAAAAATATATATTACCAAAGGAAGGGCAGAGGTTGAGGCTCAACCGTGCCATCATTTTTGGTTAAACTATGGCTGCGATTTATATTTCAATTCATATCATTTGACCGGTGGGGAAATGGAAGTGGCCAGCCCCATGTGCCAACCCCCTCCCCACACGACTATTTTCTACGAACAGGAGCAACGCTTAAATAATGGCTATGGATTAAGGTTTTAAAACGTGGTTTAGTTACCATAAACTATTGCTAAATGTAATTATTTCATAATTAATTTGGACTATGATCACTGTGCTATTAGCGTGTTAAGATGAAATTAAATTGTGCTTAGTACTTAATTAAACTGTAGTTTAATATTGCGAAGAATTCAGCGGAACCCCCAATTTTTGCGCTGCCCCAAATTTAGCGGCCTTAACTGGAGTTATCTCCATATTTAGTGGAAATTTTCTAGGCCAAACTGTTTTGACCATGACTTTTGCAAAATTCGACCAAATTGGGAGCAAGAAGAGACTATTATAGATGATTTGGAAATTTTGAACACATTGAAATAGTTTTCAAGAGAAGTAGATGAATGTAAACAATAATTTTTTCACATTTGAGCTAATACAGAGGCCCAAGCCATGGAAGTTGGACCAAGGAGATGTAGCCCAGGAGGGGTGAATGCCTTCATCAAAACATTGTGTTAATGGATCATTTGATGGTTTTCTATACTTGTTATTACTGTTATTCTGTACTTTGTTTTTAAGTTAAAATGCTTGTGAATTTAACATAAAATTCAGCTCATTTACCTATTTAACACTCACAAACACCACAAGAAACCTATGCACATGAAGCAAGAGATAAACAACTTATTTATAATTCTGAAGATGAAATTAGCACAAAAAAACTAACATTCAGATTCAGATCAATACTGCCAAATTTTTCCATAGGGTTGACCCCATTATGATATGATTCTTAAACCATTTTCACTCGCCGATTTACATAAAATCATGACATAATGGTAGATCCATCCTTTACATGGACTTCCTATTTATATCCTCACTAGCATATGATGCCCATGCTGCAAAAATTAAGTAGGCTCAGGAGTCCTCTTTAGTCCCGCCATGAATTTGCAATGAAGCTTCATTCTCCTTCTTCTTCGCTATTTTTCTAGCTATATATCCTAGAGGCTCCCAAATGTTAAGTTGTATTTTTCATTGCATTGCATTTTGACTGTTTGTACCCTTTTGGCCTTAAGCCAGCTTTGTTTGGACTCATGTATAAGCCACTTTTTGACCATGTATTTCAACAAAATCAACCATGCAATCACTTAGCCTCTATGACTTGGTACCTTTTTCCCATGGAAGGAACATTCCTTCGAGTTTGAATGACTAGCTTTATCACCTTACATTGAGCATAGGAACTTCCAGTCGTTGGAACTAGGGCATTTGTATTTGGAAACTCGTTCTTTCCACTGTAATATAGGCATTCTTTATTCTTTTTCAGGCTTTAAAACATGAAAAAGACAAAAAATATATATTTCAAAAAGAGAGGTAATGAGACATTACTTCTATAGTTTATGGCAGCAAGAGGCATTTGTGTCGCCCTTGAAAAAACATTCAAAAAAATTATTTCCTCCATTGGGATGGGCTTTAGTTTGACCTAGGAGAGCCATAACCTTTTCAGCAAGTCATTACTCCTCTGGTTGGTTATCTCTTCCAATCACATGGAGAGTTTGTTTATGCCTCATGCATGACAAATTTATACAAAGTTATTATATGCTACCATATAGTCACATTTGAGTCGTGCTTTTTTTCAAGGGAAGTAAACCTGAGTCGGCCTTTCTGCGGTGTCTCTTGACTCATTTTCAGTCTGCCATACCTAGTCTGTGAGAGTTATGTTCAGTATCACATCAACGGTTTGGTCCTTTTCTCATGCTAGTCAAGAAGGTATCCATTGACTTATTGTTGGTGAGTCTTCTCTTATCAACTTCGACAAATTTCTTTTAGAGTAAGCCTTGAGCCGCACCCTGGCCCTATTTCCATCATTGATAGGTGACCTTGTGCTCATCATTGATCAATATCATGGGTATTTTTCTGAGTGGTTTCCCTTGTGTTCGGAATCAGCTTACATTATCACACATTGGGATTCATGCAGTACCTTGGTTTCCATTTGACCCTATTGGTGGATTTGTTGAGATTCACCAAGACAATGATCCTAGTGAAAATTAAGCACCTTCACTAGGTGGGGCCCGTAGGCTATTTTTAGCTGTATGACTATTTCTAGAATGTTGAGCATATTCTATTTATAGTGGGAGTCTATTTATAGATGGTTGAGAAAATTCTATTTTTAGATGCATGGGAAAAGTCTATTTATAGATCGCATGCCAATTATTATTAGCCCTTAATAATAATTAGACAATAAATAATAATCTATTCTCTTGAAGCACTTGATTTCAGTTAACTGATGTGGAAAACTAGTTGACTGAATGAATTACGAGTTATAAGGTTGGTTGGTGGGACATGCAGAGTGGACTTCGTTGTAACTAAGTGATACAAAGTTGTAATAGAGTTGGATGTGTAGTTATGTGAGTTGTTATTTAGTTTAACTCAATTAAGTGAGTTAAACTCATTTGTGCTAGTTGTAACTAGTTGTAACTAAAGATACACTAGTGAGAGATCAGTGAATTAAATATTTGATTAATTCACAAGTAGTGGTCTCACATGAAATTGAAGAAATACTATTGTTAACTACATGCATGTCAGATCCAGTGGAGACCCAGTTGAGAGATAGGTGAAAGGGTTTGGTTGACTATCAGTTGTGACTATAGTGGTGTATTCAATGAAAATACACACACATTGGAGATTCCAATGAGGATTGCACAGTTAAGGCAAGGAAAGATCGAATTCATTCAGGGATCTTCATCAACATGGATTGCGCAGTGGAGGTAGGTTGTCAGGAGGTAGTAAATTGGTGCATGTGTGAGCCAATTTTTGTATCACAATGTGAGACGATTGTATATTGTACTGAGATCTTTTGGAGTAGAGTTTTGTATGAGATTGTTTCATGATCCATGATATGCATAATATATTATAAATGGGGTTTTCAGCTTTATGCATTCCCGGTAAAAAAATATGTGTTATGTGTGATTGATTTTTTCTTCATGTGTTTGCAATTGGCGATTAAAATTCCGCAAATATTTAAGTAGAAGGATTCTGTATTTAACAGTGGATATAATTTTTAGATCAGGAGAATCCATAAATACATCACAGTATCAATAAAATTTCTACAGGATTCCCTACCTCTATGTCAGATTTCTTTATTGGTTGGTTTAGATGGTTTCTGTTGTATTCCTGCCACATCTTATGTATACCGAAAACATACTTCGGAATGGTTACTTCATGTTTTTTCATCTGATTCCTTCCAAATTATTGGCCTGCGGGTTACACTCGTGCTGGATTGATGTGGGATGCCTTAGTGCCTTCCTTTCCAGTAGATATTTTCCTATCGACTACAACTCATTTCTTTGGGAGCAATATCTAGAGTCCCTTTTCAGTACCTTAGGATTTGCAATCTGTAGAAATTTTAATAATAGATGAATTATTCACCAAGATTATCTTGATTACACACTATTTAAGCTTCATGCATAATACATAACCTCTTCTACAATTGATCATCAATATGTGGAAATAGAAGCAGTCGCATGCGCACATTAAAACATAATCAAGCACACATATAACACAGTATGTAATGGGGAAAGCATACAGCTGAAAACCCCCAACTATCTGTATATTATAATGATAGATAACATGTAACAATACATAGCACAAACTCCTCACAAGCTCTCAGCACTATCTCCATTTTTTACACACAAAACTAGCTTAGATCTGAACAAGTCACAGGTTCAAATCTCCTCCACTGTTTGCCTGCCTCTACTGCGCAATCCAAGATGAGAATGAGTGAGATCCAAGTTCGAATCCCCTTGGCTTGTACTGCGCAATGCTCATTGGAAATCTCAATCAATGTGTGTGCAAATCTCATGCACCAGTATAGTCACAACTAATAGTCACACTCACCCTTTCACCCACCTCTAACACTGGTCTCAACTGAACTGTCCATGCATTGCAGTTCACTGATGTATTCTTTAGTTGATTTATGAGTTAATAATTAGTGAATTAATTAATAATTAATTCACACCACTCATCACTAATGTATTTATCAGTTATACTAAATACAACTAGTTCAACTAAGTTAAACCGAACACAACTCCACCAACTGTCTCATCAAATCCACCAAACTCTGCCACATGAGTTCTAACTGAAGTCAACCATGCAATAGCTCAACTAACCCTTAGGAAAAGCGTATTTCCTTCTGTCAGCTGCATGTGCCACATCCAAGCATCAAACTGAAGTGCTCCAAGAGGATAATATAATGTTTATAGTCTAAATATTATTAAGGGTTAATAATATTCGACTGTTCTATTTTTAGCCCGGCAGTCTAAAAATAGATTCCGCCCAATGTCTAAAAATAGAGGTCCATCTATTTTTACCAACATGACCAATCATCCATAAATAGAATCCTGCAACTCATAGACCATGATCCATATGTCTAAAAATAGACATAGTCTAAAAATAGACTTTTCGACAAAAATCACATGTGTGGTCCCCACCTAGTTTAGGTGATCACTTTCCAACTAGGATCGGGAAAGATGTTTCAGGAGGCCTCCTTCACTGTTTCTTGTTGCCATTTTCAACACTCCCTCTCAACAAGAAAGGACTGTCATTGCATGCGACATGCAACTCCATGCATTCACCCTGCAACCTCCACAAGCGCCATGCAACTCCATGCATCTGCTCTACAACTCCTCTGAAACTGAATAGGCTCCAAACAACTCAATCAGTCTTGATGCATCTAGCATCTATCATCAAAGTCTTCGACTTCTGCTTGGCCAACTGCACATGTCATTAGGAACCACTGCGCTGTTGAACTCTTGCACCCATGCACTCTTGCACTTGCTGTCAACTCTGATCCACGCTCCAGTATCCGACACTGTCACTTTGATCTGCCTGCATCAATCCAACTGATCATGCTACTGCTGCGCTGTGGGCACCTCGTAGCCAAGTTCAATTCATGAGATCCACACCATCTCATGAATCCTGCCCAGAAATCTCCTCTTGGGATTATTCATGCATGTCGCCCCACCTCTCACCTGGTGGTATAGCTGCATGCACTCCCTCTGCCCATCTGGCACGAAATTTCTCTTCATGAGTGGTTTCTTCCACTCCATGATCCTCATCTTGTGGCTGCTCCACATCTCGAGGTTCACTTTTACCTGCATGCAAAACTTGCTTCCTCTCAAGCATCAATTGCATGTCTTTCTTGCACTTCCCAACAGTAGGAAGCTCCTTAGACATCCCATCTACTTCAAGTCTGTAGAGATTCTTTGCTCGAATCCCAACCTTCTTGACTTGTCCTGTTGCCTTGTGCCGAAGGAAAACTTTTCCTTCACTGAAGACAACTTCATACCCTTTATCCTCTAACATTGCAATTGAGATCAAATTCTTCTTTAAACCTGGAACATGCACTACATCTTGTAAAAGAATGAGTTTACCTGACTCCCTCTGAAAGGTTATGGTACCAATGTCGGTCGCATTGTATCGTCCATTGTCACCCAACTCAACATGCAACTGGAGATCTTTCTCCACCAAGTCACTGAAAAGATTCACATCTCCCATCATGTGAAAGGAAGTGCCACTATCAAAATACCACCCCGATCCCAATGCACTAGACACCATGCATGCGATCAATGAGAAGTCCAGCTCAAATTGCGAGGCAAGAGCCTCACCAGCTGCAGCTCCAGCAGCCTGCTTGTTCTTCTTCTTCTGTGGACAATTTTTGGCGTAATGTCCATGCTCGTGACAGTGAAAACACTTCACTTTGGACATGTCACGCTCTTTACCATCCACACCGGATTGAGAAGAATTCTTCTTGCCCTTCCCCCTCCTTGATTTGGCAGCCAAAGCACAATCCTCTTCATCAGATGCCTTTGATGAAGATCCATCCCTGGTACTCCGCCTTATCTCCTCTTGCACAAGATCCGACCAAAGTCGCTCCCATCCTGGAAATTTCTCCTGACCATTGATAGTGTCCTGATAGGAGTGCCAAATCTTTGGAATACCAAGGATAGCCAAGTCGACCAAGTCCTCATCATCCACACTAATTCCTACACTCCCAAGCTCATCCTTGTAGCGGACAAACTTTGTCAAGTATACCGGAATAGTGTCATTCTTCTCCATCTTTATTTTCCTGAGTTTATCCTTGAGCGCCAACTTCCTCTGGTCACTCTTGCTTTGGAATAAATCTTTCAACACTTTCCACATCAAGTATGGAGAAGCTTTTCCATGCAGGCTAGAGACAATGTGATCCTTCACGCCCTCCAACAAAATCCTTCGACATTTTGTTGTCTTCTTTTGCCAAGCCTCAACTTGAGCAGCATCAGTAGGCTTTGGGACTTCAACATCTATGAACTCCTTCAGCCCATTTTCATCTAAAATCGCCTCCATCCTATCCTTCCATGCAACATCATTCAAGCTTCCCTCAAGGGCATACTCCAATCACAATCCGTTGAAAGAAATTTTGACTTCGACACCAAGAAAAACACTGCTGCAAATTCGAATTCCACCAGCTCAAAACTCAACCGCTCCTAATCTGTGAGAACAAAGTATTTCTAGCACGAGATCGACTGTAAGGTCATTTACTGGATATATCACCTTTCAAAGAAGGATGGATCCAGAGGCTACCTGGCCCTCGTACAAATTCTGTCTACCGAAATAAATTGTAATCACTGTAATAGATCTGATGATCAATTTCGCTCCGATACCATGTAGAAATTTGAATAATAGCTGAATTATTCACCGAGATTATCCTGATTACACACTATTTAAGCTTCATGCATAATACATAACCTCTTCTACAATTTATCATCAATATGCGGAAATAGAAGCAGTCGCATGCGCACATTAAAACATAATCAAGCACACATATAACACAGTATGTAATGGGGAAAGCATACAGCTTAAAACCCCCAACTATCTGTATATTATAATGATAAAGAACATGTAACAATACATAGCAAAAACTCCTCACAAGCTCTCAGCACTATCTCCAATTGTTACACACAAAACTAGCTCAGATCTGAACAAGTCACGGGCTCAAATCTCCTCCACTGTTTGTCTGCCTCTACTACGCAATCCAAGATGAGAATGAATGAGATCCAAGTTTGAATCCCCTTGGCTTGTACTGCGCAATACTCATTGGAAATCTCAATCAATGTGTGTGCAAATCTCATGCACCAGTATAGTCACAACTGATAGTCACACTCACCCTTTCACCCACCTCTAACACTGGTCTCAACTGAACTGTCCATGCATTGCAGTTAACTGATGTATTCTTTAGTTGATTTATGAGTTAATAATTAGTGAATTAATTAATAATTAATTCACACCACTCATCACTAGTTTATTTATCAGTTAGACTAAATACAACTAGTTCAACTAAGTTAAACCGAACACAACTCCACCAACTGTCTCATCAACTCCACCAAACTCTGCCACATGAGTTCTAACTGAAATCAACCATGCAATAGCTCAACTAACCCTTAGGAAAAGCGTATTTCCTTCTGTCAGCTGCATGTGCCACATCCAAGCATCAAACTGAAGTGCTCCAAGAGGATAAGATAATGTTTATAGTCTAAATATTATTAAGGGTTAATAATATTCAACTGTTCTATTTTTAGCCTGGCAGTCTAAAAATAGATTCCGCCCAATGTCTAAAAATAGAGGTCCATCTATTTTTACCAACATGACCAATCATCCATAAATAGCATCCTGCAACTCATAGACCATGATCCATATGTCTAAAAATAGACATAGTCTAAAAATATACTTTGCGCCAAAAATCACCTCTGTGGCCCCCCACCTAGTTTTGGTGATCACTTTCCAACTAGAATCAAGAAAGATGTTTCAGGATGCCTCCTTCACTGTTTCTTGTTGCCATCTTCAACACAATCATCAGTGGAAGGATCATTTTCTTTCGATGGTGATAATACATCAATGTCTCCTGATTGGTATATTCTCTCAAGTGTTCAACCTCAAATAATTTATTCACACTTGTTAGATTGTACTAGGGTACCTTGACTCTCATCATTATTTTCGTTGAGTTGTCTCGTGTTTGTTAATGGTATACATCAATGACTGGTAATTAAATGATTTCTCATGTGGTTGACTTCAGCTCATTTATTCCCATAATGTAGAAATGTACCATCTACGGTCGGTGAAGACCTCAGGTTGTGTCAACATCTTTGGTTCACTTTTCATCTCCTTTAGTTTCCTGCCAGTGACACTGTCCACCTTATATGTTGCAGTTCATCATAGCAGAATCCTACATGTTGACACCTGATTTGCGTACAATATCATTATTCCACCTGTATGACTTGTTACTTTTAGGATCAGTTATGTGACATCAGTGATTAGACATCTCCTTGAGCATCATTGATCATATTTTCTGTATGTGATATTGGGAGATGGCCTTGATATGTTCTTATGCGGCTATGATCAGATGATCCACTATGTACTTATCAGCTTTATTTTTACTTGTATACATATTGGATTGGCTCTAGACTTGATCTGTGGACATGATTTACTACCTATGGGTATGGGTATGGCTGCATCAGACATGGGCTTTCGTTCTGATCTCTTCCACTGGTTTTTTGGCAGGTTGGAATCTGGTGATGTCCTCCCAAGTTCTCGCATGATTATTTTTTATACACTTTATACATTTTTTCCATCATGTACCCCTTTTGACGTCATGTATTAGGGGGAAATTTGTTATAGCATCATTCAATGCTCCTGTAGATATGATGCTCTATGTTATGGCCTTGGGAAACCCTTTCCATTCAGACTTGATCACTTTATTGAAAAACAATATTTTTAATTCCATACACGTATTTTCCCTTCAAGAAACGTGTACACACGTGGGTCCATCTATACATAACCCACGTATATAATTTAAAATATGAAAAAATATAAAAATCCTATTTTTTGGGCGAGGTTTATGGGTTTCACCGAAATCCCATTTGCAGGAGCCCGTGGCCTAACTGTATCCCAAGTGAACCAATTTTTTTTGGGTGATGGGAAGGCCTAATATAGGAGAGAGATAGGATATCGATATTATAGTCGATTGGACCCTGGTCAAGTTTAAGTTTCCCTGTGCTTCTTGCACTCCCATTCATAGGAAACCTTTGTCTCCTCATAGAGATGTTCATTTCCTTTATATGACATCAATGTGTATATGCCTGAGAGATGATTATTTAGCCTTGGTTTGGACAAATTCGGAGCCTAGGTTTCACTTGGAGCCGTGGTCAAATCAGGTTTTATTCTTCCATATTCTTTTGTTGATATCAATAAAGAAGCCCTGTCTTGTTCATGAATGTTGTGATATTATGTTATAATTCATGTTTATTATGTATGATTCATTATTTATATCTTTATGCTTATATGATATCATTTTCATATGATATACATGGTTTAAAATACTAGTATTATATATTCTTCTCTAAACTTTAATGCAGGTTTTAAAGCCTTAGAGGAAGCATAGGGTTTGGACCCTACAGGAATGACACCAAACATAGGACCTACGAGTACTCTCTCTCAACCCAAATTCATTATTTTATGCATTAGGACTGTGTGATTACTTTCTTATTGGTGATAGATGCCCTTGGATCAATTGGGGCTCTCAACCATGGCCCTAGGGAGTTTTCTCCTGCAACAGAATTAATGTGTTATAGAATCATTCAACACTCATGTATATATGATGTTATGTGCTATGGCCCTTGGAATCCCTTTCCCTTCAAACTTTATAAATTGATTAAAAAACAATATTTTTAATTCCATATGCAACTATACCCTTCAATAAATGTGTAGAAACATGGATACATCTCTCCATAACCCGCGTATATAATTTAAAATATGAAAAAAATATAAAAAATCCTATTTTTTGGGTGGGATTTACGAGTTTCATTGAAAGCACACCTATAGGAGTTTGTGGTCTAATTGTATCCCAACTAAATCAATTGTTTTTGGGTGATATAAATACACCTCATGGGAATTCCTAAAAGAGGACAGAGTTAGGACATTTTTATTAAAGTTGATTGGTCCTTGATCAAGTCTAAGTTTCCTTGTGCCTCCTGCACTCTCATTCATAGGAAACCCTTGTTTCCTCATAGAGATGTTCATTTTCTTTAAATGACATTCATGTGTATATGCTTGAGAGATGATTGTTGAGGCTTGGGTTGGACGTATCCGAAGGAAGATTTCACTTGGAGCCGTGGTCGTATCAGGTTGTATTCTTCCACATTCTTTTGCTGATATCAATAAAGAAGTTCTATCTCATTCCTGAACATTGTGATATTATGTTATAATTCATGTTATGATATTATTATGTATAATTCATGATTTTTATGGTCTAATGTTCATATCATATACATGATTTAAAATATTGGTAGTATATATGCTTCTCTGAACTTTATTGCATGTTTTAAAGCCTGGGAGGAAGCAGAGGTTTGGAACCTACGGGAATGACACCAAATGTAGGACCTATGGTTACTCTCTCTCAACCCAACTATAGTAGTTTATGCATTAGGACTATGCGATTTCTTGCTTCTTATTGATAGATTCCCTTCGATCTGTTGGGGTTCTCAATCCTGACCCTAGGGAGTTTTCTCGTGAAACACTATTAAAAAACACACAACCCTCCTTCTTCAATGAAGCCTCTTTCTGCGGAGTATTTTATATTCTAGTGCCCACTTTCAACTGTAGGTGGCCTTAATACTTTCCCCTTTCATTATTCAGTGAGAGGTTCTAGAGACCAGGTCATCCCTGTATATCTTCAATTGATTGTCATTCACTCATCCTAGCATCAACTGACCATCCAAATTCACGAGCTGAATTGCGTGATCCAGATTTATGCAGGAATGCAACAGAATAAACATATAACCATAAATACAGAGATGCAACGAAAATAACACTTCATTTCATAATATCAAGGAACTGAAATTTCTTACAGACAGAATGGAAATAAAACTAGCTAGGGCGCTGGTAGCTATCTCTGAGAAGAGATGTGGCGGCTACAGGCCTCTGAACTCAGTTACAATGAGGCTCGAGGACCTATTTATTATTTAGAAACAATGGGAAATCCTAAACAGCCAAAACCCTAACCCTAGGAGATGAAGCGCCAAAACTATGGGCCCCGTTTGGGTAAATTGGTGTTTCAACTTCCCAGGGGCGTAACTTTGGCATACAATCTCTGTTTGACGCGTACCATACCTCGTTGAAAGATCTATCCGAGGACTACAAATTTTGAACAAGCAACATTGGTCCATGGACCAATGTTGCTCTTCGTTTTCCCAAAAAACGTCGTTTAGGGCCTCAAAACGGCTCCGGAAGTTCAAGACCCGAAAAACTGCTAAAAATAGTAAGTTGTGCCAAAACTGAAAAACTGAATGAGACAATGGTGGGGCCCCAAGTGGAATAGGCAAGTGACCACCAATATCCACCTGGATCATTCCTCCCTCCTTAGGAAGCAATGGTCCCCATTGCGTTAAGTTCCTCCATGAGATGAGGAAATTTCTGCTGAACTTGATCCCTGGTGAACCACTTTCCTTGGTGCAAGAGTTGGCCAGCTTTGACAACCCGATACAGTTGGATCTTCTATTAGCGAGTGTTCTTGATTTGCATGTCCATGATACAATCTGTGGTGGCCTGTTCCATGTAGTCTGGGTTTAACTCTGTTGGTGTGAGTTGTTCTGCAATGTCTGAGGTGTCCAGTAGATGTGGAAAGTAAGGACGAAGGCGATCCACATTGAAGACTGGGTGCAATCCAAGGAATGGTGGAATACTGAGCTTGAAGGCATTGTTCCCTACAGCCTTGGTGATGGTGTACAACCTATATCGGAGCGGGAAAAGCTTGCAGTGGGGTCTAGTGAGGCGCTCCTTCTGCAAATGTATACATACGTTGTCGCCTACCTGGAAGTTGTGTGGCACCCGGTGTTGATCATGGCATTGCTTGTACTTCGCATTGGCTCTGTCCAATATATCATGAACCTGTTGGCAGATGTGTTGAATGCGCTCGATGAAGCTAATTTCTTTGTCAACTTTAGACTGGACATGAGTTGAATCGGCCTGAGCAGCTGCAAATGGCATGGCTACGTCAATGGGACATAGTGGCTGGAATCCCAAGCCCACCTGAAAGGGGATATGGCCAATTGAACTGTGGAGAGCCCGATTATAACTATGTTGTACATAGGGGAGGCTCTCGTCACATGTTAGGGGATGCTTTGAATTGTACATGCGCAGAATGTGTACAATCATTACGTTGACGACCTCTGTCTGGCCATCTGTTTGGGGATGGAAAGCTGTGGACTTGGTGACCTTTGTGTCCAACATTTACCAGAGGGTGGACAAAAATGTGTTGAGGAACCTGCTATCTCGATCTGATATGATAAACTGTGGGATCCCAAAGTGCACCCACACTCATTCAAAGAATATTTTAGCAGTGGCTTCTGCTGTGATATTCTTCTTACAGGCTGCCATAATGGCCATCTTCGAGAATCTATCAACGACCACGAAAACATAGTCATTTCCATTCTTAGTAGAAGGCAGGCCCGATATGTAATCCATGGAGATGGATTCCCAAGGTCGACTAGGGGTAGGTAGTGGAGTATATAGGCCTTTCTTCTTGATGGTCGGTTTGGCAATGGCACAAGCAGTACAGGATCTGATGTGCTTCTCGACATCCTTTCGAAGGTTTGGCCAATAGAAATACTTCTGCAGTATTGTTACTGTTTTTTCGACCCTGAAATGCCCAGCGACTCGACTGTAGTGTGCTTCCCATATCATCTTGGCACGCTCGCTTGAAGGAACACAAAGGTGTCCCAGGTGACACAAAAGTGCATCTTGGAGGTGAAAATTTGGAACTTGCGTACCCCCCAAGAGTGCCTTGTAAGTGTGGTCGAATTCTGGGTCACTCTCATAGAGAACGGCCAATAAAAAGTCTCGTGTCCATAAGAGTTGAGCACGGTGGTGAGCGCCACGATCGGTGGTCGGCTGAGGCAGTCTGCAACATTATTGGTGCTACCCTTCTTGCACTTGATGTTCAAATGAAACTGTTACAGATATGTGGACCACTTCTGATGGCGATCATTTTGCAACTTCCCTTGTGTCTGTATGAACTGCGAGGGCCGGTGGTTTGTGTGGATGATTGTTTCCTTCCCCAAAATGTAATGCTTCCATTGTCGACAAGCTTGCACAATGGAATACATTTCTTTTTCATAAGTGGGATACTTGCGAAATGTGTCAGACAATGTCTCACTGTGATATGCCACTGGATGTCCCTATTGAGTAAGAACTGCCCCAATAGCATAGTAAGAGGCATTTGTCTCGATCTCAAATGGCTGTTGCAAGTCTGGTAATGTGAGCACTGGGGCAGAACAGAGGCGATTTTTCAATTCTATGAACGCCTTCTGTTGAGGTTCCGACCAAAAGAATTTTTCTCTCGCTCCTCCCTTGGTGACTTGACTCAAGGGCCAAGTGATATGAGAGAATCCCAACACGAATCTACGGTAGAAATTAGCAAGACCCAGAAAGCTGTGAAGCTCTGTTATAGTGATTGGGGCTGGCCAATCCTGAATGACTTGGATCTTGGCTGGATCCACATGCACCCCCCTTTCATCAATAATGTATCCCAGATATTGAACCTGGGTCATGCCAAATGTGCACTTCTCCAAATTGGCACACAACTTGTGTTTTCGCAGTGTTTGGAGGACTTGTCGAATGTGGTGAAGGTGCTCTTCCCAAGTCTAGCTGAAGATCAGAATTTCATCCTAGTACACCACTACAAATGAGTTGGTGAATGGCCGCAAGATGTCATCCATCATCCTCACGAAGGTTGCGGGAGCATTCATCAACCCGAAAGGCATGACCAGCCATTCAAAAAGGCCTTCCTTGGATTTGAAGGTAGTCTTCCACACATGTGACTCACTACTGAAGACCTCGAAACCTTCAGGCTGCTCTATGTACACCTCCTCCTCAATGACACTGTTGAGGAACGCAGTCTTCACATCCATCTGATGGATGTGCCATCCCATCTGCGCTGAGAGAGCTAGGATCGTCCGTATGGAAGAGTACCTTGCGACAGGTGCAAAGGTCTCCTCATAATCGATCCCCTCGATCTGTGAGAAGCCACGGGCAACAAATCTTGCCTTGTACTTCTCCACACTCCCGTCAACCGCCTGCTTCACTTTGTCGATCCATCGTGAACCCACCATTGATTTCCCCTCCGGTCGCGGGAAAATCTCCCATGCATTGTTTCTGACAATAGAATCATATTCTTCCACCATGGCATCTACCCATGCGGGTTCCTCCACAACTTCCTCGAAAGAGGATGGCTCTGTCATGACACATTTGCTCACAAGAGCCATGTATCCAATGTACTGGTCCGGTGACTGTCTCTGTCTGCGCTGTGCTGCAGGTGGTCCTACAAACCTCTCTGCATCTTGAGCCAGTCGCTCAGCTTCTGTAGTGCGCTTGCGCCCTCTGATGGTTGGCGCTGCATGAGTGGTTTCTTCCACTGCATGAACTTCCTCTTGTGGCTGATCCACATCCAGAAGCTCCTCCTTAGGAACTAATAGCTCCTCATATGCATGCAAGTGTGGCTCCCTCTCAAGCGAACACTGCATGGCTTTCTCCTCCTGAAACTTGATATCCCGTCGCACAACAGTCTTGCGACTGTCTAGAAAATACACCCGATAGTTGTGAGGTGTATCAGTGTACCCCAAAAATATTCCAACCTCTGCGGTTGGATCCAGCTTCTTTCTGGCATCCTTCGTCACATGCATGTAGACAGGTGAGCCAAAAATCCTCAAATGAGAAATGTCAGGCCTCTTGCCAGAAAACGCCTCCTCTGGTGTACTCATGCCAAGTATCTTGTGAGGACAACGGTTCTGCACATACACTGCAGTATTGCATGCCTCTGCCCACAAGTGAAGGGGTAGGCCCTGATCATGCAACATCGCCCGTGCAGCACCCACGATCGTTCTGTTCTTCCGCTCAGCCACCCCGTTCTGCTGTGGGTTATGGGGTGCGATGAGCTCTCTGCGAATCCCTTCTGCGCTGCAGAACTCCTTGAATTCAGCCGAGATGAATTCACCACCGTTATCACTCCTTAGAGCAATCACCTTCTTCCCCGACTCCTTCTCGACCAGTGCTTTAAACTCACAGAACTTCGCGAATGTCTCGCTCTTCTTCTGCATGAAGAAGATCCAGCACTTTCGAGAGAAATCATCAACAAAGATCACATAATACTTGTGCTTTGCTGTCGAAGCAACTGAGAAAGGACCACACACGTCTGTGTGAACTCTCTCAAGGATCGTCGTGGCGCGACTATCCTTCTCGTGAAAAGTGGCTTTCACATACTTCCCTAAAGTACACCCCTTGCACTGATCTGACTGCGCAAGAGTGCCCTTAGGAAGCCCAGTAGAAATCTGCTGCAGGATCTTCAAAGCTCCATGGTGAAGGTGGCCCAATCTCCTGTGCCACAGTTCGCCCTCATCATCCCGACTCACCACTTCTCCCGCCTTGCATGCCATTGTTGCGCAGCCATCTACTTGCAACTGATAAAGGTTCTTGACTCGAACCCCTATCTTCCGGGTCTCTCCAGTTGTCTTACTGCGCAGGAAAGCCTTTCCTTCGCTGAAGACCACATCATACCCCTTGTCTTCCAACATCGCCACAGAGATCAGATTCTTCATCAATCCTGGAACATGTAATACTTCCTTCAATACGAAGGGTTTACCAGACTCCCTCTCAAAGGAAATGGTACCGATACCAGTCGCACTGTATCTACCATCATCGCCCATCTCGATGTGCACTTCAAGATATTTTTCCTCCAGATCTGAAAACAGATCTCGATCTCCTGTCATGTGAAATGACGCACCACTGTCCAAGAACCATACGGATCCCATCACAATTGAGACCAAGCATGCGATCAGTGAAAAATCCAGTTCGAACTGGGAGGCCAATGCCTCTCCCGCTGCAGATCCCGCAGCCTTCTTATTTTTCTTCTTCTGCGGACAATTTGTGGCATAGTGTCTGTGCTGGTGACAGTGAAAACACTTCACCTTGGACATGTCTTGCTTCTTGCCTTTCGCACCAAACTGAGAATCTTTCTTGCTCTTCCCCTTCTTTGCTTTGGCAGCCAAAGTGCAATTTTCTTCATCAGATACCTTTGATGAAGATCCATCCCTGGTAGTCCTCCTTATCTCCTCCTGCATGAGATCCGCCCAAAGTCACTCCCATCGTGGCAACTTCTCCCGACCATTGACAAAGTCCTGATAGGAATGCCAACTCTTAGAAAGACCAAGGAGAGCCAGGTCCACCAAGTCCTCTTCATCGACAGTCACCCCCACACTTCCCAGCTCATCTCTGCATTGAGTGAACTTCGTGAGGTATTTGGCGATACTGTCGCCTTTCTCCATCTTAATGTTTCTGAGCTTATCCTTGAGCGCCAGCTTCCTTTGGTCGCTCTTACTCTGGAATAGATCTGTCAACGCTTTCCACATCAAATATGGAGAAGCTTTTCCATGCAGGCTAGATACAATGTGATCCTTCACGCCCTCCAACAGAATCCTTCGACATTTCGCCATCTTCTTTTGCCAAGCCTCAACTTCAGCAGGATCAGTAGGCTTTTGGACATCCATATCTACGAACTCCTTCAGCCCATTATCTTCTAATATTGCCTCCATCCGATCTTTCCATGCAACATAATTCGAACTGCCTTCAAGAGCATATTCGAGTCGCAAACCGTTGAAAGACATTTCAACTCCGGCACCAAGAAAACAAGCTGCTGCAAAATTCGAATTCCAAACTCAAAAAACTCAACTGCTTCTGGATCTGTGAGAAAAAATTATTTCTAGCACAGAGATCAACTGTAAGGGCATTTACTGGATATATCACCTTTCAGAGAAAGGATGGATCCAGAGGCTACCTAGCACGTTACAGACTCTGTCTACCGAAATAAAATTGTAATCATTGCAATAGATCCCGATGATCAATTCGCTCCGATACCATGTAGAAATTTGCTGAATAATGAATATTTATCCACTGAGATTATCCTGGTCACACACTAATTCTAATTTATGCATAACACATAACCTCTTGTACAATTAATCATCAATTTGCAGAAATAGAAACAGTCGCATGCGCACATAAACACAATATGTAATGGGGAAAGATTATAGCTGAAAACCCCCAGCTATTTTGTATATTATAATAGAAGAGAACATGCAACAATCTCAGTACAATACTCCTCACAAGTACTCAGTACTGTCTTCAAAAGTTACACACAAACTAGCTCAGTTTTGAACAAGTCACAGGTTCAAAACTCATCCACTAATTGCCTGCCTCTACTACGCAATCCAATTTGGTTCAATGAGAGATCCAAGTTCGAATCTACTTGGCTTAAAATGCGCAATCCTCATGGGAAATCTCCTCCAATTCTTGTGCAAATCTCATGCACAACTCATGTCGCAACTAATAGAAAACTCACCCTTTCATCTACCTCTTCCACTGGTCTTCACTGAACTGTCCATGCATTGTAGTGAACTGATGTGTTCTTGAGTTGAATAGTGAGTTAATAATTAGTGAATTAAATAATATTTAATTCACTCAACTCATCACTAGTGTATTAGCTAGTTAAACTAAACACAACTAGTTCAACTAAGTTAAACCGAACACAACTCCACCAACTGTCTCATCAACTCCACCAAACTCCGCCACTTGAGTTCTAACTGAAGTCAACCATGCATAAGCTCACCAAACCCTTAGGAATAGCGTAATTCCTTCTGTCAGGTGCATGGGCCACATC
Organism: Pinus albicaulis; assembly: GCA_034641835.2. Taxonomy (NCBI): domain Eukaryota; kingdom Viridiplantae; phylum Streptophyta; class Pinopsida; order Pinales; family Pinaceae; genus Pinus; species Pinus albicaulis. The sequence continues at coordinate 106,889,234 of CM076571.1, forward strand.
CGTAGCTCCAACTGAAGTGCTGCAAGAGGATAAACTGAAGTTTATAGTCCAAATATTATTAAGGGCTAATAATATTTGACTGACCTATTTTTAGACAGGCAGTCTAAAAATAGACTTCGACTTGTATGTCTAAAAATAGAGGTCCATCTATTTTTACCAACTCAACCAATCATCCAAGAATAGCATACTGCAACTCCTAGACCATGCTCCATATGTCTAAAAATAGACTTTGCGCCAAAAATAGCCTGCGGGCCCACTTAGTGAAGGCGACTTCATTTCACTAAGCTTCATCATCTTGTTTCATTTTCAACACCAAGTTGGTACGGCCGAGAACAGAGAGGGTTTTTTCTGGTTCTTATTCTCATAGAAGGTTTCCCACCAGTCCTTAACACGGGGGGTAGCTTTGAGGAGTGCAAAAATAATCTTCTCCCGGTCTGAAAAGTCATGAACAAAGAAATATACTTCTAATAGATTCAACCATCTATCTACGACATCTGCATCTATTTGACCCTCAAATATGGGAATGTCAAAATTTACTTGTACCTTAAAAGGATTCATGCCTCCAGAGTGGCTACTGGATGCAGATGCGCTACCGATGGGCAGTCGTTGAAAGATGTGAGCAAAGTTATCCATCATCGCGTTATTTTGTTTTTCGAGGGCCTCCTCGAGCAATATTTTGATAGGATATCCTGCTCCCTCATCTTTATTTTTGTCTCCCATGGGCGTCCATCGAGGTTTGCGAGGCTGATCTTGCAAAGGTTCCACCAGATCAAGCCCTAGCTCCTTATACCCCGACCTCATTGGGGACATGCAAAGAAGGATCGAGAAAAAACAGACCCCTCTGATACCACTGATCTAGATTTATGTAAAAACACAAAAGAATAAACATATAACCATAAATACAGAGATGCAGCGAAAATAACACTTCATTTCATTAATATCAAGGAACTGAAATTTGCTTACAGACAGAATGGAAATAAAACTAGCTAGGGCGCTGGTAGCTATCTCTGAGAAGAGATGTGGCAGCTACAGGCCTCTGAACTCAGTTACAATGAGGCTCGAGGGCCTATTTATTATTTAGAAACAATGGTAAATACTAAACAGCCAAAACCCTAGCCCTAGGAGATGAAGCGCCAAAACTATGGGCCCCGTTTGGGTAATTGGTGTTTCAACTTCCTAGGGGCGTAACTTTGGCATATGATCTCCGTTTGACGCGTACCATACCCCGTTAGAAAGATCTATCCGAGGAATAAAAATTTTGAACGAGAAAAATTAGTCCATGGACCCATGTTTCTCTCCATTTTCCCAAAAAAATTTGTTTCAAAACGGCTCCGAAAGTTTAGGACTCGAAAAACTGCTAAAAATAGTAAGTTGTGCCGAAACTAAAAAAATGAAAGAGGCAATGGTGGGGCCCCAAGTGGAATAGGCGGGTGACCACCAATATCCACCTGGATCACTGCGCCTCCCTCAAATATATGCCCGATGATATATGACCCTAACAAATGTGTTTCAAAATTTCCTCAGAACTTCACGAACTTTCTATCATACAGCAAGACAAGGTCTCCTTCTTTGAATTTATTCTACTAGATGTGCCTGTCATGCCAATATTTTTCCCTTAATTTTTGTACTTGCTGATGACAACCTGCAATAAACTTGTCCTCTTCAAGAGCAAGAAATTACTCCATCCTTTCATCCATTGTATATGTCTGTGAACACTGCAATTCTCAAACTAGGCACAATGTATTCCATTGGCATACCTGCTTCTTGTCCATAGACCAACCTAAAAGGTGTCTGTCTTGTCATTTTCTTTCATGTTGTCTTATATGCCCATAACACCATGAGAGTTCTCACATCCCAGTCATTTCTATTCATATTATACAATTTTGTGAGTGCATTCTCCATAATCTTATTGAAATCTTTGATTGTCCCTTTCGTCTGAGGATGACACGATGTACTCTTCTGATGATGTACTTGAAATTCCTCAATGAGCACCTCAATAGTCATGTGCGGGAAATGCGAACCCCTGTCACTCATCAAGATCTTCGAACACCCAAATTTGGACAGAATATACTCAAATATGAACTTTTAGGCGGTATCTGCACTGCAATCCTTTATTGGATTTGCTTCGGCCTATCTCGTCAAATAATCGGTTATATTGATTATATAACTTACTTCAATCTTTTTCTCCTAATGTATTGATAGGTCCGACAAATTCGATAGCCAGCTTATCAAATGCCTACAACGTCACCTGTGGATTCAATAGTATTTCATCCCTTCTAGATGGTCTTCCTATTCTTTGGCAAGCATCACAAACACTACAAAACTCCCCTACATCCTTATGCACTGTGGGCCACCATAACCCATACCTCAAGATCTTCTACGTAGTGGCCTTCCCTGCATAATGTCCTCCTGCAACTCCTCCATGAGCTTCTTCCAAGATACTCAGACTTTCTTTCTTAGAGACATATCTGTGCAGTATTTCATCCAACCCCATCTTATACAAATGTCTTGCAATTATTGAAAAAAAAATTTCCTTAACTACCAGCTCCTTCTTCTATTGTGTAGCATACTCCGCGGGCGCCATCCCTCTAGCCAAAAATGGAATAATTTCCACGAAGTGATCATCAGCGACCCTAACTGTGAATAGCTACACACCCGACAAGTTATCTTCAATGCTTGTTGGTTCTTCGCTTGTTTCTACTCTTGACAGTTGATCAGGTCTACTGTTCAATCTCCCTGGCTTCACTGTAACTTCAAAATCATACTTCTGAAACAATCACAACCATCGACAGATATTCCCTCTGAGAACAGACTTATTCACGAGATACTTTAGCACGAAGTGAACAATGAACATATTGAAGTGGGCTCCCACTAAGTAATTCTTGAACTTATGTAATGCATAAACCATAGCCAACCTGTCTCTTTCTTTCGTAGAATAGTTCTTCTCTCCCTTGGACAATTTTCTTCTTTCAAAACTATGGGGTGATCAATTTCTCCTTCTCTTGGCTATGCAAATACTGTACCCAAATCTATGCAAGAGGCATTGACATGTACATGAAATTCCTTATTCCAGTCCGGGAAAACTAGAATCGATGCAGTTACCATCTTATCCTTCAGTATGTCGAGGCTCTTTTGGTATTCTTCATCCCAACAAAAGTGACATATTTCTTCAATAGCTTCTCCATTGATGCATTTATATGCGCATATTCCTTTATAAAATTCCCATAGTAGCAAGTGTGTCCAAGTGTTGTGTGTAGTTGCTTCACTGTATTAGGTGACTCCATCACTAGACATATTTGGAGGGGTTAATGGTCACATTTTTTCCTTCTTAAATCTCTTTTTCTTTCATTTTTATTGTTATTTGGTTTTATCATGCTAGTATAGGTGGTGGTTAAGTATAACATACTCTAAGTGCCTAATATGAGGTTGAGTGCATAAAATCATGAGTAATTGGCATTATTTCAAAATATTTTATCGTAAATATTTGAAGGAGACAAAAAGGAGAAATTATAGGAGGATTGTCCACCCCCCTTAACTCTCAAAGGCAGCCAAAGGATCCTCATGAGATCCCTTCCAACAATTTGAATTCCAAAGGTAACCAAGTGCACTCGATCTATGGTTTACTTGGAGTCAAAGTGGACTCAATCACTATTTGATAGGGAGCTATTGGTAGCTTCCCTGTAGAATAAATATAGCAGAGCTAGAGCTAGGAAGGGGGGGATTCTATTGGGAACTTTGCTGCAAGCTATTGAGATTTTTATTATTGTACTCAGTGATTAAACTTTGAGAAATGTATGAGACTATTCTTTCATGAAATGAGAAGACTGATTTCATTTTATTGGTTTAAGTTTCAGAGAGCTAGGTATGTGGGTTAGGGCCCATTCCATGTGCCTCAACCTCTCTATTGTACTTGTTCTTTGCTTTCTTCCATTTAGTTAATTTTTCTTCTGATAGTTTCATTGATGCTTAGTTTTTTTTTCTTTCAGTGTGTTGTTGTAGTTTTTCATTTTCTTATGAGAATAATAGAATAGAGAAAAACTCCAAAAGTTGTGGATCGATCCTTCCCCTCTCATCTCTGTCCATAGATTCAGAGGAGGGTAGACCTTCCCATGATCCAAAATTTACTCTCTATTCACTGTTTCAGAGTTTAGGGAAGAAATTTCATTACCATTCCGAGTCTTTCTTTCACAGTATTATCATGCATTCATCTTTCTTTCACGCATGGATCAGTAGGGTTCTTTGTAGGAATAAGCATCAAAATTTCCAGATAATTTCATTAATCTATTCCGCTTCATGTTCCAATTCCTCCCCATCGTTATGTTACACTTCTGAACCTTGATGTTGTGCCTCCATTTACCTCCTTTTTCTCTTCTTATCAGTTGCCGCACCCTTTTTATTTACAAAAACCATTAAAATTTTGACCTCTGCCTTTCCTCCTTGAAATTCCTGCTATCGCATTTTGTACTTTGCACTTTCCTCCCGATCGCACTGTCGCTTCATTAACACTTACCTCTCCCCACCTCCTATTGCGACATTAATGTAGTGCTTTGCCACATCATCCCTATCACAAATCACATTTTGCAGTTTCCATCCCCATCGCATATCGTATTTCGCTCCCGCTTCGTTAACACTTACTGCTCCCAACCGCCGATTGCGACATTTCTATAGCACTCTACCATGTCTTCCCTATTGCAAATTTCATTTCACAGTTTCCATCCCCACCGCATATCACATTTTTATCCTACTCCCAAACAACACTTCTGCTACTCCTCCAGCGTTGTGATATTGTGATATCGCATATCGCATTACCACCCCCCTCTTACAATTCTGCCATCGCACTTTTAAAATCTGCCCTCTCCAAAGAATTTTTGTGATAATAAAAGTTTTAATAAAGTTTTAAACCCCTTTTTCACTCCCTAAGCCTTGTTTCATGTGGTTAAGCCCTCCATTAGCACATTTACCCCTTTCTTCTCCAAACTACAAGCAACACTTCTTAAAAATTAGAATTAGGTCATGAATATCTGCATGGATAGGAGCATGATAGATATATCAAGGTGTGTTTAGCCGATTGGCCAAGTTAAGTGAAAATTAAATTAGTTTCATTTCCGTCATTTCCTTTCTGCAAATTAAATTAGTTTCATTTCCATCATTTCCTTTCTGCAAATTAAATTATTTTCATTTCTATCATTTCCATTATGAAATTTAAGTTATTTTTCTTTATGTCATTTCCTTCCAGCAATTTACTTTCCAGCTCTTATCATATTTTAAGAAGTATCACCCTTTCGTAAAGCAGAAGAGGATGAAATGAGAAAATGCATCTTCTGTGTATATAGCACTGTCACCTCCAAGTTTGTACGGACCCTGGGTTGATAAAGTAAAGTAGGGCAGCCCCTGGGAGTTGCAATACTGTTGGTGCAATACCAGGGCTCACCACCAGGTTCGCAATAGCAACAATATTCGTGGGGTCTACCATCAATCCCTGTCTAAAAACAACATGCCTCAATAGTATACCAAGGGGTACACAAAATATGCACTTCTTCAAATTCAACGATATTTGATACTTCCTACAGGTATCCAACATCAAACTCAAGCTTGAAACATGCTTCTTCAATAGCCCAAATAATTTCCAATCATCAAAGTAAACCTCTAAAAAATTATGTATATACTCCTTGAAAGTTGTGACTACAACTCTAGAAAAAATGGCAGGAGAATTATTCAATCCTAAAGGCCTCACAGTGTACTGGTAACAACCCCACTCCGTAGCAAAAGTTGTCTTATGGAAATATTTTTACACAATTTGGATCTGATGGTAACCCGAAAAGCCATCTATGAAATAATAATCCTCCTGGCCTCTTACATTGTCCAATACTTTGACCATGAATGGTGTCGGAAAGGGGTCATGCATAATTTAATTTCCTTAAGTCCACACATATTTTGATTTCACCCTTTGTTTTATTTTCCTGAACCACCATATGACTTACCCATTCAGACTCTTCAACTAGTTAAATGATCCCTACCTTGATCATTTTTTCTAACGTTGCCTTCATTTTTTCCTTATATTTCGGATTCAACGTATAAGGTCGCTATTTTACTGGCTTCATGCCAGGTTTCAGAGTAATCCTTATAACTCCTAGGTCTTTGACTATACCCTTCAATTCAAAAAACTTCACAGGGAAGATTTCTTGATACTCATGCAACAGTTTTTCAACCTTTCTAATCGTGTCTTCATCCCAATAATCTCCAATCAACACAAATTTTGGTTCTTCTTTGGACCCAATATTCACCTTCTTTGTCTTCATGGGCTATGTTATGTCAGGGATTTTAGGTTCTGGTCCAGATCCTTCGTGATGTCCTTTTGACTTCAGGATATCAATATTGTGTGGATCCTCATCATCCTCTTCTACTTTAACATGATAGCATTCCAGTGTGTGCTACAACTGTGCGGTCCAATCAGGCTGCGTCCATATTAGCATAGTTGTAGTCTTGAAAATCCATGCTCTAACTGTGTGAAGAGATCATCTATGCATGAAAAACAAAACTAAATGTCATTAGGAACCCTTCAACCAAATCTTCCCAATTCACTATTCCATATTGTCACAGTTTTGTCTCAAGATACCAATTCATAGGTATTAGGTCCAAGGTGTGAAAAAATACATGTACCCACTCTGGTTTAGGATATTCTCCCCACATCGAAATCTAGTGAAAAATATGCTCCCATGGGTCATCTTTGCCAGCATATTTCACTTCAATTCTACTATTTACTTGGGAAAATATAATCTTCATCTATCTTTGATACTCTTTCCAACTTCCTATATTTTCCCTATGAGTTCCCCACCATCTAGCAGGTATAGATCTCATATTTACATCCAAATCTTGAAACCTTTGTCCTTCATGTACTTTCATTTCAAATTCATCAACAAACAGACTGACATCTCCTATCCCATCATAGTAAAGAAAATTACATACCTCTGAATTTATGCAACGAAGTGATATGGTGATTCTGTTACATCATCTGGTAGAGACTTCATGCAACATGTTCTGCCAATTTTCCATTTCTTCATCAGAGTTTGAAATACAGGAATTGTGTTCTTCCCAACTTAGCCTTCCATCTATAGTGGGATTGATCCAATTTTTCTCCTTGGTTGTTATCTTATATATATTATCAATATCGGACTCACAATTCTCATTGCAGATAGACTCACAATTCTCATTGCAGATAGACTCTATATAACGCACTCCTTTTGATGGGTTCAGAGGGAAAATTACCCTCATATGGCCTTGTTCAAACACCATATTTCTATTCTTCAAATTGATGATCGCATCAGTATCAAAATCCCAATTCAATCCAAACAACGCTGAATATGGATTGAATTCATCTACAATTTAAATTACTTTGAAATCTGCAACAATGAACACCCCTTCAATATCGACTATAACGTGTGGTAACCTTCCCATTTTGATGATCTTCTACTGGTTGGGAATTATCAACTAGATCAGTAACCATTGTAACTGAGGTTTTCCCATTCATTCCCAAGTTTACTTAGGAAACACATTGGCATCAAATCCTAAATATAGGATTACCTGATCCATATCATAGTCTCTTATTTGTGCATTTAATATCATCTCTCGTCTCGTTCTCTTCTTATGTCGATGCAACTTGTTTACTTCACAAGGCTAATTGCGCGGTTCATATTTTCTAGCGTAGGAGTCTATCAACTCCTAGAGTCCTTTAATAACCTTCTAATCTCTCAACAACTTCCTATGGGTTTGCAAAAATGATTTTAATATGGCTAGATAAAACTCCTTTGTCGCAGTAATTACCTTGGTTTTCTCCTTTTGTATTAACTACTGCAACAGCTGTGCTTTAGACGTGGAAGCTCCAGGACCCATGAAGCTTCACTTCACATCCATGAAGGTATCCTTTTCCCTCTGCATGTTGAATCTAGGGGCCTTTTCTATGGTATTCCTAACCTATGTATCTTCCATCATCTTCGTTCCTTCAACTTTATCATCTCTTGTTACTACGCTACTTCTTGTTACTATGTTAATGCATGGGTCATTTTCCGTTGGCTCAATGGTCATCATCTGCAAATTCTGCATGGGTTGCTGGTTCCTTTTCTCTTGCATCTTTGTCATAAGGACATGGCATTCTTCTATCACATGATCAAAAGCTTTACAATACTTACAGGTTGGGGTAGGATTCTAACAATCCCTCGTGAAGTTTCCTACTTTTCCACAATTATAATAGAAAAGTTGGCCTCATCCTCTACCAACACCTCATTCTCATTCTCATCCTTGGAATCCTCCTCGATCCATATGATGACCTTGATTATCATGTGCACGCCCTTTAGCCTACATTCTATAAGCACCTATAGTCTTCTCCGTCATCAAATCATAGTTGTGACATCTCTTCTTGTCATGCCCCACTGATCTAGATGTTGGTCCAAAATTGTGAATTACGAATAAATCACGATTCCCTAGATAGGTGCTAGTCTAGAACAACAGATGAAAGACTATACGACTATTTTTCCTAACCCAGAATAGATACACAAAGAGGATTGGAGGCTTACTTTATAAGTCACTTCCAAATGGCTCCTTCTGTCGCTTCTGTTGCAGCTTCAAATTCAAGCAGTTTTGTGCTGAATGATTCCTACAAAAAAGAACACTAAAAAAACAGAAGATGCAATAATATAGATATCTATTCAAGCTAGTTAGCTAAATCAGTAAAGCATAAACCATATACATCAACCAAGATCTTGCAATATGGAAAATCAAAGCCAATATAGACGAATACAGGGAAAAATAATCAGTATTCTTTATTGATGATAGAAGGAGAGGTTACAACCAAATGACTGATTTGAAGTGACCCTTCCAGCAACATCCCCAAGCCTCATCACAGTATAAATCTCTCCAGCAGCAGCTATACAAATCTAGCTCTCAATTGAAAATTCTCCAGCATTTCTCTACTCAATTTCTTCCTTCTGAAGCACTTATATCTGTGCTCAATTTATAGATGAATTGTAGGTTGTTTTGCAATCAATGACTTTCCAATAATAGGAAATACATGTTTCCAATCATGTAGATGTCAAATGTACACTTGGATCTGAAGCATGAAACATGTGAACTCTTCTAGAAGGCACTGGCCAAGTGGACATTCCGAAACAATGAGAATTTCGCTCCCAATGTGACCAACGCACCTGTGAATGTCAGGAAGTGCTTTGCAGAGCAGACTTGCATGAGGCTACCTACATATGCAACGCACTTAGGCCCCTTAGAGACTTTGTTGGTGAGCTCTCATATGCTATATAATAAGCTTCATACCTTGTAAACCTTTTCAGCATTCCCATATTCAGCACATAAAACAATTTAATAACATGTACATAATTCAGAAAGTCGTCTTCATTGGAATGTTTCCCAGATGTATACATGCCTACAGATATAGGCCCATGTTTCGATGACAATCTGTATGTAAGGTCACCGTACAGATGATGTGTACAACAATCCTGAAATCACAACTCGGAAGGACGAAACTAGATCCAGGGTATTCTTATTTCGTTCACTCGATCATTCAGGTACAAGTCTAGCCATGTGAATATATGATTTGTAGTCAAACATGGGAAGACGTCGTTTGATTACCATCCAATGATGTGTGTTGTTAACAAACGCGAGGGAACCACCATTAATGAAAATGGCCCTCAAGGTACTATAGTACATTTCGTAAGGCGTGAATAGATGGTTTGATGTCGAACACCAAACAAAATATTTCATTCAAAGGTATGGAAGCAAGGATCTTGTCGATGTTGTAACAAGCCTCATGGTACTAGAATTTTATGTTTCTAAGTGAACTTCCTGGATATTGATTTGTTGTCGATAGGAAGTCACTTTATTTCAAAATAGGAGTTACTAATTTCGGAGACAAGGGCATGACTTGATATAGAAATTTTCAGGGATGACGGTCATGAGAATGAAGGTTTACGAGTATTGCAGAAGGATGAGTTATAAATCACTGGATGACTTCTCTTGAACATATCGGCGACACTGTGATGAGTTGGCAGCATTTACCCAAAAATGAATTGAAGGTATGATGAACCATAGGTGTGAATGAACCGTCAAGATGATTACCCAACCCAAACAGTCATGAACATGGAGTGAAAGAAGTTTCATGTTCAGGAGCGACTTGCTACCAAAAAGAAACTTTTCTTACTTTTCCCAAATTTTCCCCGGTCATTTGTCGACCAGTACCTCTTTATTTTTTAACAAGCTTGAGGAGGATAACATTTTCTTGATCTATCATTCAACCCTTCGAGCGAATAAAGTATCGCTATTTAATAATTTAACGAGTCTAGCGATGAATGAAACTCGATGCTTGCCATGGTCGACAAGCCCATCACTATTTTATGTTTTAACGAGCTTAACGACAGTGATATCCTGGTCCTTTTTCATATTTAGAGATTTTGAAAAAGAGGACGAAAGAAAACTCCATAAGTACTTTTTCGTAAATTTGTTTCTCAGACCCGAAAAAGTGTAAAATAATATCTGAGAAAACCTCTTTGGTCATGTTTAACCAAGGTATTTCTTTTTCGCAAATAATCTATCTCAGTATGGAAAAGGGTTAAACTTATACTGAGTAGATATCAATTCATTTACTTTAACGAGCTTGAAAAGACAAGTGCTCGACAATATTTTCACATTATCGAAGTCTGAAAAGAGTTGAAAGAAGACTCCAGGGGTTCCTTTTTCGCTATTATCGAAGCTCGAAAAAGAGATAAAAGTGTGCTTCAAATCCTTTTTCGTTTTTATCAAAGCTCGGAAAATAAGGAGGAAAAGTATGCATTGTGGTCAAGTCATTCTTTGAATAAATTTGTACGACTAATCTGTTCATCAGTTGTATGTCCTGTTTCAAAGCAACATCAAATGGATTAAAAATACCTATTTCATGATAAAAACATAATAAAACCATAGTCATAGTAATAAATTTAACTTGAGAACAATTAAATGACTATTAAAAGTAGTTTCACTATTCATTTTTATCATTCCATAGTTACCATTTGCATTTTGGAGCTCTGAACTTGATTTTTCCCCTGAACTTCAGCGGTCGATAGCGTGCAATTAGTAAGAATGTTTTGAATGCCCCCTACAAGAGCACATTTCGAATGCCCCCTGCAAGCGAAGATGCCCCCCAAGCTTCATTTCATTCACCTAAGTAGATTACTGGTTACTAATAGCTGGATGGAATGAAGGTTCATTATAGGGGAGGATTTGTTTCCTTTTTTAACGAGCTTGACACAGGAAAAGAACTATGCTCATGACATGTTTCATTTTTTAACGAGGTTGACATAGTAAAATAACTTTCCTCATAGGCAGTTGTTTCATTTTTTAACGAGGTTGTCACATGAAAAAATAACAATACTCATAGGCACTTGTTTCATTTTTTAACGAGGTTGACACAAGAAAATATATCTATCCTCAAAGGCACTTGTTTCATTTTTTAACGAGGTTGACACAAGAAAAAAGAACTATCCTCAAAATCTGTTTCATTTTTTAACAAGGTTGACACAGTAAAAGAACCATCCTCATTGTGTAGTTGGACTAGTGAGTGTGTGTTGGAAAAGACGTAGTCTAACAGAGTAATCATTTAAGGATTTTGATGAACACCACAAATGATAAGTTATAACATGCGTTGATGGGTCTTCTCCAGGGTTTCCATTGAATTTTGGAATTTTAGAGGGTAATTTCTGTGGTATCACTAGCCACCAAGGAGAATAACTGATGGGACCAACTTGATATTGCAGTGAATATGTGAATAAAGGATCAAGTTGTTCAGTACTCATAAGGGATGAACCAGATAGGATTCCATATGATGACATGGGTGAATTCAGTGGAAAAAAAATCGAAGATGAAGCAACAATAGATGTTGTCACAGTTGAAATAGATGGTTTAGAATTGGATGTTATCTCAACCATGGTCAAATGACCCAATTTAAACCCTATAGAATCTACGGGAACTCAAAGTGAAACAAGATCAACAAAAGTAGAGGAAGGTGATTGAGGAAAATACTCGTACAGGTAAAGCTCCTACAGAAAATGAGTTGGACTTAAAGGTGACTCGTCTTGTAGTATTTCTTCAATCGAAGGCAAACCAAGTGGAAGAACTTCGTCGTCAGGCCCAAAGTATATTTTAGGTGGTGGACTGTGCGATACGGGAGACTGAATGGCTACAATATATTTTGGAGTGACCAATACAGGAAGAGCTTCCGGTTGTTCGACTTTGGGATCTAGATTTTCTCCACTTAGGGAATATAGAAACTAAAATACAAGGGGATGATAGACCCTATTTCATTGGTCCTGGGGATGATTTCCAATTTGACCAATAACAGCTGCCCCTTAAAGCACAATGGGATCCGTATCAACTTCCAGTTGAACAACGTCGGGTTCGGGAGGTATGGTCTCACTAATTAGATGGATCGTGACCACGGGTAGCTGTGAAGACTCCATTTCTACAATAGTACATGAATCAGAATAACTTGAGATAAATCTATTTTATGGAAATATGATGTTTCACCAGAGGTAGGAATTGTACTTGATTCAGCAGATCATGATCGCCTTCGCCTACCAAAAGTAACTTCTGGTGGTAAAGGTGGTTTTAACGCTAGTCTACACGAATGATGGGGAAAGGGATGATATTCTTCCACGACGACTGATTTATTTTAACCAAAAAAAAATAAAAAAAATAAAAGGGTAATGCTAGGCAAAAGGGTTTACCAAGAAACTGTGAACTGCATAATACAACCTGGCAAACCAAGAAGTACGAGCGAGAAATCTCCCCGAATGTTGTGTTCGGTGTATCAAAATTTACAAGGCGGCCGACTCGGTTCACTATGGATGGATAGCACCTAAATGTTGTCCTCCCAAATATACCCGAAGGTACATGGAGGCCCAAGTCCATATTAGCACTGTCTGATGCGAAATTGCATAGTGAGAGCGCCTCTTTATACTTATCGTACTGTAACACTGCCCAATATACCCGAAAGTACGTGGATGAGCTATGATATACTTACGTACGTGGAGTGATGTATCACACTCGGAATGTATCGCAGACAAGTTAACAACAACTGTTATGTTTTACTACGCCAGAACACGTCTCTAGCCTAGAACTTCTAAATGTTATCGTTATGGTTCTAATGATTTGTTAGGTAAATTGAGATTAATTTTATGCTGATCTTGCTTACAATTTTCCTTTCAAAGGTTCACCACAATGATGTGTATGAAATTCCTAAAATGCAAGCTAAGAATGATAAACAATCTTTCACTTTCAACTTTTTCAATGAAAAACCTAGCTACTAAGGGAAGAAAGAAAATAATTTGTGAGAAAACAAATCAATGAGCAAAAACTAAATGAAAATTTCCTAATGTTCCTTTTGAAAAACACACATTATTCTACATGCAAATGCAAGTTTTTCTTTTCAGTTTCTTTAATGTTATGAATGCAGAAAAGAAACTAGGTGCACTAAATCAACAATTCAAATGCTTTTTACTTTCAAGAAACGAAGAATACAAACAACAATTTATCTTTTGAAGGAAAAACAAGGACTTCAAAAACAATTTATCCTATCAAGGAAATAAATATTTTACGACAATTTCCTATTTCGAAAGAAAATTATTCTTAATGCGACCATAAAAAGTACTTTGAAATCAACTTGCCAATGATAAAGAAAAACTTTTTAAACAAAAATTGAACAAATTTTCAGTCAAAGGAGGAAGAAGTATATAGAGTCAATGGTCAATATGAGAAGCAAACTTTTCAAAACACAGAAGAAAAAAAATGAAGCAAATTGCAAAGGAAAATTCAATGGAATTTGGGTGTTTTCAGGAGTCAAAGCAGTCTCCAAAGGGAAGCAGTGCTCTGCAACGCAGGCTAGGAAGGGAGACAGTGCTCTGCAAATCACTGTGTCCTGTCTAAGGGTGCATTGGGTGCAGTATAGAAAGAAAAATACTACTATTTAACTCATCGTCTTTGCTAATCTAGCTTTGAAAAATTTTAATCTTGATGAGTAACAACTACTGGGTGGATAAACAAAGAAAATCAGAGGCTTAAACACCTAGAACTAAGAGAAATTTTCCTGAGTGGAGTAGGTAGTTTGTTGGGCCAGAATTGTGAATTACGGATAAATCACGCTTCCCTAGACATGTACTAGTCTATAATAACAAGTGAAAGACTATACAACTATTTTTCCTAACCCAGAATAGATACACAGAGAGGATTGGAGGCTTACTTGATCAGTCGCTTCCAAATGGCTCTTTCTGTTGCTTCTGTTGCAGCTTCAAATTCAAGTGGTTTTGTGCTGAATGATTCCTGAAATAAAGAACTCTAAAAAAAAATAAGATGCAATAATATAGATATCTATTCAAGCTATTTAGCTAAATCAATAAAGCATAAACCATATACATTAACCAATATCTTGCAATATGGAAAATCAAAGCCAATACAGATGCATATAGGGAAAAATAAGCAATATTCTTTATTGATGATAGAAGGAGAGGTTACAACCAAATGACTGATTTGAAGTGACCCTTCCAACAATTTCCCCAAGCCTCATCACAGTATAAATCTCTCCAGCAGCAGCTATACAAATCTAGCTCTCAATTGAAAATTCTCCAGCATTTCTCTACTCAAATTCTTCCTTCTCAAGCACTTAGATCTGTGCTCAATTTATAGATGAACTGTAGGTTGTTTTTCAATAAATGACTTTCCAATAATAGGAAAGACATGTTTCCAATCATGTAGATGTCAAATGGACACTTAGATCCAAAGCTTGACACATGTGAACTCTTCTAGAAGGCACTAGCCAAGTGGAGATTCCGAAACAATGAGAATTTCGTTCCCAATGTGACCAATGCACTTATGAATTTCGAGAAGTTCTTTGCATATCAGCCTTGCATGGGGCTACTTGCATATGCAACACACTTAGGCCCCTTAGAGCCTGCATTGGTGAGCTCTCATATGCTATATAATAAGCTTCAAACCTTGGAAACATTTGCTTGATGAAAGTCTTGCTTGATTTTTTCTTGTTTCTTGTCTTAGGGCATGTAGCAACTGAAATGATAGGGAATGATAGACCCTTGATCATTGGTCATTGGGAATGGTTCCCAAATTGACCTATAACAATTGCCCCCTAAAGCATGAGATCCAAATAATAATAAAAATTTGATTTAGATGCTTTACACTGTGATGAGCCTAAAAACGAAGCAGAGTGGTCACCTGCATCAATCTTAAAATGCATTACATCATGATATATCATCTTTGATCATAATTTCTGAGGGTAGGCATTCCCATATTCAACACATAAAACAATCTAATAACATATACATAATTCAGAAAGTAGTCTTCATTGGAATGTTTCCCAGATGTAGACATGCCTACAAATATAGGCCCATGTTTGGATGAAAATCTGTATGTAAGGTCAACGTACAGATGATGTGTACAACAATCTTGAAATCACAGCCCAGATGAATGAAACTAGATTCGGGGTCTTCTTATCTCGTTCACTCAATAATTCGGGTACAATTCTAGCCATGCGAATATATGATTTGTAGTTGAACATGGAAAGACATCATTTGATTACCAGCCAATGATGTGTGTTGTTAACAAATGTGAGAGAACCACCATTAATGAAAATGGCCCTCAAGGTACTATAGTACATTTCGTAAGGCCTGAATAGATGATTTAATGTCTAACTTCAAAAAAAATCTTTCGGTCAAAGGTCCAGAAGCGAGGATCTTGTCGATGTTGTAACAAGCCTCATGGTACTGGAATGTGATGTTTCTAAGTGAACTTCCTGGATATTTATTTGTTGTCGACAGGAAGTCACTTTATTGCAAAATAGGAGTTATTGATTTCGGAGACAAGGGTATGACTTGATATAGAAATTTTTAGGGATGACGGTCATGAGAATGAAGGTTTACGAGTATTGCAAAAGGATGAGTTTTAAATCATTGGATGACTTCTCATGAACATATCGGCGACACTGTGATGAGTTGGCAGCATTGGCCCAAAACCAAAGTGAAGGTATGATGAACGATAGGTGTGAATGAACCATCAAGATGATTACCCAACCCAAACAGTCACGGACAGGGAGTGAAAGAATTTTCATGTTCAAGAGCGACTTGCTACCAAAAAGAAAATTTGCTTACTTTTCCCAAATTTTCCCCAGTCATTTGTCGACCAATACCTATTTATTTTTTAACAAGCTTGAGGAGGATAGCATTTGCTTGATCTATAATTCAACCCTTCAAGCGAATAAAGTATCTCTATTTAATAATTTAACGAGTCTAGCGATGAATGAAACTCGATTCTTTCCATGATCGACAAGCCCGTCACTATTTTATGTTTTAACGAGCTTAACAACAGTGATAGCCTGGTCCTTTTTCATATTTAGAGAGTTTGAAAAAGAGGATGAAAGAAAACTCCGTAAGTAATTTTTCGTAAATTTGTTTCTCAGAGCCGAAAAAGTGTAAAATAATATCTGAGAAAACCTCTTTGGTCATGTTTAACCAAGGTATTCCTTTTTTGTAAATAATCTATCTCAGTCCGGAAAAGGGTTAAAATTATATTGAGTAGATTTCAATTCATTTACTTTAACGAGCTCGAAAAGACAAGTGCTTGGAAATATTTTCACATCATCGAAGTCTGAAAAGCGCTAAAAGAAGACTCCAGGGGTTCCTTTTTCGCTGTTATCGAAGCTCGAAAAAGAGATAAAAGTGTGCTTCAAATCCTTTTTCATTTTTATCAAAGCTTGAAAAATAAGGAGGAAAAGTGTGCTTTGTGGTCAAGTCATTCTTTGAATAAATTTGCACGACTAATCTGTTCATCATTTGTATGTCTCGTTTGAGAGAAACATCAAATGGATTAAAAATACCTGTTTCATGATAAAAACATAATAAAACCATAGTCATAGCAATAAATTTAACTTGCAAAAAATTAAATGACTATAAAAAGTAGCTCCATTATTCATTTTTACCATTCCATAGTTACCATTTGCATTTTGGAGCTCTGAACCTGATTTTTCCCCTGAACTTTAGTGGTCTATAGCATGCAATTAGTAAGAATGTTTTGAATTCCCCCTACAAGAGCACGTGAAGAATGCCCCCTGCAAGAGAATATTCCCCCCAAGCTTCATTTCATTCACCTAAGTAGATTACTGGTTACTAATAGCTAGATGGAATGAAGGTTCATTATAGGAGAGGATTTGTTTCATTTTTTAATGAGATTGACACAGGAAAAGAACTATGCTCATGACCTGTTTCATTTTTTAACGAGGTTGACACAGTAAAAGAACTTTCCTCATAGGCACTTGTTTCATTTTTTAACGAGTTTGACACAAGAAAAAATAACTATCCTCATAGGCACTTGTTTCATTTTTTAACGAGGTTGACACAAGAAAAAAGATCTATCCTCAGAGGCACTTGTTTCATTTTTTAACGAGGTTGACACAAGAAAAAGGAACTATCCTCAAAATCTGTTTCATTTTTTAACCAGGTTGACACAGTAAAAGAACCATCCTCTTTGTGTAGTTGGACTAGTAAGTGTGTGCTGGAAAAGACGTAGTCTAACAGAGTCATCATTTAAGGAGTTTTGTGAACATCACAAATGATAATTTATAACATGCATTGATGGGTCTTCTCCATGGTTTCCATTGAATTTTGGAATTTCTGAGGGTAATTTCTGTGGTATCACTGGCCACCAAGGAGAATAACTGATGGGACCAACTTGATATTGCACTGAAGATGTGAATAAAGGATCAAGTTGTTCAGTACTCATAAGGGAGGAACCAGATAGGATTCCATATGATGACATTGGTGAATTCAATGGACAAAACATCTAAGATGAAGCAACAATGGATTTTGTCACAGCTGAAATAGATGGTTCAGACTTGGATGTTATCTTAGCCATGGTCAAATGACCCAATTTATACCGTATAGAATCTATGGGAACTCAAAGTGAAACAGGATCAACAAAAGTAGAGGAAGGTGATTGAGGAAAAGACTCATACAGGTAAAGCTCCTACTGAAAATGAGTTGGAGTTAAAGGTGTCTCGTCTTGTGGTATTTCTTCAATCGAAATAAAACCAGGTGGAAGAACTTCGCCGTCAGGCCCAAAGTATATTTCAGGTGTTGGACTGCGCAATATGGGAGACTGAATGGCTACAATAGATTTTGGAGTGACCAATACAGGAACAACTTCTGGTTGTTCGACTTTGGGATCAATATTTTCTCCTCTTAGGGAATATAGCAACTAAAATACAAGCGGATGATAGACCCTATTTCATTGGTCCTGGGGATGATGTCCAGTTTGACCAATAACAGTTGCCCCCTAAAGCACAATGGGATCCGGATCAAATTCCAGTTGAACAACGTCGGGTTTGGGAGGTAAGGTCTCACTGACTGGATGGATCGTGACCACGAGTAGCTGTGAAGACTCTGTTTCAACAGGAATAGATGAACCGGGATGTGTAGAAATAACTTGAGATAGCTCTAGTTTATGGAAAGATGATGTTTCACCAGAGGTATGAATTGTACTTGATTCGGCAGATTGTGATCGCCTTCGCCTACCAGAATTAACTTCTAGTGGTAAAGGTGGTTTTAATGCTAGTCTATGTGAACAATGGGGAAAGGGATGATATTCTTCCACGATGACAGATTTATTTTAACCAAAAAATAGTAAACAAAATAAAAGGGTAATGTTAGGAAAAAGGATTTACCAAGAAACTATGAACTGCAGAATACCACCTAGTGAACCAAGAAGTACGAGAAGGAAATCTCCCCGAATGTTGTTTTCGATGTATCAAAATTTACAAGGCGCCCTACTCGGTTCACTATGGATGGATAAAACCTAAAATTTGTCCTCCCAAATATATCTGAAGGTACGTGGACGCCCAAGTCCGTATTAGTGTTGTCTGATGTGAAACCGCACAATGAGAGCACCCCTTTATACTTATCGTACTGTAACACCGCTCGATATACCCAAAAGTACGTGGACGAGCTACGTTATACTTACGTACGTGGAGTGAGGTATCAAACTCGGAATGTATCTCATACAATTTAACGAGAGCTGCTATGTTTTATGATGCTGGAATACATCTCTAGCCTAGAACTTCTAAATGTTATCGTAATGGTTCCAATGCTTTGTTAGGTAAATTGAGATTAATTTTATGTTGTTCTTGCTTACAATTTTCCTTTCAAAGGTTCACCGCAATGATGTGTATGAAATTCCTAAAATTCAAGCTAAGAATGATAAACAATCTTTCACTTTCATCTTTTGCAATGAAAAACCTAGCTGCTAAGGGAAGAAAGAAAATAATTTGTGAGCAAACAAATCAAAGAATAAAACAAATCAATGAGCACAAACTAAATGTAGATTTCCTAATGTTCCTTTTTCAAAACATACATTATTCTACATGCAAATGCAAGTTTTTATTTTCAGTTTCTTTAATGTTATGAATGCAGAAAAGAAACTAGGTGCACTAAATCAACAATTCAAATGCTTTTTACTTTCAAGAAACGAAGAATACAAACAACAATTTCTCTTTTGAAGGAAAAACGAGGACTTCAACAACAATTTCTCCTATTAAGGAAATGAAGGTTTTATGACAATTTCCTATTTCGAAAGCAAATGATTCTTAATGCAACCATAAAAAGTACTTTCAAATCAACTTGTCAATGATAAAGAATAAAATTGTAAACAAACATTGAACAAATTTTTAGTCAAAGGAGGAAGAAGTATATAGAGTCACTAGTCAATATAAGAAGTAAACTTTTCAAAACACAGCAGAAAACAAACTGAAGAAAATTGCAAAGGAAAATTCAATGGAATTTGGGTGTTTTCAGGAGTCAATGCAATCTCCAAAGGGAGACAGTGCTCTGCAAAGCACTGTGTCCTATCTAAGGGTGCATTGGGTGGAGTATAGAAAAAAAAATACTACTATTTAACTCACTGTCTTTGCTAATTTGTCTTTGAAAAAGTTTAATCTTGATGAGTAACAACTACTAGGTGGATAAACAAAGAAAATCAGAGGCTTAAACACCTAGAACTAAGAGAAAGTTTCCCCAGTGGATTCGCTAGTTTGTTGGGCCAGAATTGTGAATTACAGATAAATCACGCTTCCCTAGACAGGTAATAGTCTTGAACAATAAGTGAAAGACTATATGCCTATTTTTCCTAACTCAAAATAGATACACATAGAGGATTGGAGGCTTACTTGATCATTCGCTTCCAAATGGCTCCTTTTGTTGCTTCTGTTGCAGCTTCAAATTCAAGCGG
Source organism: Pinus albicaulis (assembly GCA_034641835.2). Classification (NCBI taxonomy): domain Eukaryota; kingdom Viridiplantae; phylum Streptophyta; class Pinopsida; order Pinales; family Pinaceae; genus Pinus; species Pinus albicaulis. The sequence goes on from CM076571.1 coordinate 106,909,550, forward strand.
TTTTGTGTTGAATGCTTCCTGAAAGAAAGAACAATGAAATAGTACAATATGCAATAATATAGATATCTATTCAAGCTATTTAGAGGAATTAGTAAATCATAAACCATATACATCAACCAAGATCTTGCAATATGGAAAATCAAAGCCAATACAAATGCATATAGGGAAAAATAAGTAGTATTCTTTATTGATGATAGAAGGAGAGGTTATAGCCAAATGACTGATTTGAAGTGACCCTTCCAACAATGTCGCCAAGCCTCATCAGAGTATAAATCTCTCCAGCAGTAGCTATACAAATCTAGCTCTCAATTGAAAATTCTCCAGCATTTCTCTACTCAAATTCTTCCTTCTCAAGCACTTAGATATGTGCTCAATTTATAGATGAACTGTAGTTTGTTTTGAAATCAATGACTTTCCAATAATAGGCAATACATGTTTCTATTCATATAGATATCAAATGGACACTTGCATCTGAAGCTTGACACATGTGAACTCTTCTAAAGGCACTGGCCAAGTGGAGATTCCATAACAATGAGAATTTCGCTCCCAGTGTGACTAACACACCTGTGAATGTCGAGAAGTGCTTTGCAGCGCAGCCTTGCATGGGGCTACCTGCATATTCAATGCACTTAGGCCCCTTAGAGCCTGCGTTGGTGAGCTATCATATGCTATATAATAAGCTTCAAACCTTGGAAACCTTTGCTTGATGAAAGTCTTGCTTGATTTGTTCTTGTTTCTTATATTAGGGCATGTAGCAACTGAAATGATAGGGAATTATAGACCCTTGATCATTGATCTAGAGATGATGCCTATTTAACCAAGTCATTGGGAATGGTGCCCAAATTGACCTATAACAATTTCCCCTTAAAGCATGAGATCCAAATAGTAAAAACATTTGATTGAGATGCTTTACACTATGATGATCCTGAAAACGAAGCGGAGTGGTCACCTGCATCAATATTAAAATAAATTACATCATGATATATCCTCTTTGATCATAATTTATGAGGGTAGGAATTCCCATATTCAGCACATAAAACAATATAATAACATGTACATAATTCAGAAAGTCATCTTCATTGGAATGTTGCCCAGATGTAGACATGCTGACAGATATAGGCCCATGTTTGGATGAAAATCTGTATGTAAGGTCACCGTACAGATGATGTGTACAACAATCCTAAAATCACTGCCCGAATGGATGAAACTAGATCTGGGGTCTTCTTATCTCATTCAATCAATCATTTGGGTACAATTCTAGCCATGCAAATATATGATTTGTAGTCGAACATGGAAATACATCGTTTGATTACCAGTCAATGATGTGTGTTGTTAACAAACGCGAGAGAACCACCATTAATGAAAATGGCCCTCAAGGTACTACAATACATTTCGTAGGTGTGAATAGATGATTTGATGTCGAACTCCAAACAAAATCTTTCGGTCAAAGGTCTAGAAGCAAGGATCTTGTCGATGTTGTAACAAGCCTCATGGTACTAGAATCTAATGTTTCTAAGTGAACTTCCTGGATATTGATTTTTTGTCGATAGGAAGTCACTTTATTACAAAGCAGGAGTTACTGATTTCGGAGACAAGGGTATGACTTGATATAGCAATTTTCAGGGATGACGGTCATGAGAATGAAGGTTTACGAGTATTGCAGAAGGATGAGTTTTAAATCACTGGATGACTTCTCTTGAACATATCGGCGACACTGTGATGAGTTGGAAGCATTGACCCAAACCTGAAGTGAAGGTATGATGAACCATAGGTGTGAATGAACCGTCAAGATGATTACCCAACCCAAACAGTCACGGACATGGAGTGAAAGAAGTGTCATGTTTAAGAGTGAATTGCTACCAAAAGGAAACTTTGCTTGCTTTTCCCAAATTCTCCCTGGTCATTTGTCGACCAGTACCTCTTTATTTTTTAACAAGCTTGAGGAAGATAACATTTTCTTGATCTATAATTCAACCCTTCGAGCGAATAAATTATCACTATTTAATCATTTAACGAGTCTAGCGATGAATGAAACTCAATGCTTGCCATGGTTGACAAGCCTGTCACTATTTTATGTTTTAACGAGCTTAACAACAGTGATATCCTAGTCCTTTTTCATATTTAGAGAGTTTTAAAAAGAGGACGAAAGAAAACTCCTTAACTACTTTTTCATAAATTTGTTTCTCAGACCCAAAAAAGTGTAAAATAATATCTGAGAAAACCTCTTTGGTCATGTTTAACCAAGGTATTCCTTTTTCATAAATAATCTATCTCAGTCCGGAAAAGGGTTAAACTTATACTGAGTATATATCAATTCATTTACTTTAACGAGCTCGAAAAGACAAGTGCTCGGCAATATTTTCACATTATCGGAGTATGAAAAGAGCTGAAAGAAGACTCCAGGGGTTCCTTTTTTACTGTTATCGAAGCTCGAAAAAGAGATAAAAGTGCGCTTAAAATCCTTTCTCGTTTTTATCAAAGCTTGAAAAATAAGGAGGAATAGTATGCTTTGTGGTCAAGTCATTTTTTAAATAAATCTGCACGACTAATCAGTTCATCAATTGTATGTCTTGTTTTAGAGCAACATCAAATGGATTAAAATACCTGTTTCATGATAAAAACATAATAAAACCATAGTCATAGCAATAAATTTGACTTTCGAACTATTAAATGACTAAAAAAAGTAGTTTCACTATTCATTTTTTCCATTCGATAGTTACCATTTACATTTTGGAGCTCTGAACATGATTTTGCCCCTGAACATCAGCAGTCAATAGCGTGCAATTAGTAAGAATTTTTTGAATGCCCCCTGCAAGAGCACATGTCGAATGCCCCCTGCAAGAGAATATGCCCCCCAAGCTTCATTTCATTAACCTAAGTAGATTATGGTTACTAGTAGCTGGATGGAATGAAGGTTCAATATAGGGGAGGATTTGTTTCAATTTTTAACGAGCTTGACACAGGAAAAGAACTATGCTCATGACATGTTTCATTTTTTAACAAGGTTGACACAGTAAAATAACTTTCCTCCTAGGCACTTGTTTCATTTTTTAACGAGGTTGACACAAGAAAAAATAACTATCCTCATAGGCACTTGTTTAATTTTTTAACGAGGTTGACAAAAGAAAAAACATCTATCCTCAGAGGCACTTTTTTCATTTTTTAATGAGGTTGACACAAGAGAAAAGAACTATCCTCAAAATCTGTTTCATTTTTTAACAAGGTTGACACAGGTTAAGGATCATCCTCATTGTACAGTTGGACTAGTGAGTGTGTGCTGGAAAAGACGTAGTCTAACAGAGTCATCATTTAAGGAGTTTGATGAACACCACAAATGATAAGTTATAACATGCATTGATGGGTCCTCTCCAGGGTTTCCATTGAATTTTGGAATTTCCGAGGGTAATTTTTGTGGTATCACGGACCACCAAGGAGAATAACTTATGGGACCAACTTGATATTGCACTGAAGATGTGAATAAAGGATCAAGTTGTTCAGTACTCATAAGGGAGGAACCAGATAGAATTCTAGATGACGACATGGGTGAATTAAATGGACAAAACATTGAAAATGAAGCAACAATAGATGTTGTCATAGCTGAAATAGATGGTTCAGACTTGGATGTTATCTAAGCCATGGTCAAATGACCCAATTTATACCCTATAGAATCTACGGGAACTCAAAGTGAAACAGGATCAACAAAAGTAGAGGAAGGTGATTGAGGAAAAGACTTGTACAAGTAAAGCTCCTACCAAAAATGAGTTGGAGTTAAAGGTGTCTCATCTTGTGGTATTTCTTCAATCGAAATCAAACCAGGTGGAAGAACTTCATCGTCAGGCCCAAAGTATATTTCAGGTGGTGGACTGCGCGATATGGGAGACTGAATTGCTACAATAGATTTTGGAGTGACCAATACAGGAACAACTTCCGGTTGTTCGATTTTGGGATCAAGATTTTCTCCACTTAGGGAATAGAGAAATTGAAATACAAGGGGATGATAGACCCTATTTCATTGGTCTTGGGGATGATGTCCAGTTTTACCAATAACAGCTACCCCCTAAAGCACAATGGGATCCGTATCAACTTCCAGTTGAACAACGTCGAGTTCGAGAGGTATGGTCTCACTAATTGGATGGATCGTGACCACGGGTAGCTATGAAGACTCTATTTCGACAACACTAGATGAACCAGGATGTGTAGAAATAACTGGAGATAACTCTAGTTTATGGAAAGATGAGGTTTCACCAGAGGTACGAATTGTACTTGATTTGGCAGATCGTGATTGCCTTTGCCTACCAGAAATAACTTCTGGTGGTAAAGGTGGTTTTAACGCTAGTCTATGTGAACGACGGGGAAAGGGATGATATTGTTACACGATGACTAATTTATTTTAACCAAAAACAAATAAGCAAAATAAAATGGTAATGCTAGGCAAAAGGGGCTACCAAGAAACTGTGAACTACAGAATACCACGTTGCAAACCAAGAAGTATGGGCAGGCGATCTCCCTGAATGTTGTGTTCAGTGTATCAAAATTTACAAGGAAACCAACTCGATTCACTATGGATGGATAGCACCTAAAATTTTTCCTCCCAAATATACCCGAAGGTACGTGGAGGCCCAAGTTTGTATTAGCGCTATCTGATGTGAAACTGCACAGTGAGAGCATCCCTTTATACCTATCATACTGTAACACTGCCTGATATACTTGAACGTACGTGGAAGAGCTATGATATACTTACGTACGAGGAGTGAGATATCACACTCGGAATGTATCGCAGACAAGTTAACGACAGATACTATTTTTTACGACATCGGAACATGTCTCTAGCCTAGAACTTCTAAATGTTATCATTATGGTTCCAATGCTTTGTAAGGTAAATTCAGATTAATTTTATGTTGATCTTGCTTACAATTTTACTTTCAAAGATTCACTGCAATGATGTGTATGAAATTCTTAAAATTCAAGCTAAGAATGATAAACAATCTTTCACTTTCATATTTTTCAATGAAAAACCTAGCTACTAAGTGAAGAAAGCAAAAAATTTGTGAGAAAGCAAATCAATGAACAAAAAAAATCAATGAGCACAAACTAAATGCAGATTTCCTAATGTTCCTTTTCCAAAACGCACATTATTATACATGCAAATGCAAGTTTTTCTTTTCAGTTTCTTTAATTTTATGAATGCATAAAGAAATTAGGTGCACTAAATCAACAATTCAAATGCTTTTTACTTTCGAGAAACAAAGAATACAAACAACAATTTCTCTTTGAACGAAAAATGAGGACTTCAACAACAATTTCTCCTATCAAGGAAATGAAGATTTTACGACAATTTCCTATTTTTAAAGAAAATGATTCTTAATGCGACCATAAAAAGTACTTTGAAATCAACTTGTCAATGATAAAAAAAAACTTTTAAACAAACATTGAACAAATTTTCAGTCAAAGGAGGAAGAAGTATATAGAGTCACTGGTCAATATGAGAAGCAAACTTTTCAAAACACAGCAAAAAACAAACTAAATTAAATTGCAAAGGAAGATTCAATGGAATTTGGGTGTTTTCAGGAGTCAACGCAGTCTCCAAAGGGAGAAAGTACTCTACAACGTAGGCTAGGAAGGGAGACAGTGCTCTGCAAAGCACTGTGTCATGTCTAAGGGTGCGTTGGGCGCAGTATAGAAAGAAAAATACTACTTTTTTAACTCACTATCTTTGCTAATTTGGCTTTGAAAAAGTTTAATCTTGATGAGTAACAACTACTGGGTGGATAAACAAAGAAAATCATAGGCTTAAACACCTAGAACTAAGAGAAAATTTTCCTAGTGGAGTCACCAGTTTTTTGGGCCAGAATTGTGAATTACGGATAAATCACACTTCCCTAGACAAATATTAGTCTAGAACAATAGGTGAAAGACTATACGACTATTTTTCCTAACTCAGAATAGATACACAGAGAGGATTGGAGGCTTACTTGATCAGTCGCTTCCAAATGGCTCCTTCTATCGCTTCTATTGCAGCTTCAATCAAGCAGTTTTGTGCTGAATGCTTCCTGAAAGAAAGAACCTTGAAACAACAGAATTTGCAATAATATAGATATCTATTAAATCTATTTAGCTAAATCAGTAAAGCATAAACCATATACATCAACCAAGATCTTGCAATATGGAAATTCAAAGTCATTACAGATGCATATAGGGAAAAATAAGCAGTATTCTTTATTAATGATAGAAGGAGAGGTTACAACCAAATGATTGATTTGAAGTGACCCTTCCAGCAACGTCCCAAAGCCTCATCACAGTATAAATCTCTCCAGCAGTAGCTATACAAATCTAGCTCTCAATAGAAAATTATCCAGCATTTCTCTTCTCAAATTCTTCCCTCTCAAGCACTTAGATCTGTGCTCAATTTATAGATGAACTGTAGGTTGTTTTGCAGTCAATGACTTTCCAATAATAGGTAAGACATGTTTCCAGTCATTTATATGTCAAATGGACACTTAGATCTGAAGCTTGACACATGTGAACTCTTCTAGAAGGAACTGGCCAAGTAGAGATTCCGGAACAATGAGAATTTCGCTCCCAATGTGACCAACGCACCTGTGAATGTTGGGAAGTGCTTTGCAGAGCAGCCTTGCATGGGGCTACCTGCATATGCAACACACGTAGGCCCCTTAGAGCCTGTGTTGGTGAGCTCTCATATGCTATATAATAAGCTTCAAACCTTGGAAACCTTTTCTTGATGAAAGTCTTGCTTGATTTGTTCTTGTTTCTTGTTTCTTGTCTTAGGGCAATAGCAACTGAAATGATAGGGAATGATAGAACCTTGATCATTGGTCCTAGAGATGATTCCCAGTTAACCAGGTCATTGTGAATGGTGCCCGAATTGACCGATAACACTAGATAAGTTACAAAACAGTTTCTTTGGGATCTGCACATACTTCTGTAAGAAATAGAAATATTTCATGTGATGTTGACCTGCAATCTTACATATGTCACACCATACGCTTGATCATAGGTTCAATGGATTACGTGCTCCACTATTGGTGTATTCTATGAACACAGGGTATTGATCCTTATAATGGCCTTCTACCTTACACTTTATACACCATACTTATGATCAAATTTATGACCTAACTGCCTTACCCTTTTTCAAAATTTGCAGCTCCAAATGCATTTTTGCTAGTTTGATTTGAATCTAATGTACTCCTACATGTGTATATGTGATCGACGAAGCTTCCTACTTCATCACAATTTCCAGAGATTTGGCTTGTGTTGGTATCTTCGGTTGTGTCAAAGGTAGTCTGATATGTGGCGATAGCGTAGCTATAAACCACTTCTTAGGCTGCTCTTCAGAATTTTGGAAGTTCACTTTTCCTATTAACATCTTGAACCTTTGATCTAATTCCCAAACAGATTCATTTTCTTCTTTTTCGATCTCCTTTAGTTCAGTTACACTGTGACTATGGCTTTTGCTTCTTAAAATACTGTAGTCGGTGCTTTCTTTGTATCATCCAGCGTACCATTCTAATTTTTTGTAGAATACTTGATATACCATGTCAGCTTCGTTTCCTACAATGCTATAACAAGTTTTTATTTATTTATTTATTCGTCGTATATATGTCATTCTTTCCATACTGCCTCAAAGACAAGCCAAAATTTCTCAAGATCTGTTGACTCCTAACCTCTAAAAATAGTCATCTTGACCTCACTAGCCATGTCTCTTGGGGGAGGGGGAGGGGGGGTGGAGGTGGAGGGGAAGTATGGGGAGGGGGATGGGGGGTGATGGGAGTAGCATGATGGGGAATCCAAAAGGTGACCTAATTATCTCCAAATCGTAACTGCAACCCACTTCTAGGGGTTGCAGGGTTACTCCTTTATTCTTCGCCTTCATATTCATTCAAAAAAATACTGTAATCAGTCTCAATGAAGTTCTCATGATCTAATCGGTATCGCTTTCCACTTCGCGTAGATCCATAGTTACTTCTTCCAAACATCAATCCAATTTTCATCTGCAACACACCCTTTTCACATAAAACCATCTTAACCCACAACTTCAAATAATTTAGATACTTACCTCGTAGACCCTTGAAAAATATTTACTAAGCTTATATGTAAGATACAGATGTGTCTATCGTGAACTCAATTATAAATCCTCCTAGAATATTGTCGATCCATAAATCAACAACTCATGAGATCTTGTTATTGGTCGCCTTGATTCGCTGTAACAATTCAGGGCTCCATGCAGAAGGATCATCGTTCTTAAAACATGTCTTGCTCTCAATCAGTCTTGATAACCACTCAGTAGTTCATTTTTAAATGATGAGAAAAAAATCTTGTGTTGATCTATAAAAACATATCTTTGCAACCAAGCTTTAGTCGAAAGTCGTAAATTTATGTTTTCTTGGACTATGAACTCCCATTATTTCAGATCTACCCAATAGTGTATTTCTTTTCTTGTGAGATGCCATATTCACATATCCCTTAATCATATCCCAGCCCTGACAACAAAACCATTTGTTGGCTGAGAGGGGTTCGACCCAGGTTCAGAGTTAGTTGCGCACCAACAAAACCCTCTATTCCCGACCCTTTCGACAACCACATCCAGCACATAACGATGTCTCACCCGAGGAAATATTGGGGGATGTTAGAACCAAGTTTTTTCATCCAGAGGGACAATAGGACGTGGATATATTTCTAAACTTCTACTTATGCTTAGTTGGGACCACACAAATCCATCTATCTACTTCAAGAATTTATACTTCAATCATCAATTAATACGTGTACGCATTGTGCCTTTATATTCAAAACATAACAGAAAATAATACACATAATTCCACAATGCAGATAATAAGCCAATACATAGATAAACACAGAGATTCTCCAAAAATATTATTTTTTTGTTATGATAAAGTTCTTCGATACATACACTTCTTCGACCTGTACACACATCTACAGGTTGTCTGTGCACGAAGCTGCCAACTCTTCAAGGCCTCTGCGCACACAGCTACGGAGCCTTACCTTAGGCCCAAAACATAGAAATATAGAAAACAATTACAATATTTACCCAATCATGACTTCGATTATCCTAAGCTCAAAGGTCCTTCAACCTTGAAAACCCCACCATGTTTGGCCCAATTTTCTTCCTGGGCGCATCAAGAAGGCAAGAAGCCTTTCTCTTGGAGCATGATTTACAACACATTCATGTAGGACAAGTTTCTTGAGGACTTAGAAGACATTCATGCATATATCAACATTAAGAATTCCAAGCTACATAGGATCACATGTATATTCCTAGTCATTCCATGTGCTAAAGCTATTGAATGGATCATCACACATATGGATGACTCACACCTTGTGCAACATAGTGAGAGTGGTGGTCACCTTGCCACCTATTATGGTGAGGATATGTAGACATACTACAATATTCTCAAGCCCAATGAGTATGAAAATGACAATTTCTATATGAAATGGACTACTCTTGACACAACTCATGTAACCAAATATTGGTGTCGAGAACATACCAATTTCCTCCATCACCCATCAACAGTTTATTTGAAAAAGATCTTAAGAGACATATATCAATACCTAATATCAATTTATTATCGAATGTATGGTCTTATGAATGTTGAGGTTTTCTAAGAAAATTGTATATATACACTCTATACTAGTGACACATGGTAAAGCTTTCAATTGGGAAGATATATTATCATATGAATTGTAGTGGCAGGTCGGGCAGGCAAAATCATATTTACAGGAAAATCAAGCACCCAAATTTTACATGTCTTCATATCTACTTGATGGAATATGTGCATGATATGTGTTGCCAAAATTATATTGGAACTCGACTCCTAAAGAAAAGTTCCTAATTTATCTCCACTGTAGGGTGTTATCAGAAGGAAGCTTCAGAGGTGCGTATGACAGATTGGCTGAACACTTCTTTGCATTTATTTTCATATGATATTTGACACTGATCCGTTGTGCATGATTGACCAATTGAAGGATTCACTCCAAGATATCGCGAATTGGTTTGTAGCCCTCGAGGGCACATATACTAGATGCTTCAGATGTCAAACAACTCGTCATCTTATACCGCGATATGTGACAAATAAAGTGGTCATGCATGAAGTGACAAATCAGTTTGACAAGGGGTTGTCGAGAAATCTTCACAGGAGGAATAAATCCACTTGTCCTATATTTCCATTGAGGATAAGATTATATTAATTAAAGAATCACAAGGTGAAAGAAGACGAGATCGAAGAGATGAAGTGCCTACACTTTTCCACCAAGGACTTCCATGCATACGATCCAATGTGAATTGTCAGGAAACATTGTCAAAGGATCAGTCATAACATGAGGTATTCATCAATATTCATACGAGAAGATGAAAAGATAAAGAACTAGTACAATTCCAGAATGAAGACACATCCAACCCTAAAGACCAATTCAACCCACAATCCATCAGCTCAGGACTTGCAGGAGCAGGAGAAAGAGGAGGAGGAAAGAACACCTCAAGTAAAGAAGTTAGATCCCAGGAAAAATATAAGGTATTCATTGGGTGAGAGAAAAAATAAATGGAAGTTCGATCCTTTAAACATAGGAGCTACACCTCTTTAAATGTAAGAGCTACACAAACAAAGTTGTAGAGGAGAGAAGGGAAAGAAGAGGAAGAAGAAGAGGACAAGAGAAGGAAGTGGGATGATTTGCTTGAAAAGAAACATGTAGAATAAGAAGAGAGGAGATATAAAAAGGAAGAACAACAAAGGCAGTCTCAGGAGGAGGAAGCGACACAGAGGCTGGAAGAAGAGTAGTTGACTCGAGAGCTAGAAGAGGAAAAAATTGAGGAAGAAGATACCATCCATCCCATGAATGATGAGCCCAGTACTCCAGATGAACAACCACTCATAGGAGGACATCGTCCATTAATATAGATGGGGATTACACCTCCATAAACATATAGACTATAAATGTTTGCAGCGTAATATTTGATCAGTTGAAGAATAGGATCATGCAACAAAGGCATACATACTTTCCAAATGATGCTTAGAACCCAGTCTAGTAGCAACAAAAAAGGGGATCACCTCCAATACTTGAAGAAATCATAGGGAAATTATGGCGAAAAATGTTGCATATGCTACAACGACACAGGATAACTCATAGTACTTGCTGAATTAGAATACCAGGTTGTGAACAGAACTTGTTGTAGTGAAGAAAAAAGTAGAACATCCTACAATGGAGAACCAATGACTATCATCACAAAACACCAATACTGAAGAATGGGAGTCATCCATGCAAGAAGAGTTGGCGCCAATTGTTCAACCTAAGAATTGTCCCTTCTCTGACATCCTTTCTCATCCCTTTTTCTACTTTCCCATAAGTCCATACACTCCAATCAATGATAAATGTCATGTTTTGTCTCAGGGAATTCATTTAAATGGTTTTTATGTTATATTCTAATGTTCTTGTTATTTGAATGAATTTTTGTAACTTGGCTATAGAACGCAGCCTATTCTGCAACTAATCTTTGGTTCTGCAACTACTTTCATGGTTCGGAAGGTTCCAAGGAAAAAATAGAGATATGAGCCACATGGGCATCTCCAGAATAATTCACACATGTATTTCGTCCTATCTACTTTATTGAAATCGATAGAAAAGGATGCCTGAGATCATGGTCAAAGCATGGTCAAAGGACGTAAGCCAAGAAGTAAATAACTCTTGATTTTCTTTGGCGTAGAAAATCAAGAGTTAAACAGTCAAAATCCAATTCTATAATTCGGTTACGATAACCACTTGTAGGCATAATAAACTCATTACAGTTATGATTAGTTTTATTTAAATGTCGTTTGTACAGAACCGAAGACAAGTAGTAATTTTGCTGAAACATTGTGTATTTTTTTGAAACTTTGTTCTATTATAATATCATAATTGTGTTCATGGTTCCACTGATTGCTTAGTTTGCATATAACCATCTAGGATTTTGACCAAATCTGTTGCAGAGGCCCCCTACACAGGAGGAGGTTTTTCATTCATTGTTTTAGTTTAAATTCTTTACTCTGTTTTGTCAATTTTCTGAGTAGATTAATATTACATCACATTTTTTGATCAGTAGCATAGAATTAAGTCATGAATGTCTTCTTACCATCAAAAATATAATGATTGTGTAATCTTTGTTTTTCTAAGAACATTTCAAGAGGATATATTTATCTATTTTCCAATTGGATTAAGTTTGAGGCAATAGAGCTCACAGTTGTTTCGTTTCCTTTCATGTTCTTATTTACTTTCTTAGATCAGACTATCAATTCATTGTATAATTGAATGTTCCTAAAATATTAGGCTAAGAATGTGACTTGTCATACTTCCAAATTGGGTGATTGAATGTTCAACCTATACAATCATTGATTTTTACTTTTACATGCTTTTACATTTCTTTTTAGATCCTCATTCAATTGTATAATTGGGTGTTCTTAAAGATCATTTCAAGAAGGTGATTTTATCATATTTATAAAATGAATGCTCGAATACCTAATTTATGCAATTATTGAGTTTTCCTTTGCACACTTTAATTGTTTTTCTAGAATATTAAAAACTAAGGTATAATTGGTTGCTTACACATCATTTCAAGAGGGTGATTTTATCATACTTCATATTGAATATTGGAGTAATCAAACATCCATTAGTTGTTTTCTTTTGAATCATCTTTCATCTAGAGTAGCATTGAAATTTCAAGTTTAAATCATAAGATTTAGATCCATGGAGTTGGGCTAATGTTAAATTAGAAGTCATTAGAATAAACACTATGTTTTCATATCAGGTTCTAACCCATCAATAGTCTTTGATTCATTTTTATGCAAATTATATTAACTTAAGAACACTTCCTTTTCTTCCTTCTTTTAAAATTAGTTTTACACATTTAAATTTCATTAGATTCATTTGATTTCTTTCATAATTCTAGATTAACATTTAGACTTAAAGAAAAAAATCCTAAAACAATATAAAAGTACATACAATGAAGTAAGAATAAGGTTAACTAAACACATATAGTGCACCACACTTCATCAATTTACAAACCTCGGTCGATAATTTATGTAAGCAATTTAAGACATTAAATTGGCTAAACATTTTGGTTTCGTTTCCAGGGAAGTGTAATTAGGTAACCTCATTTATTACATCTAAAAAAAATGATATGCATAGAGAAAGATATTCTAGGGGTAGATTTATAGCTAGAGGCAGGAGTTTAATTCCTACAACACCACTCACTCCACCTAGACCATGAAGTGATACACCTCCATCTCAAACTCATATTCCATACTTCACTAGACATAGACTTCCTGGAGTCCTTAGGTTAGAAATATAATTAGGAGGATCTCCTACTTCATCCACTGAGACAGTCTTAGAGGAAGAAGATCCTAGACTTCCAACATAAGGAGTAACCTTTTTCACCTCTACAAGGGAACATATTTTAGCTGAAGAGTTAGAAATTCCTAGTAGAGAAGAAGAAGAAGAAATTTCCTTCAACATTCCATTAATATAAGAACCAAAGGAAGAGCAATTAACCTTGCATATTGAACCTTATATTAGCTCTGAAGAATCTATAATGGCAGGAAGAGGAGAAGAAGGAGAAGGAGAAGTTCTAAATGGAGAAAATATATTGTTTAAAGGAGGAGGAAGAGGAAGAGGAAGAGGGAATGTAGGAGGAGGTAGAAGAAATGAAGAAAATATAAGAAATATGGAATTTATTGATAGTTCTTTTGGATTCCATATAGTTGATGAAGATACAAATGCCACAATGAAAAATATCTCACCTTTTGTCCTCCAAATTTTTCATGGATTAAAAATTGAAGATCCTGAAACCTTTTTGTTTGAATTTGAAGTTTTGTGTAGAACTTATGATTATTTACAAGACTCTCAAAAACTTAAGTTTTTTTCTTCAACATTGAAAGGAGAAGATTTAAAATGGTTCATGGGTTTAATCACTCAGTCTATTAGAACATGGAATGACATGAAGAAAGAATTTTTAGAAAGATATTTGGATTATTGAATACCCATTAATCACAAGGATGAAGTATTCAAAATGATGCAAAAAGAGGATGAGAATTTGGAGGATTTAATTGAAAGATTCAATTATAACATAAAAAGAGAAAAAATGGATAATTTAGATGAAGAAATTTTAAAATCTCTTTTATTAAAAGCCATTAGAGATGGGTGGATAGATATCCTCAACATGATGGGGAAGGGAGATATCTCTCAACTCTCATTACCTGACATTGTTGAATTATGTATTCATCTCTCAAGGGGAAAAGAAAAAACTGGGAAAAGTCCAAGAGATCCTTCTCTTGCTAGAGTGAATAGATCTGCAACTAGAACAGGAAGTAGGGCAGAAATTGGAAATATGCTTGATGAATTTGAAAAATATATCTTACGGAGTCTTAGTGAACATATAAACACCCTTAAATTACAAAAAAAGCATAAAGTAGAGACTTATGCTTTAGATATTTTCTGTCCTAAATGCAAAAAGAAGCATTCTTTAAGAGAATGTCCTCTTGATGAAAAATTCATAGAGACCTGTATGATTTGTTCATAAAATCATGAAACTAAGAGTTTCCCCTCAATTCCAGGTCTTAAGGTTGTTTTTCAAGAATAAAAAACTTCAAATCCAACAGAATCTCTTTTCTTTGTCTCTAGAAGACGATGGCAGGGGCCACAAACTCAAGGCTTTAAAAATCAAATGTACACTCAGTCCCCACCAAATAATTGCAATTCGTGGCAACAACCTTGGCCTCAATCTCAATCTCAATCTCAAACTTGGGCACAAGGAATGAAAAATCCCTATGGAAGATAAACCCAATACTACCAATATCCTCCATCATATCCAAACTATCCTCCCCAACAAATTCCTCAAAAAAATCAACAAACCCAACTCCAAAACCAAAATCCACAACTTTCATTGCCATTCCCACAACGACCAAATCAACTACCTGCACAACCATTACCAAACCCCAATAATAAAAATCCTCAAAATAATTGCATGATAGAAGGACAACAATTTCCAACCTACAATATTACTCCACCAGATCTTAATGATGTCCAACTTAGATCTGGTAGGATACTAGAAAATAAAAAGCATTCTTTAGTTATTCAAGAACAAGATAGTTTTGAGGAAGATTCTCTACAGCCAAATAAAATTTTTGAGGAAGGAACATCTCTTCAAAACCATAATTCTGAAAATTAAAAACAAAAAGAACCAATAAACTCAACTCTATCATAGAGAAACTATCAGTATCTATTTCTAACCCTCATTTTCCTAAAAGATTACAAGTTGATAGAGGGGTAGAAAAACATATCATGTTGCCTAATTATGATTTTCTAGATGAACTGAAAAATTTCTGTATCAAAATCCCTTTGTTACAGGCCATTAAAGAAATTCCAATTCTAGCCAAAACAATAAAAGAGTTGAGCATGAAGAAACCAGGGAGAAAAACAAAAGAAATAAAAATAATTCAACTAGTAGGAAAAATTGCAAACATAATGATGGGAAAAATTGCCATACAAAAATATTTAGATCCAGGAAGTCTAGTTATAAAAACACATATCAATGGTGTTGAAATTCCAAATACATTGATTGATTTAGGAGCATATATAAACATCATGAGCAAAAAAACCATGGAACAGCTCAAAATTCCTAACCTTATGTATACACCTACATTACTGCAATTAGCAGATAGATCTGTAATCAAGCCAGATGGTGTATTAGAAGATATCTCAGTATCTCTAGATTCTTCGGAGTATCCTGTTGATTTTATGATTTTAACTCCCAAAAGCAATCTAGGAGGACATCCACTTACATTAGGAAGACCTTGGTTGGCTACAACTGATGCTTTCATTAGCTGTATATCTAGTGACATGTATATCTCGTATGGTAACTCAACAAATAAATTCACTCTATATCCTCTAGCAAAAAAAATCATAGAGTTAGATGATGAAGAATGGATTGATGATGACAATGATATACAACCCCTCTTTACTATTTCAAACATTAGTGAAGATAGTCAAACTTAAATTCAATAGAAAATTTTGAATCATCTTCAAAATATGAACATGATCAATTTCAAGAGCAATGCAATATTGAATACTTGTCATCTAGAAAAATGTCTCTATACTCTATGGAAGAATTTGGTAACTCTATAGTTGAAATCTTTCTAGAAAAATCTTTGAACATAAACAAAAACTTGGAAAGACTACAACAAGAAAAGTTAATCAAAAAATTACAACAACATTCTTCTGCATATGCATGGGAATACACTGACATGAAAGGAATTAGTCCTAAGACTTGTATACATCACATCTACATTGAGGAAAATTGTAAACCTATCAGACAATCTCAAAGAAGGATGAATCCAAATCTTAGAGAAATTGTGAAAGAAGAATTGCAAAAATTGCTGAATGTGAACTTCATTTACCCAATTTCAGACAATCAGTAGGTTTCTCCTTTAGTGATTGTACCCAAAAATAATGGTAAGTGGAGGGCATGCATTGACTATCGAGAGTTGAATAAAGCTACCCTAAAAGATCATTTTCCTTTACCTTTTATAGATCAAGTATTGGATACATTAGCAGGTAATAAGTATTTCTCATTCTTGGATGGTTTTAGTGGTTACAATCAAATTCATGTAGCACCTGAAGACCAAGACAAGACCACATTCACCTATCCATGGGGGAATTATGCCTACCGCATACTTCCTTTTGGATTGTGCAATGCACCTGCAACACTCCAAAGGGTAGTACTAGGAATTTTTTCTGATCTAATACATGATTGTGTAGAGGTATATATGGATGATTTTACAATTTATGGGAATTCATTTGAAGAAGCTTTAGAGAAATTAGAAAATGTTCTTAAAATTTATAAAGAATGAAATATTTCATTAATTCATGAAAAATGTTTTGTGATGTTTATAGAAGGGATTGTTTTTGGACATCACATTTCAGGAGATGGAATTAAAGTTGATACGTCTAAAGTTGAAGTCATCTCCAAATTATCAATTCCAAGTTTTCAAAAGGATATTAGAAATTTTCTAGGATTCACAGGGTATTATATAATATTTATAGAAAACTTCACTAAAATAGCATCCCCACTGTTAACACTGGAAAATCGTACATGCAATGACGACATTATTTAATGTCAGACAGAAGGATTTACGGGACTGAGAGAAATTAGAGAATCTGGAAAGTATTTAAAAATCTCTAAGGTATGAGGAAAAATCAAATTTGAGCAAGTCATAAATGCTTTTGTGCGCAAAATCCTTCGATAAGAGCACCTTTGCGCGCCTTTTGACCCGAAAAGCACACAATCCTAGGAATGGCGGAAGTCACTTTCCAGGACCACAAAAAGCACACTCCACGATAATGATTTCACACTTGAATCCGCCTAAGGATAGCCTCCAAAGCCTCCTTACGACATCAAGGGAGAACACAATGGAATAAGTGTGGCACACAATGGAATCATCCCCCTCTCTTGGGCCACCATCCACAATGTACCAAGAGAAGGAAGGAATTTGAATTCTCCTATAAAAGGCCACCAAGAGATGAACAACTTGAGAGCACATTGCTATGCTGTCTAGAATTTCCCCAAGCAATACCAGCAGTGTGTGGTATGGAGCTGAGATAGAGGGGACTCAATTGTTGCCCATCCAACAATTTTAGTCCACCATAGTAGAGAGAGGGAGACCTTGCACCGAGGCAAGCTTGGAAGTAAATATATCCTTGCATCGGGACTTAGAACCCAAGTTCCAAGGGCCCCTTGGCAAGTGGGTTAAAGTTTCATCCTCATTTCCTACCGGCACTCAATAAGAGGGGACGTAAGCGCCATCGTTTGGATTATTGCAGTTGTTTGACTCTATTCAGAGCTTTTTTTTTTATTTGTTGTAGTTTTAGTTTAATTTTTATGTTTGAATATGCATGATATTTTTCTATCTAGTATGTTTATATTCTAGCATGTTCCATTAACTTGCTTGACTCCACTTATTTTTATACATGTGACCAATAGCTTAAGAGGGTAAACCACACTCCTTAAGTTGGTCTGATTTTGTACAAGCATTCACCAAACACACTAACATAGGATTGGCGACTCCAATAACGTTTATTTCCAAGTTTATGTGGTTGTGCCTTTTTGCAGAGACCTCCGTCTGTGCTGTGGAGTTGGGCTGAAATTTCCCCCTTTTTCTCCTTCAATCCCTAGTTCATCCCATGTGACAGACTGAAGCAGAACATCTCCAAAAATTACTCTTGTAGGAATTTACATGCTTTTCCCTCAGATAGACGTTCCTAGGGCTCGCGTTCAGAGCTAACCCGTGCACAAACATCGGGCTTGTTGCAGCCTTTTGCGCACAAAAGACATAATGAGAAATTTCTCCCATATTTCTATCTTTTCCTGCTTGTAAAGTGCATGGCAGCCCATAATACATCTACCAGCACTGGTTGAGGTTCCCCAAAGCTTGCTAAAGCTCACCCTTAGCTGCTTTTCGCAAGCTGGGTGTTAGTTTTATTTCAAGTTGATTTTTGCAAAATTCACACATAGTTTAAGTAGGAGGGAAAATTAACTTGCATTCCAAAAAAAATTATGTTTTACAAATTTAGGTAACAACACACCTAGATAATTAGCCAAAGTAAGTGGCCCAAGCCCACGCATGCTTAGCTAGTTTCTTTCTCTAGTGTAAAATTCATTAGTTTAGTTTAATTTTTGCACTAGGATTTCAAGACCGGGATTGAATTTTCGATAGAAGAGCAAGTAATCTCTGCTGCCTTTGCACCCTTCAGTGATCCTAGGCAAGCATATGAACATTCCCTATTCACAGCTCACCATCTCCCTATAGTTGATCACATAGCTTAATTAGGAAAAATAGAAAGCGGCCCATATCCACACATGTTTTTCTTTTGAGCAAGGAACAATAGAACATAGTTTAATAGGGTATTTTGAAAAGGATCATCGCATATCCACACGTTCAAACTATGTTCTTGTTCACTTTTTTCTCACACACATACACACACTAAGCAAAGCAAAGACACCTAAAACTAACTTAACAAAACTCACTAAATTCTCCCCACAGGGGCCACAAAAGAATTTATAGTCTAAGTTAGGATCAAGGGGGTAGGCATCCAATAAGATTCCTTGATCATTCTTCATATTGAAAAATAGAAGGTGATTGTTTAGGGAGCTTTTAATTCCACCTATCAGCCCACAGAAAAGAAAACACGAGTACGGTAGAGACCCGATTCAGAGGGGGTTAGGCTTAAGCGCAGTGCGTGCGGTATCAGTTGGGGCTACCTGACCTGACTGATACACGGTACTATTAGCTGACTTACCAAGAGGCCCAAGACTTGAACGCACACATGGGATATTCGTACTTAGTGGCCAAAATTAGGGCATCCTTTCCCTATAGGTGACGGTGCAGGAAAGCACTAGATCCTCTACCCTCACCTTGGTGGATTTTCTTCGACTGACTGGGGGCATCGCCAGCTCTTATGGGACGTTGTGCCAGCACTCGCAAGATATATTATCAAGGCCCAGTTACATTTGAGTGTGTGAGGACGATTAGGTATTCTATGATTTGAGTATCATATGCAAACAAACAAAAAACCACATTTTTTTTATTCACATAGGATTAATTTAAAGGGAAAATTGATTTTATTTTCACTTTATTTTATGTATGCGATCAGAATTTTTCTTTGATCATAATATCTATCCTCTCAAATATTCCCAAATATATACCTAGTTGACACTAGAACAAACCGAACGGGACCTCATCAATCTAGACGTCTTTTGGACCTCCCCCCATTACTGGGAGGGGTTCCAGGTCTTTCGACATTTAGGCATCAAAGACGGAACACTGCCACCATTATTGATTTGTCCTTTATTGGGGCATCCTTAATTGGGAACCTTGGTCGGTCTCCCAACGCCACACCACATACCACTCCTTCCACAACCCCTAGAGGGTAGAGGAGTGCTACCCATTCGAGAATCCAGTCGAGTACACAGCAGGGTCCATCGTAGATAAACCCTCTTCCTAACTAGAATGATGTGTTTTCACAAGTTGCAATGGCTTCAACCTCACAATCACCTTTTTTAGCTTCGTTGAATCTATCAGAATTAACCAAGATGACGAATGACCCCATTGCACACAACCCTATATGGCCTCCCATGCCCACGAAGAATTTTTCGGAAATTACAAATTTTGAAGGAAAGTAAGTGGAAGACCCACGAAATCATGTCATGACTTTCCACCTGTGGTGCTCATCGAACAATATCATTGATGACACTATTCGATTGAGACTATTTCAATGCACTCTAACAGGAGTAGAAGTGAAATGGTACATGGAGCAACCCTCTGCTTCACATGGAACCTTTAGCGCCATCACCACTGTGTTCCTAACATATTTTCAGTTACCCATCCACCATGATTCTGGAATGGAATTATTGACACACTTTAGGCAAACCCCCGCCATCCATATCTCAGACCATATCCACGAATAATGGTGGCATCGTAGCTTATGTAAAGCCAAACTCGACGATCGGGTACTATTATACATGTTCTTAAAAACTCTCACTGCAGAGATTTCAAAGGATGTGGCGCAATAAAGGCCCATATTCGAAGAGGACGCCATCAGCAAGGCCCAACAGCTCGAGCTGATTTATATGCCATCAGGATATATTTACAATACCCTGTCGAACGCCTCGCACCTGCAAACTTATAAAGAATTTCCAAGCGCGTCGAAATATGCAGACGATATAATTGGGTTATTGACCCAAAGTTACCTAGGCAGCAGCAATCAAAACCCTGGTTATACGTACCAGAACGTACCACAACCCGATTTTCAAATTCAGCATATGCCTCAGCAAAATTTGACCAGTAGGGCGTCGTCGTATCACCATGGAGGACCTTATCCTCCGGCTCAGGGGACCTAGTACGCAGATAGATATACTGACGGAAGAGGTCCCCCCCAATAGCCAGGTGCAAACCAGGGACCGTGTTATGCTCAATCCCCAACACAAGACCTGCCTATGTAGAATAATGCATAGGTGAACTTTGTGCAGCCGTCCCAAAACCAACCACACCAATCATATAACAAGGAGAACTACCCTCCTAACATGGTTAAGAAAAGGGAAAAACAAGCCCAAAGGGAATCTTGGACAGGGGGGCAACAATCAGCAATTCCCTCCACAATCTCAAGCTGGAGGCAACTCCAACCGAAATCCAAATCAGGAGCCAAGAAATTCCCAATGACATAAAAAAAGGCCACCTCTTTGAACAAACCACTCTTTTTCGATCTGTGGTGAGTACGGCCATTACACTCACCACTGTCTCGATCTCCCTGAGTTGAAGAAGTTTCAGAGTAACTGAGGAGAAGGAGGATCTTCCCAGTAGACAGTTGTGATGCAGGAACCTTTCCCCCATCAAGGGACAGTTAGCACTTAGCAACAAAATCCCGACGACTCTGAAAAAAAAAAATACCATGAAATCTACATGATTGGTGAAGAGATTCTTTTATAAACATGGAATCAAAATTACGAAACGCCACCAGACACCAACACATCAGGGGCTAGTACCAGTGCACCAACTGCACCTATGACCATTTCAAAGATGCCTATTGAACCATTGCCAAATATGGCTAAGGGACCAAATAGGCAAGCAGGAAACTACTCCAAAGTGGCCCATAATTATAGCATCGTGGATGATCTAGCCCAATCTCCCACTGCTATGTCAGCTTTGGAATTATTGCAGTCATGCCCAAAACAACGGAAAGCCTTACTTTCCATGTTTGGCGCTATCGACCCTGCCGATATGCACCTAATGGCTTTTGATTTAGACAAAGCCACCCCTAGGCTTTCTCTGACAGTCGCCTTTCAGATACCATTGTCGGTCCAAAATATCACCATTCACCAATGTGTCGTTGATGAGGGTGCATCCACGTGTATCAAGTCAAAGAATGTTTGGCAGAAGTTATGGTCTCTCGAACTAAAACCATCAATCATCATGCTTAGAGCATACGATGGTCGTCCTTCAACCCCCGTCGGTCTCTACCAAAATGTCCCAGTCTTCATAGCCGGAAAGATGTTCCTTATAGACATTGAAGTCTTGGACGCTCACTTGGACTATAACATACTCCTTGGTTGGAGTTATATCTACACCATGTCAGCCATAGCCTCTTTTGTCTTCTGCATTATGATTTCCCCCCACGAGGACCGCATCATTACTGTTGACCAATTGACGCATAGCGAGAAACTACCCCTAATAAACACCGATAAATACATGAATGCGCCAAGCTAATAGCCTTAGTGGTAAGTCTCTCTACTAAAAAAAAAAAGGGCCCCAGTGGCTATGATTGGCACAAATTGTTTTAATTTATGTCATTTTATAGGACAGGTATTACAGTTCTATGAATGCAGGATGTTATTTGTGGTTGGTTGATTGAAGCTGAAAAAGTATAGACTTGTTATTCTTAGAAATATGAATTTATTTTTAGATTCTGTCAAAAATAGAGAGTGCCAAGATATTATTCTACAATATTTTGGATTTGTAATTACTATTTCTTTGTACTAAATGAAAGCAGGCATGAAGTCATGAAGAATAGCCACCTAAGGGTTAAGTGGAGCTATTGCATGGATACTTCAGTTAGAACTCATGTGAGAGAGTTTGGTGAAGTTGATTGAGGAAGTTAATGGAGTTGTGTTCAATTTAACTAATCTAAACATAGTTGAGCTAGTTGTATTTAGTCTAACTGATTAATACACTAGTGAAGAGTGGTGTGAATTAATTATTAATTAATTCACTAACTATAAACTCATTAATCAACTAGATAATACATCAATTAACTTTAGTGCATGGACAGTTTCAGTGGAGACCAGTGAAGAGATAGGTGAAAGAGTAGTGTGACTATCAGTTGTGACTATATTGTTGCATGTTTGCAAAAACCAGTGATTGGAGAAACCAATGAGGATTGCGCAGTACAAGCCAGGTGGTTCGAAGTTATTTATGAGCCATTCTACAGCATTGATTACGCAATAGAGGCTGGCTATCAAGTGGCAGAGATTGGAGCATGTGTTTTTCTAGATCTAGCTTGATTAGTGTGTAGCAATTGAAGGTTGTGCTAAGAGCTTGTGAGGAGCTTTGTACAATGATTGTTACATAATCTGTATGACATATAATATACAGATAGTTGGGGTTTTTAGCTTTAAGCTTTCCCATGAAATACTGTGTTCATATGTGTGATTTTTTATGGTTTTAATGTGCACATGCAATTGATTTTATTTCCGCATGTAATGATCAATGGTAGAAGAGATTATGTATTGTGCATGAAGATAAAATAGTGTGTTATTAGTGTTGGGTATGTGTTATATTCTTTCCACGACTAGCCCCACACGTTGTACGTTGTGCCGGGCGCAGCAAGGGGGTCACAAGGGAGGAGGCATCCCCCACTGTTGGGGTCTGGGGCAGCGCCCTGGCAATTTTTTTTTGGTATGCAGTCCCACTCATAGGCGGACCCACCCATGTTTTGTGCATGATTTTGCACATGGTTTTTGGGTACGATGGTTTTCGGCCCCTGGTATTTAGTAGATCCGGTCAAGGGAACTACGGTTATGTTCTAATCCAGGGTTAATGGATTGGGGTTTATGTATGCTTCGGCATGTATATATATGTGTTGTAACACCAAAAGGAATATAATGAAAAATCAAGCTGGTCTTCCCATTTTGGGATCCAGGGGAAAATCTCTGTGTTTATCTGTTTTATGTTTTATGCTCTCGCTATTATTTATTTTATGTTATAAGATTCGTGTGTAGATAATTTATGTTCAGGGTTAAAACCTACATTTGGTTTCAGAGCTGTTTCGGCTTCAAGGGGACACCTTTGCTGCTGAGGGTTTTTTTCTCAGGCCTGAGGTAGACCCTGTTTAGTGCGAGATCTCTGGGATCGATTCTTACGGTGAAAGAAGATGGCGAGCGGCGGAAAGATAGAGATCGAGAAATTTAATGGTCAGAGTTTTGAGTTGTGGAAGCTCAAGATGGAGGATCTGCTGGTGGATAAAGATCAGTGGATCGCGGTAGATCCAAGTACTAAACCAACGACAATGTCAGATGAAGACTGGAAGAAACTGGATCGGAAGGCTAAGAGCACAATACGGTTGTGTGTCTCAGATTTAGTATTGTTGAATGTATCTGGGGAAGCTACGACGAAGAATTTGTGGGAAAAACTTGGGAATTTGTACCAATCTAAGTCTCTGGTGAATAAGTTGTTCCTGCGGAAAAAGCTATATAACCTGAGGATGAAGGATGGAGACTCGGTGACAGAGCATCTGAACGCCTTCAACACTGTGGTAAGTCAGCTGTCATCTGTTGATATTAAAATCTCAGATGAAGATAAGTGCATCAGTTTGTTGTGTTCTCTACCAGACTCGTGGGATAGTCTGGTTATTGCAATAGGTAGCAATACAACTACCTTGAATTTTGATGACATTGTCTCAACCTTGCTGTCGGAGGAAATGAGATGGAGAAATATGGAGGACCAGAATGGAGATGCCTTATCTGTACGAGAAAGGTCCCAAAACAGAAACAAGAATAAGGTTTCGAGTGGGAGATCCAAATCTAGAGGGAGATATAAATCTCCTGGAAAGTTTGTAAAGGTATGCTGGAAATGCGGAAAGGAAGGGCACTACAAAAAGGAGTGCAGATCTAAAGCTCCTGAGAAAGGAAAGGGATCTGATGATGCTCCTTCTGCAGAGGCAAAAACCACCTCGGATGAAAGTGGGGATGTGTATTTGGCTTCTTCTTCAAATACACATGTAGATCATGAGTCATGGTTGATTGACTCAGGTGCATCCTTTCACTTCACTCCCCATAGGGAGGGGTTCTGCGAGTATGAGAAATATGATGGTGGTGATGTCTTCCTAGGGGATGATAGGAGGGCCAGAATCATCGGACGTGGAAAGGTCAAGCTGAAGCTGCAAGGTGGAAGGATTAGAACACTTCCTGGTGTTCTGCATATTCCTGCATTGGCTAGAAATTTGATTTCTTTAAGCAAGATGGATGATGCAGGTGTGAAAACAGTGTTCGAGAAAGATTCCTGCAAGATGGTTCGGGGAGCACTGGTACTAATGCGGGGAGTTCGGACTGGAACTCTATACAAGCTACAAGGTAGCACTGTTATTGATGGGTGTAATAGTTCTATGGTTCTTGAAAGTGGAGCGGAAAGCCTAGCTGTCTCTAGAGAAAATACCATGTTATGGCATCAAAGGCTTGGACATATTGGAGAGAAGGGCCTTCAGATACTGCATAGAAATGGTATGGTAGAAGGTATGTCTAATTTCTCTCTGGATTTCGATTTCTGTGAACATTGTGTATATGGGAAGCAGAATCGAGTGAGTTTTCCTTCTGGTGCTAAGAGGGCGAACAAAATATTAGAACTTGTGCACAGTGATGTGTTTGGACCTGTGTCAGTTCCATCACTGGGAAAGTCTATGTACTATGTTTCATTCATAGATGACTTCTCAAGGAATACATGGATATATTTCTTGAGGAAGAAATATGAAGTCTTTGACAGATTTAAATAATTTAAGGCTCTAGTGGAAAACCAGACAGAGAAGAAGATAAAGGCGTTGAGGACAGATAATGGTGGGGAGTTCTGCAAGAAGGAATTTAAAGAGTTCTCTAAGAAGTGTGGTATAGCACGACAGAAGACTACTCCATACACACCTCAGCAAAATGGAGTTGCAGAAAGAATGAATAGAACACTGATGGAAAAGGCAAGAAGCATGCTTAGTAGTACCAGGTTCGGACAAGAATTCTGGGCAGAGGCAGTGGAGACTGCATGCTATCTGGTTAACAGATCACCTTCATCAGCGTTGGAGGATAAGACTACACATGAGGTATGGACTGGTAAGAAACCCTCTCTTTCACATCTAAGGGTGTTTGGATGTGATGCATATGTACATGTTCCAAAGGAGAAAAGGACCAAGTTGGATAATAAATCTGAAAGGTGCATCTTTATTGGGTATAAGGATGGTTTAAAGGGTTACAAGCTTTGGAACCCAGAAACAAGGAAGGTTGTGTACAACCGAGATGTGGTGTTTAGAGAGGTGAAAGATGTTGTTAAACATGAAATCATACCAAAGGAACCTAAGAAGATAGAGTTTGAGCTAAAGGAGTATGAATCAGACTCTGTAGCAGAAGAAGATTCAGAAGAGGAAGAGCCACAAACTCCAGCTTTGAGACGATCAGTTCAAGAAAGAAGGCAACCAGAAAGGTATAGTCCATCTACTTTTTGTTCACGTTTTTCCTTAACTATAATTGATGATGATCCCAGAACTGTCAGGGGGGAAGTAGATTCAGAGGATGGAAAACTCTGGAAGGAGGCCATGGTTGATGAAATGGCATCCTTGCACAAAAATGAGGCATGGGATCTGGTGGAGTTGCCGGCTGGAAGGAAGCCCATCGGGATAAAATGGGTGTTTAAGAAGAAGATGAATGTAGAAGGCAAGGTGGAAAAATACAAAGCTCGGTTGGTAGCAAAAGGTTATTCCTAGGTGCCGGGAATTGATTTTGGTGATATTTTTTCTCCTGTTGCCAAGCTTACTTCTATTAGATTACTTTTATCTGTTGCTGCTGCATTTGATTTTGAGATAGAACATATGGATGTGAAGACAAAATTTCTTCATGGGGATCTAGAAGAGGAGATCTACATGAAGCAACCTGAAGGCTTTATGGTGAAGGGTAAGAAAGAACTAGTATGCAGGTTGAAGAAGTCTCTGTATGGGTTAAAACAGTCACCAAGGATGTGGTATCCGAAATTTGATACCTATATACGGGGACTTGGCTTCACCAGAAGCAAGGAGGATCACTGTGTTTATTTTAAATTAATTGGTGACCGTGTTATTTATTTGGTCTTGTATGTGGATGACATGTTGTTGATTGGAAATGACAAAGAAATTATCCAAGATTTGAAGACCCAATTGTTCTCCAAATTCGACATGAAGGATCTTGGTGCTGCAAACTATATTTTGGGCATGGAAATTAAGAGAGATTGGGCAAAGAGGAAGCTCTGGTTAAACCAGAGGAAGTATGTCAAGACTATATTGCAGAGGTTCAATATGCAGGATAGTAAACCGGTGAATGCTCCTACTCCTGTAGGTGTAAAGTTATCTGCTGAACAGTGTCCCAAGACACAAGAAGAAGAGGAGGATATGTCCCGTGTTCCATATGCAAGTGCAGTGGGTAGCCTGATGTATGCAATGGTCTGTACTAGACCAAACATTGCACATGCAGTGGGAGTATTGATCAATTTTATGTCAAACCCAGGGAAGGAGCATTGGACAGCAGTGAAGCGGGTTTTCAGATATTTACGTGGCACTAGTGATTATGGCTTGTGCTACCAAAGAAGACCAGGATTGGAAAGAATGTTGGACATTGATGGTTTTGTTGATGCAGACTGGACTGGAGATCTGGACCAAAGAATATCTACAAGTGGGTATGTGTTTAGCCTATTTGGAGGTGCAGTTGAGGCTAAAAGGGTGTTGCTAGTAAAGGTGGACACTTTGAATAATGTTGCAGATGCATTGACGAAGTATGTGAGCACTTAGAAGTTATCTTGTTGTAGAGAAAAAATAGGTGTTGAAGAATTGGCCCAATGACTAAGCTCTCTTGTGGCCCCCTGTGGAAAGAAAACAATAAGTGGGAGAATGTTGTGAATGTGTTATATTCTTTCCACAACTAGCCCCACATGTTGTATGTTGTGCTGGGCGCAGCAGGGGGGTCACAAGGGGGGAGGCAGCCCCCACTGTTGGGTGTCGGGGCAGCGCCCCAGCGAATTTTTTTTTTGGTATGCGGTCCTACTCATAGGCGGCCCCACCCATGTTTTGTGCATGATTTTGCACATGGTTTTGGGGTACGATGGTTTTCGGCCCCTACTATTTTATAGATCCGGTCAAGGGAACTACGGTTATGTTCTAATCCAGGGTTAATGGATTGGGGTTTATGTATGCTTTGACATGTATATATATGTGTTGTAACACTAAAAGGAATATAATGAAAAATCAATCTGGTCGTCCCATTTTGGGATCCAGGGGAAAATCTCTGTGTTTATCTATTTTATGTTTTATGCTCTCGCTATTGTTTATTTTTTGTTATAAGATTCATGTGTAGATAATTTCTATTCAGGGTTAAAACCTACAATCAGGAGAATCTCGGTGGATAAAATATCAGTTATTCAAATTTCTACATGGTATCAGAGGGATATTGATCATTGGAGCAATTGCAAAACATTGAAGCGGTTGAGTTTTGTGCTGGTGAAATTCGAATTTGCAGTAGTGTTTTCTTGGTGTCGAAGTTGAGATGTCTTTCAATGGATTGCGATTGGAGTATGCCCTTGAGGGCAGCTCGAATTATATTGCATGGAAGGACATGATGGAGGCGGTGCTGGATGACAATGGGTTGAAGGAGTTCATAGATGTAGAAATTCCAAAACCTACTTCTAGTGATGTTGTCGTACTTGATGCATGGCAAAAGAAGACAACAAAGTGTCGAAGGATTCTGTTGGAAGGTGTGAAGGATCACATAGTGTCTAGCCTTCATGGTAAGGATTCTCCATTCTTGATGTGGAAAGCTTCGACATATTTATTCCAAAGCAAGAGCGACCAGAGGAAGTTGGCGCTCAAGGATAAACTCAGGAACATAAAAATGGAGAAAGGCGACAGTATGCCCAAGTACCTCACAAAGTTCATCCAATGTAGGGATGCGCTGGGAAGTGTGGGGGTTACTGTTGATGATGAGGACTTGGTGAGCTTGGCTCTCCTTGGGCTTCCAAAGAGTTGGCATTCCTATTAGGACTCTGTCAATGGTCGGGAGAAATTGCCAGGATGGGAGAAAATTTGGTCGGATCTTGTGCAAGAGGAGATAAGGCGAAGTACCAGGGACGAATCTTCATCAAAAAACTCTGATGAAGAAAATTGAGCTTTGGCTTCCAAAGAAAAGAAGGGGAAGAGAAAGAAGCATGCTTCTCAATCTGGTGCGAAAGGCAAGAAGCAGGACATGTCCAAGGTGAAGTGCTTTCACTGTCACCAACACGGAAATTACGCCACTAGTTGTCCACAGAAGAAGAAAAATAAGCAGGCTGCTGGATCTGCAGCTGGAGAGGCCTTAGCCTCGCAGTTTTAGCTGGATTTTTCGCTGATCGCATGCTTGGTCTCAAGTGTGATGGGTTCAGTGTGGTTTCTTGACAGTGGTGCATCTTTTCACATGACAGGAGATCGAGATTTGTTTACTGATCTGGATGAGAAAGATCTTAGAGTGCACATCGAGATGGGCGATGATGGTAGATACAGTGAGACGGGTATCGGTACCATTTCCTTTGAGAGGGAGTCTTGTAAACCCTTCGTATTGAAGGAAGTGATGCATGTTCCAGGATTGAAGAATAATCTAATATTTGTGGCGATGTTAGAAGACAAGGTATATGATGTTGTCTTTAGCGAGGGAAAGGATTTCCTGCGTAGTAAGGCAACTGGTGAGACCCGGAGGATAGGGGTTCGAGTTAAGAACCTTTATCAATTGCAGGTAGATGGCTGCGCAGCAATGGCAGGCAAGGAAAAAGGAGTGGTGAGCCAGGATGATGGCGAGTTGTGGCACCGGAGATTGGGCCACCTTCACCATGGAGCTTTGAAGATACTATAGCAGATTTCTACTGGGCTTCCCAAAGGTACACTTGCGCAGTCAGATCAGTGCAAGGGATGTACTTTGGGAAAATTTCTAAAAGCCACCTTTCACGAGAAGGATAGTCACGCCACGAAGATCCTTGAGAGAATTCACACAAATGTGTGTGGACCTTTCTCAGTAGCTTTGACAACAAAGCATAGGTACTATGTGATATGTGTTGATGATTTTTCTCGGAAGTGCTGGATCTTCTTCATGTAGAAGAAGAGCGAGACATACTAAAATTTCTGTGAGTTCAAGGCACTGGTTGAGAAAGAATTGGGGAAGCAGGTGAAGGCTCTTAGGAGTGACAATTGTGGTGAATTCATCTCTGGCGAATTCAACGACTTTTGCAGCGCAGAAGGAATTTGAAGAGAGCTCATGGCACCTCATAACCCACAGCATAATGGGGTTGCTGAGTGGAAGAACAGAAAAATCGTGGGTGCTGCATGAGCGATGTTGCATGTTCAGGGCCTTCCCATACACTTGTGGGCTGAGGCATGCAATACTGTAGTATATGTGCAGAACCATTGTCCTCATAGGATACTTGGCATGAGTACACCCGAGGAGGCGTTTTCTGGTAAGAAGCCTGATATTTCCCATTTGAGAATTTTTGGTTCACCTATTTACATTCATGTGACGAAGGATGATAGGAAGAAGATGGAGCCAACTATAGAGGTTGGGATATTTGTGGGGTACACTGATACACCCCACAACTATCGTGTGTATTTTCCACACAGTCGCAAGACTGTTGTGCGATGAGATATCAAATTTCATGAGGAGAAAGCCATGAAGTGTTCACTTGAGAGGGAACCACACTTGCATGCATATGAGGAGCTATTAGTTCCTAAGGATGAGTCTCTGGATGTGGATCAGCCACAAGAGGAGGTTCATGGAGTGGAAGAGACCACTCATGCAGTGCCAACCATCAGAAGGCGGAAGCGCACTACAGAAGCTAAGCGACTGGCTCAAGATGCAGAGAAGGTTGTAGGAGCACCTACATCACAGCGTAGACAGAGACAGTCACCTGACCAGTATACTGGATACATGGCTCTTATGAGCAAGTGTATCGTGATGGAGCCATCCTCTTTCGAGGAAGCTGTGGAGGATCCCGCATGGGTAGATGCCATGGTGGAAGAGTATGATTCGATTGTCAGAAATAGTGCATGGGAGATTGTCCCAAGGCCGGAAGGGAAATTAGTGGTGGGTTCGAGATGGATCTACAAAGTGAAGCAAGCAGCTGACGGGAGTGTGGAGAAGTACAAGGCAAGATTTGTTGCCCGAGGCTTCTCACGGATTGAGGGGATCGATTATGAGGAAACCTTTGCACCTGTCGCAAGGTATTCTTCCATACGGACGATTCTTGCTCTCTCAGCGCAGATGGGGTGGCACATTCATCAGATGGATGTGAAGACTGCGTTCCTCAATGGGGTGATTGAGGAGGAGGTGTACATAGAGCAGCCCGAAGGTTTCGAGATCTTCAGCAGCGAGTCGCATGTGTGCAGGCTCAAGAGAGCGTTGTATGGGTTGAAATAAGAACCTCGTGCTTGGTACACACGAATAGACAGTTATTTCACCGGACTTGGATTCTCCAAGTGTGAGGCGGATCCTAACCTATACCAGATTGTGGTGGAGGGTAAGTTGCTGATCATTGTACTTTATGTAGATGATTTGATTTTGACAGGTGATGAACTATTGATACACTCATGCAAGGATGATCTTGCAAAGGAGTTTGAGATGAAGGACTTGGGCCTCCTTCATTATTTCCTGGGATTGGAAATTTGGCAGCGCAGTGATGGACTGTTTGTTTCTCAGGGTAAGTATGCCCGGGAGATACTGGAGAAGTTCAACATGCATGGCTGCAAGCCTGTTGATACTCCTCTTCTTAGAGGTTGGAGGAAGGAGGATGCTACTTCGGCGGAGGTAGTGGATGCCACTGTTTATCGACAGTTGGTGGGGTCGCTTATGTATCTGGTCAATACACGACCCAACATATGCTATGTTGTTAACCAACTTTCACAAGCTATGGTTAAGCCTACCAAGCTCTACTAGAAGGCATGAAAGCATGTATTGAGATATCTCAGAGGCACATCAGGATATGGATTATGGTACAAACAGTCGGATGAGGTGAAGTTGTGTGGCTTCATGGATGCAAATTGGGCAGGGAGCCCAACGGACAGAAAGAGAACATCTGAAGGGATTTTCAGTATTGGGTCAACAATAGTTTCTTGGTACAGAAGGAAGCAGAGATCCGTGGCACTCATTTCAGCAGAGGCCGAGTATATGGCAGTGATTTTGGATGCATGCGAGGCTATATGGATGAGGAAGATCCTGGTCGGGTTGTTTGGTTCACACTTAGATCCTACTGTGATTTATTGTGATAATCAGATTTGTATCAAACTCTCGGTTAATCTAGTATTTCATGATAGATATAAACACATTGACATCCGGTATCATCATATCAGAGATTGTGTGCAGTGGAAGATCATGTTACTTTCATATATTCCCACGAAGGATCAGGATGCTGATATCTTAACGAAGGCGCTCACCAGGAGCAAATTTGAATACCACAGAGGCAGGATAGGGGTGGCAGATAATCCTTATCTTGTTGAGAGGGAGTGTTGAGATTGCAACAAGATGATGAGCTTAGTGGAAAGAAGTCGCCTTCACTAAGTGGGCCCGCAGGCTATTTTGGCGCAAAGTCTATTTTTAGACTATGTCTATTTTTAGACATATGGATCATGTTCTATGAGTTGCAGGATGCTATTTGTGGATGGTTGGTCAAGTTGGAAAAAATAGATGGACTTCTATTTTTAGACATATTAGGCGGAATCTATTTTTAGATTGCCAGTCTAAAAATAGATATGTCGAATATTATTAGCTCTTAATAATATTTGGACTCTAAACATTATCTTATTCTCTTGGAGCACTTCATTTAAGTGCACAGATGTGGCACAGGAGCTGACAGAAGGAATTACGCTATTCCTGAGGGTTATGTGGAGCTATTGCATGGATACTTTAGTTAGAACTCATGTGACAGAGTTTGGTGGAGTTGATTGAGAAGTTAATGGAGTTGTGTTCAGTTTAACTAATCTAAACATAGTTGAGCTAGTTGTATCTAGTCTAACTGATTGATACACTAGTGAGAGTGGTGTGAATTAATTATTAATTAATTCACTAATTATAAACTCATTAATCAACTAAAGAATACATCAATTAACTTCAGTGCATGGACAGTTTCAGTGGAGACCAGTGAAGAGATAGGTGAAAGAGCAGTGTGACTATCAGTTGTGACTATACTGTTGCATGATTTGCAACAACCAGTGATTGGAGAAGCCAATGAGGATTGCGCAGTACAAGCCAGGTGGTTTGAAGTTATTTATGAGCCATTCTACAACATTGATTACGCAATAGAGGCTGGCTATCAGGTGGCAGAGATTGGAGCATGTGTTTTGCTAGATCTAGCTTGATTAGTTTGTAGCAATTGGAGGTTGTGCTGAGAGCTTGTGAGGAGCTTTGTACAATGATTGTTACATGATCTCTATGACATATAATATACAGATAGTTGGGGGTTTTCAGCTTTAATCTTTCCCATGAAATACTGTGTTCATATGTGTGATTGTTTATGGTTTTAATGTGTGCATGCAATTGATTTTATTTCCGCATGTAATGATCAATGGTAGAAGAGATTTTGTATTGTGCATGAAGATAAAATAGTGTGTGATCAGGAGAATCTCAGTGGATAACATATCAGCTATTCAAATTTCTACAGTAATTCTACCCTCTGTAGATACATCCTTGAACGCA
The DNA here is from genome assembly GCA_034641835.2 of Pinus albicaulis. Taxonomy (NCBI): domain Eukaryota; kingdom Viridiplantae; phylum Streptophyta; class Pinopsida; order Pinales; family Pinaceae; genus Pinus; species Pinus albicaulis. The sequence goes on from CM076571.1 coordinate 106,943,079, forward strand.
CTTTCACAGTACCAAGAATATGGCCTTGGCCAATTCAAACCATCGTCCATCCTAGGCTCATTCCTAAGAGACCCCCCCATTATACCTGAGTCATCACCTAATGTCACAGGGGCTCCAGTATGCATGATTTCCACATCAAGTGCCGAAGCTAGTCAGGACACGGACACAAGTAGTAATGACACCGAGTCCTTGGTCACGGCAGCCTCTCTATCTTAGGCTGCTTCCCAAACCCCTTTCATCTACCCCCTAGCTGTTTTCCTCTCCCAACAGGTTTTGATAACAGTGGTGTTACCAAACATATCATTTGCAATACCAGTTTTTTATCTCATCCCCCCTAGGGGATAGGAGCCACACACATCACTGCCACAGGGTTAAATCCCCTCAGTCCCGAGGAGGCCCCACCCATTCAAGAAATGGTCGAAAACATCCCCGCAAATGAAATTCCCATTGCAAAACTGATGATTATGGCTAAGAAAACTGAGAAGAGAGGAAAGAAGGTGGAAAATCCCACCATACAATGGTACTCACCAATTTGCACCATATGCAACATAATGGGTCACCCTACCCATATCTTCCTAGAGTTGGATGAATAAAAATTGCTCCTCAGCTCTGAGGCAGACATCACAATGTGACGTTCCCATAAAAGAGAACCTACCACCAAAGGTAAAGGAAAAGCATTACGTACCAATCATGCATTTTCTATCTGCAGCAATTATGGGCACCATACCCATCATTGCCTAGAGATCCCACGATATAGGGATGCCTTACACGCCATCGAGCAATCATATCAAGAGGATCCCTCCACCCAGTCTACTAGAGATGAACCTCATATCATCCTATACCTATAGGAGGAATGACGGGCACCAGAAATACTCCCAGTCATACCCCCTCCCGTCATACGCTACACGCTGTGCGACGAACATGGTCACTTCCTTGAAGAATGCGCATCCCTGGAACTCATCCAAAGATGGTATCCTATAGAACGGGTTTATTACATTGTCTTGTGAGAAAGACAGTTCACAAACCCTTTATACACCGATAATCACCTTCTAGAACATTTCCAATATATCCTCCGATTCCGATTATCCCTCACTAGTTTAAGTTCAACCATAGTCTGCCTCTCCCAAGAAGATGAAACAGACTCAGAATCCATGAACAGCTCGAAAACCCAAGAAAATGTGACGAGCAGATCCATCCTATTCTTGTCATCTGGAAATCAACCAATCAGGGAGATTCTGCCCCCACCAAACACCGACAACATGATGCACCATATATGATTCATATCGTCATGTATCGGAACTATGACTCGAGCTGTCTCCTCATCTTTTATAGGTGTCGATTCAGCTGCAATTACGAGAATAGTTGTTCCCACGACAGTCTAGACCCAATCTGTCTACACTTTTCAACCGTTTCTGGTTCCACCACATCAACAATGGAATCCTTCTCGTGTCTCTAAACTAGCTCCATGCAGATTGAACCGATTCAGCATAACCTTGCGCAGGATCAATCCCCCTTAGGGTCCCTATTTCATTCAAATGAAGACATCCTAGAGGTAATAATAGAGCCATATTATCCATGGGATGAAATGCATCACCATTCGCTTTTTCTCCCCAAGCATACGTTCAGTCCTGACAAGACAAAAGAGCAAGGGATCTACGTGATCGAATCGAATATTTCCTCCCATTAGGGAAAGTCAATTGGTTCAAAAGCCCCATCCCAACGCTTGATGCGTTCGAGAAAGGAAATATGTCAAACATCTCACCTACCATCAAGGTGAACATATCCCAAAATCCTGCAAAGGTTGAAGAAATTTCACTGGGGGCAGCATGCTCTCCAGAATAAATAGCCTCTTATTCCCAACTGCTACAAGAGTATCAAGATACCTTCGCGTGGGACTACTCATAAATTCTTGGACTGAGTCCCACTATCGTAGAGCACTATATTGACACTTGGCCCGACGTACCTCCAATGTGCCAGAAACAACGTCAACTGCACCCATCTAAAGAAAAAGCAATAAAACGAGAAATCAATAAGCTTCACAAAGGCAGGTTTATCTACCCCATCGCCTATACATCTTGGGTTTCCAACCCTGTTCCCGTCATGAAAAAACACGACAGTATACGTGTTTGCACCAATTTTCAGGATTTGAACAAGCTTGTCCTAAAGACAATTATCCCACCCCATTCATTGACCAGGTCATTGATGCTTTCGTGGGACATGAGGCTCTATCCTTCATGGATGGATTCTTTGGGTACAATCAAATCCAAACCCGCCACACAGACCGGTACAAAACCATTTTCACCACCCCATGGGGCACATTCCCATACAAGGTAATGCCATTTGGCCTAAAAAATGCTAGAGCCACCTTCCAAAGGGCCATGAACTATATATTTCATGACTTGGCACTCCTTATCCTCGCTTACTTGGAAGACCTAATAGTCTACTCCAAGAAGTGCTCAGGCCATCTAGAGGATCTTCGATTGGTATTCCAACGATGCCGTCAATATAAATTATTCTTAAACTCCCTCAAGTGTGTCTTATGTGTCAATGTAGGAAGACTATTAGGTTTTATTATGTCCCAACAAGGAATTTGTGTGGACCCCCTCAAGGTCCAAGCCATCAAAGAGGTACCACCACCTCGAACCCTCAGGCAACTGCAAAGCCTACAGCGGAAGGCCAATTCTCTGAGATGCTTCGTCCTAGATTATGCCACCTGTTCTCAAGGGTTCCTACGTCTCCTTCGCCAGGACATCCCATTCAAATGGGATGAGTATGCCCAGCAACCATTTGATGCACTTAAAGAAATATCATCTTCAGAACCACTCATTAGTCCCCCAGACTATGAAAAACATTATATCCTGTATCTATCAGCTTCTGAGTCCACATTAGCCAGAGTTTTGATCTAGGAAGGCCCAGATGGGAAGAAGCACGTAATCTATTATGTCAGCAAAACCTTATCAGGCCCAACATTAAGATATGATCCTGAAGAAAAGACTTCCCTAGCATTAATCCATGTAGTCTAGAAGCTTCGTCGCTAAATCATCTTAAAAACCACTACGGTCATCACAGATATTAATCCCATTAAATACCTTCTCACTTTCCACCTAATGAGCCATAAGTACACCCGTTGGATAGTCATTCTCCAAGAATATGACTTACAGTTTCGCTCCCCTAAAATAAAAAAGGCGCTTACCTTAGCAGAGTTCATTACGGATCTCCCAAGAGATACCAAGGGATCACCAGTGAATGATTCACTACTAGATGAACATCTCTTCTTTGTAGCAACCGAAGACCCTTGGTACGGAGACATTCTCCTATTCCTGCAAACTCAAAAGTTCAAACCTCATCTCACTCAAGATGACTGTCGGTGCATATGCTAGCAGGCCCCCCGATACCTCCTCATGGGAGATGTCTTGTACCAATGGGGCATTGACACCATTTTACGTCGATGCCTCACTCACGACTAAGCAGAACAAGCCCTTAAGGACTGCCACAGAGGTGCGTGCGGTGGCCACACCCAAAAAATCCTATGGGCAAGATATTTTTGTCCCTCCCTATTTCATGATTGCATTACTGTAGTTAAGAGATGTAAGCGATGCCAATGCTTCACCCACAAAGCACAAGCACCTCCCACTCCTCTGCATCCTCTCATTGTCATCGGCCCCTTTTGTAAATGGGGAATTGACTTCATGACTTGCAACTGCGCATCATCGGGAAACCATAAATATATCATCGTGCTTGTCGATTATTTCACCAAGTGGGCAGAGGCCATGCCCACATACGACAACACTGTAGAAATCGTCGCTCGATTTCTATTTAACCACATGATCGACTGGTTCGGTGTTCCCAAAGAGTTAGTCTCCGACCATGGGAAACACTTCAAGAATGAATTTTTCGAGGAGCTATCTCACCACCTCAGATTCACGCATGAATTCGCCTCACCATACTACCCCCATCCAATGAACAAGTAGAAGCTGTAAACAAAGTACTCAAAACTATGTTACAATGCATGGTGAATAACCATAAAACCAACTGGCACCACATGCTCTTCTCCACCTTGTGGGCATACTACATGATTGTAAAGACATCCATTGGTTTCACTCCCTTCCACTTGGTTTGCGGGGTTGAGGCTGTGATTCCCATAGAACGCAAGATCCCGAATTTACATGCCGCCATCGAACTCCTTGATGACGCCCAGCCTCTAGAACATCGCCTAGTACAATTAGAGCTCATTGACGAAAGCAGATGACAGTCACTCTAACACAATGAGGCCCATAAGAAAAGGGTAAAAGCATCATTCAATCACCACATCAAACCTCGTTCATTCAACAATGGAGAACTAGTCCTCCACTATGATGTCGCAAAAGAATCCCTAGTGCCAGGAAAGTTCGAAACCTTGTGAAAAGGACCCTACATCGTAAAACATTACCTCCGTCAGGGGGCATACATCTTGACAGAACAGGATGGGGCATTCCTCAAAAACTCCGTCAATGGCCTTTACCTCAAGAAGTTCTACCCATGAGGGCCAAGCTGGCCCTACCCTAGAGTGAACGTACACAAACCCAACCACGTTAAATTTTTGATCAAAAGACTTATTAAAGGATGCGCTCGAGTGCCGCAATGGATTACCAATTCGAACCTTACTTAGGATTTGTTGATGGAGCATCAAGATGGTCTCAAAGTTTAGCAGCATCTACCTGGGTCATCTATCACCCTGATTGATCACCACTCTACACAAGCAGTGTGTGCATCGGTTCAGCAAAAAACAATCAGGCATAATATGACGTCGTCATTGGACTTATGTACGACGCCCTCCATCAGGGCATATGCCATATGCATGTCTACCTCGATTCCCAATTAGTAGTGTCGTAGTTAACCAAACATTTGAGACAAGAGATTTACATCTGTTTAGAACATATTTGCATGCAAAAACATTAAGTAGACAATTTGACTACATCATATTTACACATGTACCAAGGAGTCAAAACCAAACAGTTGATCGCATAGCTAACAATACTCTAAACTAGAATGCATCTCGAATAAAATGTCATAGATAAAAAACCAAAAACATAGATATCCATCACGATAACATCATCCATAAACATAAACAAGGGGGGGGTGAAAATGTGAAGATGGGTTACACTTTTTTCCCTTTTTTGAGAAAAAAATTTCATTTTTTTCGGTTCTTCAACTTTCTGCAAACTATAACAACTTTTCTGTGTAGAATTTCATTTTGCGATAAAAATAAAAGTTGTGAGAAATTTTGTTAGCTTTCTATTACTTATTTTTTGAATTTTTTTTATGCAGATTTGATATGTCAACTTAGCGTTTCTTTGAGTGTGTGTTTCTTAACAATCAAAGGATTCATAAGAAGTCATGTTATGACGCAATGTTGTATTCATTGAAAATCTGTGTTTTTGAAAAAACAAAATGTGTTACAACAATCTAGACAGAGTCTACTTTGTTTTCGTCATATTTACAAAGCCAATAGATGCATATCATAATTACTAGAATTTTTTGAACTGGTCCAATATGAAAAATTGCGTATTTTGGATATGTTTCACGTCGTAAGAAATTTCTTAACATATAAGTTATAAACTAAAAATCTAAAAGCTATCCATTAGAGACGACGGACCAATGTAATGCCCCATAATTTTTTCAGTATTTTTTACAATGTATTTTGGGAGATACAAAATTTTGATTTCACTAAATCACAATGACCCTCAGAAATTGTTTGCACCTATTTTATTAGAAAAATAATTAAAATTATTAAACGTTTATGAAATTCCATAAAAGTTATATTTCCTGAAAGTAGATTCAATTCTAAAAATGCTTGTCTTAGTTCTGACAGTTAATTAACAACCTTTCATGGAGTTTAATCAGTACAAAGTTGCAGAACGGTATTCAGAACCTATTTTTTGCGTAATTGATGACGCGTTAGTTCGGCCAAACTTTTAGTAAAGTTCGGCCGAACTATTTTTTCCGCTTAATACTTGCTAAATATAACGTCTTAATAGTTCGGCTAAACTTTTGATCAAAAGTTCGGCCTAACTATTGTATAACTCTCCGTCGGCCGGAGACTTTTGCGGAGCCCCATACTAAAACACATTTCACGTCAATATAAATTGCCACGAAATGATTCACAATTTTCGCACATTTCGCACACTTATTCTCATTTTACAAAGATTTTGGTTTGGGTTCAAAAACTTTTCTTCAAAGTTTGGATTTAAGAGCATTTCGTGGTTGATTTTACAATTTTGGGTTTAAAGAATTTTTTTGGAGGACATTTCTTAGAGGCGGCGTGATTTTGGAAAAAATTGTAAAAAATTTCTTGGACGTACATTCAAAAGACATTTCTTGGAGGTATGTACGTGTTTTGAGTTGAAGTAAATATTTTGAGCTTCGTTTCATTTTTATAAGACATTTTTCTCTCGAATTTTTTAAAGTGTTTTGGATTGGAATATGTATTTTTTGCAAAAAAATTACACTGATTTTTTTTTAAATTAAATCTTTTGTAATATTTTTTGTAATTGACTTATTGTCCAATTTTTTGAAGGAAATTTTTTTAACTTCATACCCTATTATCATGGGAAATCAAAGAACTTGTGCGAGAAAATATGATCGAAAAAGAGACCCTGAGGCACGTAGAGAAGAGACTAGACAATCTCACAAAAGAAAGTTAGATGCCCTCTCAAATATTGAAGAGGAAAATCAACCTCAAGCAGAAATTGAAGCAGGTATGTAAATGTAAATATTATGATCTATTGATATATATTTAAAAATTTTCTAATGTAAAATGTGAAGCTTAATTTTTATTTGATGAACTAGTTTGAAAAATATTTTGTTTAATGTAAACAGACAGAGATATTCCTCAAAATATTGAAGAAGAAAAACAACCTCAAGCAGAAATTGAAGCAGGTATGTAAATGTAAATATTATGATCTATTGATATATTTAAAATTTTCCTAATGTAAAATGTGAAGCTTAATTTTTATTTGATGAACTAATTTGAAAAATATTTTGTTTAATGTAAACAGAGAGAGATATTCCTCAAAATATTGAAGAAGAAAATCAACCTCAAGCAGAAATTGAAGCAGGTATGTAAATGTAAATATTATGATCTATTGATATATTTAAAATTTTCTTAATGTAAAATGTGAAGCTTAATTTTTATTTGATGAACTAGTTTGAAAAATATTTTGTTTAATGTAAACAGACAGAGATACTCCTCAAAATATTGAAGAAGAAAATCAACCTCAAGAAGAAATTGAAGCGGGTATGTAAATGTATATATTATGATCTATTGATATATTTAAAATTTTCCTAATATTTATTGACATATTTATTAATTTAGTGATTTATTGAATATGTACTATTTTTTCGAATATGTACGGATGAAATCACTATCGATAATGAGATGTTAGAAAATGTTGACACTCACACATATGGAGATAAAAAACCTGACCATGTTATACGATATCGTGTCAACCGCATTTTTGAAAAGTATTTCTTAAATGAGCGAGTGACAGTTCAGGCTCAAATGTTGAAAGGTCTCCTATCATCAAGGAAATTAAAAGAAGTGACGACACTATTGGGTATTCGAAAATCAACCAAAGATAAAAAAATGAAGGAAGAGGTGATAAAAAATATGAGTAGTGCTATAAAGTCAATTAAGAAATCTAGAGATAAAGATGTTTCAAATGTACGTAGAGGAATACAGATGGCAATGGTTTCACCAAGTACTCAAGAGAATCGTTTGATAACATCTATGGCACGAGCACTGGGAACCTCGCAAAAAAATCTGCACAAACATCGAAAATTTTGACTGCAAATAGATGTAAATGATGAACTCGCTTGTTGGAGAGCTATTTGTAGGCAACCATACAAAGATAGACTACGATAAAATGTTAAAAAAATAATATATGAATATTGGAAGAACAATTCGCGTGTTTCACCAACTGCAAGACATGTAATTCGAAGAAGAATAGCACGAAATCAGTACGAAGAACATGAAAAACATCTCTTGGAAACCACTCAGATAGAGTTATTCAACAAGTTCAAAGAAGAGAATCATCAAATTCATGTTTCACTCAATGCTTTTGTTCAACAAAAACCATGGTATGTAAAACCTATCACCGTACGCGACACTTGTTGTTGCCGTTATCATGTGGAATTTGAGTTATATTATGACACATTCCTTCATTTCGGTAGAACATTATGGAAGGATTCACCTCCTCCTTCCACTATCCGTGAATTCATATCTCAAATTCTATGTGAAAGAGAAAGCGACGAACTATTTTACAAAAAGAAATGTGTTGGTGGTAAAAAATGCAATGATTGTGGAAATTTGACTAAATTTCAAAACAAATATCGTATTGATATAAATGATCAATCATTGTCAAACATGAAAGTGAAATGGAAGAGATATGAATATATCGGTTCATCGATTCAAGGTGCAAATAGTGTTAAAAGAATCGAATTACGAGAAGATGAAGTTTTTCTGATAGACTTTTTGAGAAAGTTTGAGGCAGAAATTTACAAATACACCAAGCATTCCCATAGAGCTCGATGGCAAGACTTGCAATTCAAAAAATCTCGTGAATTTTTTCCACCAGGGACCATTTTGTCAGTGATTGATTTTGCAGAAAACTACACATTTGTTCCACAAAAAGAAATTCAGAGTGAATACTATCATTCTGACCAAGTCTCCATGCTCGTCCATATTCTATATAGACATGCTAAAAAAAATGTCGATCATATAGAAAGCATGACTGAAAATCGACATATCATTAAAGAATATCACTTTTATATCAGTGACGATTGTACACATGATACATTTTTTGTACAACATTGTTTTGGAAAAATTTATGATTGATTGAAAATTCGTGGAATAACATTCAATGAACATTGGATATGGTCAGACGGATGCGCAAGTCAATTCAAATATGCATGATCATTCTTTTGGTTGTGTTGTCTTCATAAGAAAACCTGCATTAAACATTGTTGGAATTTCTTTGAGACTGGCCATGGAAAAAGAGAACATGACGGTGCAGTAGCATGCATAAAACGAGCACTTCGAAGATATCAAATGAACCACTCTGCAAGCCGACTTGTGAACGCTAAAGAAGTTGTTCAATGGTGCATCGCTGCTCTAAGCCATGAGACTAACCCATCAAGGGAAGTGCGAAGGTACATTCAATTTAATTTATATTGGAAATATAATTTTAAACATTGTACATTTATCATGCAATGATTATCTTTGATTGTATTTTGATATCATATTTACAAATTCTTTTTCTAATTTTCCATATAAAGGTTTTTCTGGCATATTGGAATCGAAGACATAGATAGATCAATTGGAAATGATGTTGAAACAATAAAAGGGACTCGAAAATTGCATTCAATTCAAACAAAGTTGTCCAGAAATGTGTTTGCATTGGATAAAAGAAAAAATTCTTGTTTTTGTGATGTTTGCATAGACAACACAAAATCCAATGACGTTTGTGAAAACAAAATGTATGTGAACGATTGGAAACATACAGAGCTAAATACAAAGGGCAAAATGTCTTTTGTAATGTTTGAAGAAATGCAATCAGATGAAACTACAATATCATCCGATGGTGATCGAGTTTCTGATCTTGTTAGAGAAGGTAACATTTGAATTACTTTCTAATGATTTAAAGATCTAGAAATAAATTTAAATATTTCATAATTAAATGTTAAATTTTTATTTTATTTTGCAGGAGATGTTTTTGCTATAATTGCACCTATTGACAACGATGAAAATGTGAAGTATTATTTGATGCGTTGCACTGAACGAAAAATGAAATTATTACAAGACTATAATGATCACGGATTTCAGTATGACAGAGGGTCTATTATACTGAAAGGTTATTTTTTTAGACAAACTCATCAAAGTGGAGACTTTTTTTACTTTGAAGACTATGAACCTGATTCCATAAGTTGTCAATATAGTCACTTGTTGTGTGTAGAACGCATAAAGTTGATAGAAGTTCAATCAAAGAAAAAATCAAAAATTAAGAAATGGAAAATGTCAAAATCCAATCATGAACGGATTATTGAGGATGGAATTCCATTAGAATTTTTTTGAGTGAACTGTCCAACAATTTATTATCTTTGGATTAAATATGTTTTAGAACTTCCAGTACTCAACTAAAAATTGAACTGCTTATGTTATTTGTGGTTTGCAAATGTTACAAATTGTTTGGGTACAAGCACGTGCTCTAGTATCAACTGAAAGTAGTTTTTCTATACATGTGCATTGATGAAAAATGTTATATGTATTGGATATATATATATATATATATATATATATATTCTAGAATGAAATTAATTATTCTTGTATATTAATTGTTCTTGTATATCAGTAACCGACCATATGGTACAAATTATTTCACTTTATTTTGTAAGGTCAGATTCGGTCCCCATATGGCCTAGCCTCCAAGGGACGAGATAACAAGTGGTTGTCCCCACTTGCCCGAATCTCAGCTTTTAAGTACAATTTTACTGTTTATGGCAAGCATCTTACATGATGTCCTAGCCAAGGATAGATTCTCTTTGTTTCAAGTTTCTGGTAAAAGTTGTCACCGAATGACCTACTAGGATATTATAAATACTAGTTTTGTAAGATCATTTGGCATTCGGAAAAATTCAAAAGTCTTAGACTGTCAATCAAGTTAAAGTATCATTCACCCTAGGGAGTGTAAAATATTCAATGTAGGTTGGTGACGATGCTCACTCCTAGCTTGAAGCAGCTCCAATGACCAATTCTTTAATGAATTCCAATGCAGTAGACCAAAGTTGGTGACCCACTTGGTTTTTCACCCAAGAAATTCCAAGGTACTCTTCTTACCTTTGGTCCCCAAAGCTACAATGGAATTATAGGAAGGTGAAGAAATTTTTTTTCACTGATAGGAATTTGGTCACATCCCTTATCTCCCCTTATCAAAAAGTTCCTATCTACTACATTATCCAGCATGTACTCAAGATCACTATTTCGTAATTAGAATATCACAATATCATAATTTCTCACAACAATACATGGAATGTCATTACGACACTCATCTAACAATGGGGAGCTCAAAACCTAGAAAGCTCCTCGTCCCCTTAATAATAATGTGTTTAATTTAGTCTTTTAGGTGAGGATTAGGTGTGAATCTTGTTTTCACATACAAAAATAATTAATTGTTTAATTCCATAAATTTGATTATTCACCAAAATACATGTCATATCCACTATTTGTCTCTCCTACAAATTCCCATTATTTTATTAAAATATATTATTTTATCTCACCCAACTATCACATGTTCCCAAATTTACTCCTAATTGTTCCCTATGCCCTAAATCTACTCCTAATTGTTCCCTATGCTGCTTTTCCCTTACTTATTTTTAGAAAGTTATTTTCCTAGATCCATCATAACTATGGATCTATCAAGCGCCGAGAGGGATCAAATATCTAGAGGTGCAAACCTCTTTTTTGAGTGCAAAACTTGAAGAAAGGTTTGCACCTCAAGAGATTTGATCCCTCTCGGCGCTTGATAGATCCGTAGTTAATATGTATCTAAGTTTATTCAGTCGTGTGCAACCAAGGAAAAACTATCGATAATATGAGAAACATATGATTAATTTTATCAATAAAATGTAAATACATCTAATATTAATATAACCATTTTAAATATGCTAAATATGTTTGAGATTTATCAAGTCATTTTAATTTTAAATTTTCTTAGTTACCTCAATTTGTTGAGGTGACAAATATTGTAGAATAACTTTAATAATGGAAAATGATCAAATAAAATTTTTGAATGCAAAGTGACAATGTAATAATATTGAATGATAGAATGTGAATAATTAGAATGTAATCAATTAAAAATAGCAATTAGAATGTAATCAATTACAAATAGCATTTATTGTGATCAATCTTAAACTATTTTCTTCTTCTATTATTATTGTCACCCTTATTAGTTTTGTCATCTTTCCGTATCGATTATATTAAAAAGAAAGTAAAAATCATAAATCATAAACCATTTAAATATTTAGCTCGAACTCTTGTAGTAAACACCATATCTCAAGTCTCTCTTGCTCTCCAATATTATTAGGTTTAATTATATTATAACAAAAAAATCGTTCTACATTGTCAATAATTTTTTGCGCTTACACTGAAATCAATGAACACTATTAATCCAATGACTTTACAAGTAATGTACCATCATACATGCAATTATATCAAATCATAAATGAACATATACAATGAAATCAATGGGGATTGTCTTGTTACAAGTAACATTTCAATTTACCACATGTGCAAATGTAGGTTCACATTCTATCATTCATGTAGTTTTAAGAACTTCACATGCCATGCCAATTATAATTCAACTATCCAACAAAAACATTTAACATTAAATATCACATGCCAAATGTAATTCAGATGACAACATTACTTTACATTCACATGCCAAAAGTACTAAAACCATCCAAAAATTAAATAAAACAAATTATATAATAACATTGTAATAAAATATGTCCAAAAATTGTAAATCTCACTTGAGTATCAAACTGTATCAAGTTTAACAAATTTTAAAACCATCTAAATTTTGAAATCAAATCCACTGTAAATCATGTCCATCAAATGGAGGATCTAGCGACTGGGTCTCAGTCCGCGCCCTATCCTGTGAATAGGAAATCTACATACACAATGCACATGTAATTGAACATTAAAATTTGAAGTTTTAAAAATGGAAGAGAATATATATATATCTAGAACTTCATGTAAAAAACAAAATATAACAAAAAAATCATGCAATACCTCGTAAGGTTCCCTCTCCATTTGATGAACAGGTTCTCCCATAGGAACATCTACAGTGGTAAACTGTACAATATACATGTACAATTAAATATAAATAAATAAATATATATATATATATATATATATATATATATATTAAAAACTTTCAAATGAAAATGCACGTGTACATATATAAACTTATTTTCAATAATATTAAAAAAATGAACTAAAGACAACTTGTTCAAATGCTGTGGATGTTCCTATCTCCGTCGCTAGAGTCCCCGGATTAAAGAAATCTTCTATAGGAACCTAAATTCAAAAAAATTTAATAACTCAATATATATATATATATATATCAATTTTTAATAGAAATTTTTGAGGTAGAATATATATATATATATAACTTTTAAACATAAATTTTAAACTTGTGAAAAATTGTCCATACTTGTGGCTCATCTCCCAATGAAGTAGAAGGTATATCTCCTAAAGAAGAAGAAGGTACCGCCATCCCAAAAACATCAGACAGAATCGGTACCTGTTAAAACATTTTATCAAATTATATATATACATGCATGTACATGTGTGGCAACAATTATTTATTTTAGAGTCACTTAAAAAACACTAACATACATGTGCCAACATATCATGATGGTCAGACCCATCTGCATCGTTTGAACTGGAGGTCCCGAACGTAATATTAACATTTTCATCACGCATCATGCCTGAGAACTGCAAATGGTGTTTTAACATATAATCATACATTTTTGTTAGATTAATGTACACATACAAATAAATGTATACATGTGTACATACACATGTATTTATTACAAATTGTACGCATGTATATGTAAATATAATTTCAAACCCTAAGGTCACTAACACATACCGTTCCGGTGCCCTCTTCCTCATGAAAAATTAGGTCTTGCAGACCATTGCGACAATTTATTGCATATGTTCGGAGATCTTAAACATTCATGTTGTAAATCTCCTCATCTGTACGATAAACAAAATTGGCACGTGCATTTTCATGTGCTCTTTGTTGATTTAAACAAAGATCAACTCCACTCAATCCACTATGAACATTTTCGATCATAACATCTCTTGCTTCTCGACTTATTTGAGAAGTCACATCCATCTCTGATCGCAGGGTTTCGACTCGAAACGGTCGACTCACCAATGGCGGCTCAAGGCGAGGCAACTCCACATCTCGCTTAGCGCCCTTACGTTGATATAATCAACCTCTCCCCGGGCCAAAAAATTCTGAAGGAAGGTCATTATAGTCGGGTTTCATACCCAAAAAAAATTCTGCATAAAACATTTGTGCAAAATAAACAGGAACCTCATCGTTCCATGGAAGCCTTCCAAAGGCCGCAAGATTTCGATCATACAAATAACCAGCTTTGTCTGGGTGCTTGAAATACTACACCTTCAACATTTTTATTTTTGGCCCTTCCTTATAATTAAACATTGACTTGGCATCTGCTCTTGTAACTTTTTGTTTTATGTCCTGCCATTTATCGGGACCTATCATTGTTTCTTTTCTCTTTCTCATCAGTTCTACAAACGAATCCGTCGTTGGCCCCAAATTTTTTTACACCTTTACCATTTCACCCAATGAATGTGTAACTATTTCAAGGCTTTGTCTACTCTCAGTAGGTAGAGACAAAGCCAGGAGATCTCTTTGCAATTTTTCATGAAGGCTTTCACACCTTTGTAAGGTGCATTCCGCCATGTTGGTTTCCCATGGTATATCAGTAATCTCAGCCGGATAAGTTGTTCTGGGTTGACAACCTTCTTCTTGAATGTAGCGCGCTGCCCTGCGTCTATTTTGACCACTGGCTCAAACATTTTCAGCCTCTGCATCAATATATATATAATTTCGTGTATTAGAAAAAACACATGTAAAAAAAGTTGTACAAATTTAATGAAAAAATATTGAAATTGATGGCAACCTTGATGTTGTTGGTTAACATCTTCTCCAACATGACCCTGCTAAGAACCAGCCCCAGAATGACGCTGATGAGAACCAGACCCACAATGACCCTATTGAGAACCAGCAGCGGTTGATTGGCCTTCATGGGAATAAATATCACCCCCTTCCCACAACCTGCTACCACTCATACCTCGACCGGTTGAACCTTCGCCACGCTCCATGGATGGAGTTGAAACCCTTCTCCTCTTACCTCCTAAAAATTAAAATATGAAACTTATTAACAACTAATTTAACTCACAAAGTTAATAAAAAAAATCAATTCCATATGTACGCACATGTATGGAGATTTAAGATTATATTTAAATACCGTGAACATCCCCCGATCCCTGAACCTCCATATGGGATTCGGCTGATCTTCGTCGTTCATCCTCCATGATATATATCTATTGGTCGATATTTACACAAAATAGATTTCAAAAAATCAATTTGTAATTTAGTGTACACAAATTATGTAGAACACAACTTTCAAAGCAATAATTTATCATGTGTGAAACTAAATTTAATCGAAAAAGAAATTATAAAAATGATAAGTTCACCAAATTGCGCTTTACATGGTGGGAGCACACTTGGTATAAAATTTACCACTTATACACTTTAGTTTGTGGGAGAAATGACACATGTACATAGTTTACCTTAAATTTGTTGTATTTTATGGATATTAAAACGAAGAACTTCTATTTAGATCCATTCCAGAGATTGACTGTAGGGGCATTTACTAGATATGTCACCTTTTATAAAAGATGAGATCCAGAGGCTACCTGGCCCTTTACAGACTCTACCTATAGAACTTGTAGAAGTAAAAACTAGAGGCATTAACAATATCAAATAACATTTTCATGCTCAGAAATGGGAATGTGTCTCTTTCCCTACGCAAAAAAATAGTTCAAGGTAGTTAATCTTCATAGACACGTCATCAAGCAGGTCAATGTGATCATCCCCAAATTACTTTTCATGAAATTAGGCTTGGAATCCTCTACAACCTGGTGGATGGAGTTGAATGGGAACTAGGACAAGGCCTTTACAAAATACATGCTAGTGAATAATACTTACTAGGTTTTTCCAACAAATAAAGTGGGAGAAATGTTTTCTACTCGAGGTTGTCCAATTGGGTGTGTAATACCAACTTCACCCATTTCCTAACAGGTTTCTCTCTTAGGTTACAAATGTCTTCCACCTTATTAGTTATATATTTTTCAATTTCCCGTGGATTCCTTTATTTTTTTCTCCTACCATCTCCCTCTCTCACTCCCCAAATTATTGTCATCAAACATGCCCCATTGAGGATCTGGAGCAATGTTTGCACCATACTTAGAACTGTCATTGTTGCTAATTGAAATTGGAGTCATGTATACTAGATTGCTTGCTTAAGTGGCTCTTACTTGGACAATATCCTGAGATGAGTTTGACATGATGGTCATATGAGGATGGAAGCTACTTGGTGTAATTTTCCTTAAATCTTCAAAAAAACAGGGCAAAAATGTCATTTTTGATCATTTTTTATTAGCTTCTGCATACAGCAAATGTTATCACAATTACAACACAATCATGTTCCATGAGCATGAATTATGAATGTCGCAAGCCAAATGGCAAGGAAATTTGCATTCATTTAGGCAAAAGAAGGCAAATAAAGTTGCTAAGTCTTGATACTTACCATGTGTTTCAAAGCCATAACGAAGGTTGGCTTTGAGAGTGTCCTCTCAAAGCCCTGTCTTGAGATGAAATATAATTCAATGTATCTTAGAGTTGCAAGGTGGAATTGATAGAACTATTTGATTTCTTTACCATATATGGATCAAGACATGTAATTTAACTTTACGAGCAGATTGAAGACGAAGAGATTTTAGATTTTGTTGTTCTCACTGAAGGTTTTTATCTAGTTTTGTTTCTTAAACCATCATTTCCATAGGACATTTTTGGTGAATAGATTCTTGACCTTGATGAGAGGATATGATACCTTGAAGAGGCTACATCTTTTGGTGACGTCACTAATTGTTTCTCTATTATCATGTTTGTTAAACATCTCGCTTAGGGCGAGGCAACTCCACATATATTGTATAGTTTATGGGACAGAAAACAATATGTAGAAATATTCACTTGGTTTTTATAATTGGATAGAAGAATGACTTAAAATGACCTTGTATGTATTCTCATTTTAGAGCTCAAATTTTTAGGAAGGATTTAAGTATCCACCTTTCAAGAATCACTAGAAGAGGTTGATAAAGAATATAGGAAGACAAAAAACTAACTAGTGGTGTACTAAATGTATTTCTTGGGAGGTAGATTGGCATATGGAATTTTGGTAGCTAGAACTTTTCCAAATAAGTGAATGTATTTGAAAACCAAACCTCTAGTTTATTTTGGTTTAGACAAGGTCTAGAATTTGAAAAGTGAATTCCCTCTTTCTTCCTCTTACATGTCCAATGATCGAAATCTGGATCGAGGGAAAAAAATTTCCTAAATAAAAATTTTGCATTTTATTTGTACAAATGAGTTTTTAAAAGATAATTAACTCATAAATTTATCACAAAATACACTTAAAGCTTGACACAAACCCCTTCCCAATTGGCTAACTTTAGATGATCCTAAACACATTTTTATTTAACTAATGAGGGAGATAGCCCAATAAAACTAGTTTGTCCATATTCAAATCAAGTTGGTATCAAAGTACAATTTAGCTCATTTTAGTCAAGGTTAGTTAGAAGAATTAGCTATTGGTTTCTGTCTTCAATTTCCTCTCAAAATGAATGTGTATGTGCTTTTGAAATACACACTAGAGGAATAAGGTCCAAATTTTTTATGAAAATGTGCTATGAAAGTAAAGGGTTAAAGGCAACCATGTACAAGGCATAGTTAATACAAGGCATAGTTGAGCCAAATTTTGTTGAGGAAGGGCCTAATTATTTGGGTCTTGGTTATGGAAAACATGGAGAATGCTCCAAAGCCAAGGAGGCACATGAAGCTATTCCAAGAATAAATTTTATTTCGTGTTCATTACCACAAGCTTGTGAAGTTTGTGTTCATGGTGACTGGAAAAGTTTGACACCCACTTTGCAAGAAGATGTTAATAAACATGTAGCTAATGAGAATGTAAAAGAATAGGATGTTGAAAGCTCTATCTAGTCATTGAATTCATTGCTAGTATTCAGAGGAAATCCACTACCTCATCAAATTCACCTCCTCAAGAAGGCGACAATGGTGAATGTTCAAGGTATAAATTTGCCTTTAATCAAATTGTTTTTTATTATGATAAACATGGTAAATATTCACATAAGATATATAAAAGAACTTGCACATGTTCCTTTTGTGGTTTAAATAATCATAATGTTTATAGATGTTGGAAGAAGATATCCATACACATTGAAACTTTCTAAATAAATGAGGCAAAAAGTCAAAGGCTCATTGGACAAGGAAAATGATGTTGAAAATAAGATGCAATTGTTTATTACTCATTGCCATAAGAAAGGTCACCTTGTGGACAAGTGTTGGACTTTATATCCAACAAGTCATCCACAACATTTGAAGAAGGTGGAAAGAGATAACGACAAGAATGGAAAGAGGATTCCATAATCGATGAGGGTCAAGATGATTCACATGATGAAGTGCAGCGAAAAGAAGCGCCATTGAAATGGTTTGCTAACAAATGGTTAGATTTCTTATCCAATTAAGGCCTTGCATGTATTTTGATGTTTCATGAATTTCTTTGCAAATTCAAAGTATGGTGCATGTTGCATGAAGCAAGATGTTGAAAATAGAGTTATGTTGACACACTTAAATGCAACAAATATGGAAATTTGTACATGAGCTATTATTTGACTTGAGAGTCAGTTGTTTGAAGAGGCATGTTTTGTCGACTTGTGTTTGGTTGATGGTTTTGTACACCAATATGTAAGAGTACATGGAGATATTCACATGATGTGAATTTTTTTTATTTGAAGGAGAAAAATGATATGTCAGCGAGCTATGTTTCTTGCATGATGTGTTTTTCAGTTTGATGGTTTTGTTTGTGACAAGACGTCACAAGATTTTGGGAAGGTCCACTCTTGAGCGAGAGCCTCATGATTACAACTAATCATGAGAATCAAATGGGAGTGCATCCTTATTTTGAAAAAAAACCTCTAGATAGGATTCTAAGCTACCTAGGACTCAAACCATTATTTTTAAATTTGAAATATCACGGTGTGTTGTTTCAATGCCTAAATCCACAACCCTAACATAAATTGTTTTATTCTTTTTTTGCAAGATTTAGTTGGTTATATTAAAAGTCAGTTGAATTTAAAATTCTTGGCTTAGTGGCATGAACCAAACATATTGTACATATTAAATGAGGAATTTTGCTCTCCCAATCATTTCTAAATCGCCCATATCACCAAGAAAATATGTTTTAAAAGAACATACTTTGGTATGGGAAAGACCTTAGGTTTCAAATATTATAATGTTGGATAATTATATTATTTGTCATATATTTTGATGCTTATAGAGTGAAAAAACTGAAAGAATCAACTTGTAGGCTCATTTTAATGGTGGGTGGAGAATTGGGGTCTAAAACCTTTTGGAGTCATTTTGAGGTATTAAATGACATTTTTTGGGGTCAAATGATTATCCCTTGTGCCGAAACCTTGACCATTGTTCTACACTTTTAAAGCCATATCCAATGGTGGAAGAAAAACATCAAATGAAGTTCATTCAAAATTTATGCCTTTAGTAAGTTGACCTATCATGTTGATCACCATGGTACGAGAGAATGTCATTTTAGCCCCATTACTCATACATGGAAAGCTAGTACATGTGGAATTTTAACGGGACTCTAAAAGGTCTAAAATCACAAACCCCTCGTTAATGGATTGTGAGTCAAATCTTACACATAATTATCTGTATCACGCTATGTTAAATACTTGTACTAGGAGGAATAAAGAGTTCCATTTTTGTGTTATTGTATTTTTGTTTCCATAGTTGAAAACACAACTAAGTGTGAAGTTAGAGAAAAATGTATGAAGTTAAGTTTTATAGCAGCACTAGACGCTAAAAGTCTTAGCTAACTACAGAGAGATTACAGAGATTACCTCTTTCTTTGTGTTAGCGCTCGAATATGCCTCAGGCTGAATAAGGCAAAACTCGAGGCAACATCAAACCAACCTTAGCCTCGTAGCTAGCCCTACGAGGACAGGAGAGGGCTCTCTCCGGGTCTATCTCGGCGGAAAATTTTCAAAAGGGCTGAGATGACCGATAAGGAAAACTAATCTTAGGCTAGTAAAGAGATATGAATAAGGTTTTTAATAAATGTTGGGTTTCTGGGCTGTGTGAGGCAAAGACAGCAAGAGCAGAGATTAAATAAAGAACGCAGATTATCTCCTGAGGCAAGGTAAGCATGAAGTTTAACAATCAAATTGGAATTATATGGAGTGAAAGACCGCTGCGAGGTTGACAAGGGCAATAATTGAATCCTTATCAAACAGAAGAAATTACACAAAACATGAAAGCTTCTCCAGGGCAGAGCAGCAAGCTGAATTCTGCCCTTCTCACTTAGAAACATTCAATATTGAAATGGCGATTAATGAACTGTGAACATAACGATGACATATGAAACAAAAGGAAAAAAATTTGCTAAATTTCAAGCCACAAGAATCTCAGGAAACAGAGCTGTATTTCTCCATTAAAATCTCTGTCAAACTGTACAATAAAAGCTCTGTTTTTCTCCTACACTAACTCTCAGAATTCTCTCTCTACCCTTACAAATGATTTCTCAACACTTTAAATAAACTATCATAGGAGAAAACAGATTGACCCAACAGCAAGGGCACTGTTTCAACTAAACTGATAAAGATAGAAAGGAGAACAACATTCTCCATAAAATTCTCTGATGACTAAACAAATCTGGAGCGTTCTCCTTAAATTCCTCTGATAGCCAATTTGGATATTTAACTGAAGTCATAAAGATATAAAAGGATCATCTATCTGCTCTAAAGATAGAAAAACCTCCAAATATTCCAGCTGAGGATTTCTAATGACCTGGAGCGTAGACTAAAGGCAAAATAGGTAATCGATATTTGACTGCCACTTTGCACATCCCTATACACCTACCCTCAAAATGCGTTTGCCATTTCACATATATTCTTTTAACTTGAAGATGAATCTAATACCCGAGTATTGCAATGACATCTTCGGATCTAAATAACCTGCTGTTCCTTTTACTTGCGTATAAACATGAGTTGTGGCACTATTTTCTGGAGAAATGCACGACAAGTCGAAGTTCGCTACTATGGCCCTGAAATTTTCTGTGAGTAAAGTGTTGGAGGATTTAATGTCTCTGTGGATTATTACCGGGTCTGTATACATGTGAAGGTAAGTCGCTGCATGAGCAACATCGATGGCCATATCCAGTCTTGTAGCCAAATCCAATACAATTCCATGTATACAAACTAAATGCTCCCGAAGAGTTCCATTTGGCACATACTCTACAACAAGTATTCGTTCCTTTTCATTTTCAAAGTAGCCAAGGAATCTGACCAGATTGAGTTGTTCAACACTTGAAAATGTTCGAATCTCACTTTGGAATTCAACAAATAGATGTTTGTCAAACATTATGAAATCGCAAATCGATCTCATTTTCTTGACTGTCAATTATTGCAACGAACCCACGATTTGGACTTGCTCCAAGCACTGTCCACTGCTGCGTTTCACAATTTGGTTCATAAGAATGATTAATAAATCGAGCAATGCTACCTTATGATTTCTCCACAGTTTTCAATAACACACTGGCCAGTCTTTTGGTCTGCGAGAAAACCCCATCCTCATCCATTTGTTGATGATGATTTTAATCTGTCGACCCTGTGTGCCGCGTGTGAGAGCTTCAGCAGATCATCTTCAGATGCCGCATATGGAATATCAATCTTGTTTCCTAAAATCAAGAAAGGCACATCTGTCAAAGAATTATCTGAAAGTAAAGCATCGAGCTCCTTTTTTTTTTACTCTACAAATCTCTCTTTATCTGCCGCATTAACCAAATAGACCACGACATCCACCTTGGCATAATAGTCTCTCCAGACTCTTCTAGCAATTTGATGACCGCCAAGATCGAAAGCCTTCCATATTATTCCCAATTTACAAAAGCAACATTTGCAGCCTTACTTGCAAATTAAGGGCATGCCATGTTATCTTCCAATGAAGGGAAACTTATGGCTCCACTCGTAAATGTCAAGATAAATATATTATCGATTTCGAGTTCTGCCTAAAGACCAAACTCCACCATCACGAACAATACTCTATGATTTAGGTGGTGGAAAAACATTCCAAAAACGCAGAGTTTCATCCCCTGCACCTGTGACAATTGTCTTCCCATCAGGTGAGATTGCAAGATAAAGGACCTGAAGGGTATGGCCTGTTAGAGTTGCAAGATTTGACATGGTTTGATATCGCCCATACTATTTCTTGGACAGTTCAGAATTTAGAATCAATTTTTTGCTTCAACTGTAGCAAATTATCAAGAACTAGTAGCATGGGTGTCACATACTTAAAATCTGGCTGGCCCTCACTTTTTGATACCTGCAGGCAAACGCTGGACAAGATATCCAATAAAACACTAACAAGACCATTGTCAGCACCTACTTCACAAGCTGCATTGTCTTCATGTAAAATTAGAGCCAAAACATGAGATATGAGGGACAACATGCTATCATCCTTTACATGATCCAAAGTAAAATGTTTGAGTTGCTCTACAAGAAATAATATAACCTTAGCCTGGAGTAACTTAATGCAAGTGGAAAATATCTCATCAATAGAAGGGGCGCTGAATCATCAGGAGGTGGTCCAACAGCTTGAGTTTGACATAAACTACCTTCAAGACCTGGGACTGTAGTACCTTGGCAAAGATTTCTGAATCTCTTGGAAGAGAAACGGCCCCATTGGGAACAGGCTACACTAGGAAACTTGATGACAAACTCCCAAAATGCAAGAAGTTGTTGCTAGGTGATCCATCAAAGTTTCAGATCAAAAATTTGAGGCTCAGCATTCCAAAAAGATGACTGCCTATGCTGATTCAAAATAAGATCCACATAATGCCTAACAGATCATCAATTCAATGTCACTTGCATGCTCATCCAAATCAATTGTGACACTACTGGAAGTGGAAACATTGCCATCTTCTTTCTTTATCACTGCCTTTGAATCCTCAATAAGTGCAACTTGCCATAGAATCTCTCGATGTATCATTTCAATGTCAAGAAGCACGTCCTTGCTATCATTTCCAAACTCTGCCATTAATGCTGCCAACCATCTATTCTCTCTAGTGGCATCAGCTAGAAAGACAAAAAACAAGCACCAAAATACTTTGTGGTTCAGTCCATTTTCTACAGCTAATAAATTAGTTCCCACAACAGGACCCAACACATTTAATGTAGTTTTGAGATGCCCTCTCAGATAAGCACAAAATACCCGTGCAGGTTAAAATAACTCTTTTTGACCCAAATGACTGCAAATGACGAGAGATGAATTTTGGTGAATTTGATTCTGATGGAACACTGACAAGACGGAGTCTAACATTGGCTCCAATGGGGATGGCAGCTGCCGCTTCTTGGAGGTGCCAAGAATCTACAGATATTTGGGAGAGCAGACAGTGCCTCCATCCATTGGGCGATGGAATCCATTATTTGACAAAAGACTAATGACTGAATTTGGAAACTGAAACTGAACTCAAACTGATTCGATCTGAAAACTGAAATAACTGAAAAACTGGCTTAACAAACTTCAAACTAAAGCTGCAATGAAACTGGAACAAGATGATGCCCTTTGGCTGCTTATTTATTTACAAATTCTACCCTACTTTGCTGCAAAAACAATAGATCGGGTAATACTGTAATGCGAGATCAACCATTCAAGTAAATCTGAGAAGAACGCTGCTTGAGAGTGCTTCAACCAGATCACAGATGCAATTGCTGGCAGCCATACCTATGCATAATGAGTCTGATCATGTAAAAGACAATTTGATTTGTCAGTCAAACTGAAAAACATTTCCATGTACATCGCAATAGGATCGCGAAAGCCAGACTCCGTTTTCTGCCCCAACTCTACAATACATACCTCCAGCTGCACACTGTCAATGCAAACATCTGTAGGCAACTCTATTGTTTCTTGTTTTGAAGGAGGAAGAGTTTCCAAGAACTTTTTGGGATCTCGGAAATCATAAGACTGAATTTGATCATTTAAACACTGAATCTCCTGCTCAACTCTTTCAACAAATAACTCACAGACACCAGTTTTAGCTTCAAGAGAAAACTTTGGAGATTTCAAACATTGAAGCAAGGCACTGAAAAAATCTTCATTAATTTCAAAATCCGCTAACCAATTTCTAACATCTTTTACAGCTTCACAAAGTGCAGGGTTTGCCACATACCCTACCATTGCATGAATGGATCAGTGAGCACTGGAATCTCTGGATCGAGCTGGAGTCGCCGGGTGAATGTTTCAGCCTTCATATGTGTCTGACTGCTGTCCACCATCAGCATCAGATCTGCAACTTGATTTCCTGCACTGGGGCAAGACAATCTACAAGTCGACTGTCACATTAAAATCAAACCATCTTCCCCAGTATGGTCGCCACTATGTTAGCGCTCGAATATGCCTCAGGCTGAAGAAGGCGAAACTCGAGGCAACATCAAACCAACCTTAGCCTCGTAGCTAGCCCTACGAGGACAGGAGAGGGCTCTCTCCGGGTCTATCTCGGCGGAAAATTTTCAAAAGGGCTGAGATGACCGATAAGGAAAACTAATCTTAGGCTAGTAAAGAGATATGAATAAGGCTTTTAATAAATGTTGGGTTTCTGGGCTGTGTGAGGCAAAGACAGCAAGAGCAGAGATTAAATAAAGAACGCAGATTATCTCCTGAGGCAAGGTAAGCATGAAGTTTAACAATCAAATTGGAATTATATGGAGTGAAAGACCGCTGCGAGGTTGACAAGGGAAATAATTGAATCCTTATCAAACAGAAGAAATTACACGAAACATGGATGCTTCTCCAGGGCAGAGCAGCAAGCTGAATTCTGCCCTTCTCACTTAGAATCATTCAATATTGAAATGGCGATTAATGAACTGTGAAACATAACGATAACATATGAAAACAAAGAAGAAACATTTGTCAAATTTCATACCACAGGAATCTCAGAAAACAGAGCTGTATCTCTCCATTAAAATATCTGTCAAACTGTACAATGAAACACTCTGTTCTTCACCACCAGCTCTCAGAATTCTCCCCCCTACAATTGATTTACAATGTATAAATACCATTATAGGTGGGGAAAACAAATCGACCCTAAAATAAGGAATGGTTTAACCATTATTAAACAAACAAAACTAAAAGCCAATCTGCTTTTCTAAAAACAAAACAACGCTCCCCCTAAACCTGTTGATGACCAACAAAGAAGCACACTTATAGTGTAGATCTCATAACTGAAGACCAACATAGGTAATTGAATACTATTCCTTTACTAAATTCCAGGCTTAGAACCGTGTAGTTGCTGATTTTTAGGCCTGAAAATTCTATTTCTGGAACGTCGGTTTACACATTACTATACAGTATACAATGCCCTCCAAAATGCAATTTGCACCATATATTCTTTTAACACGAAGATGAATCTAATACACGATATATCAATGACATCCGGATCTAAATAACTTACAACATTTACTTGCGTAGAAACATGAGTTGTGGCACTATTTTCTGGAGCAATGCACGACAAGCCGAAGTTCGCTGCTATGGCCCTGAAATTTTCTGTGAGTAAAGTGTTGGAGGATTTAATGCCTCTGTGGATTATTACCGGGTCTGTATACATGTGAAGGTAAGTCACTGCATGAGAAACATCGATGGAAATATCCAGTCTTGTAGCCAAATACAATACAATTCCATGTATACAAACTAAATGCTCCCGAAGAGTTCCATTTGGCACATACTCTACAACAAGTATTCATTCCTTTTCATCTTCAAAGTAGCCAAGGAATCTGACCAGATTGAGTTATTCAACACTTGAAAATTTTCGAATCTCACTTTGGAATTCAACAGACAGATGTTTGTCAAACATTATGAAATCGCAAATCGATCTCATTTTCTTGACTGTCAATTATTGCAACGAACCCACGATTTGGACTTGCTCCAAGCACTGTCCACTGCTGCGTTTCACAATTTGGTTCATAAGAATGATTAATAAATCGAGCAATGCTACCTTATGATTTCTCCACAGTTTTCAATAACACACTGGCCAGTCTTTTGGTCTGCGAGAAAACCCCATCCTCGTCCATCTGTTGATGATGATTTTAATCTGTTGACCCTGTGTGCCGTGTGTGAGAGCTTCAGCAGATCATCTTCAGATGCCGCATATGGAATATCAATCTTGTTTCCTAAAATCAAGAAAGGCACATCTGTCAAAGAATTATCTTAAAGTAAAGCATCGAGCTCCTTTTTTTTGACTCTGCAAATCTCTCTTTATCTGCCGCATTAACCAAATAGACCACGACATCCACCTTGGCATAATAGTCTCTCCAGACTCTTCTAGCGATTTGATGACCACCAAGATCGAAAGCCTTCCATATTATTCCCAATTTTCAAAAGCAACATTTGCAGCCTTACTTGCAAATTAAGGGCATGCCATGTTATCTTCCAATGAAGGGAAACTTATGGCTCCACTCGTAAATGTCAAGATAAATATATTATCGATTTCGAGTTCTGCCTAAAGACCAAACTCCACCATCACGAACAATACTCTATGATTTAGGTGGTGGAAAAACATTCCAAAAACGCAGAGTTTCATCCCCTGCACCTGTGACAATTGTCTGCCCATCAGGTGAGATTGCAAGATAAAGGACCCAAAGGGTATGGCCTGTTAGAGTTGCAAGCTTTGACATGGTTGGATATCGCCCATACTATTTCTTGGACAGTTTAGAATTTAGAATCAATTTTTTGCTTCAACTGTAGCAAATTATCAAGAACTAGTAGCATGGGTGTCACATACTTAAAATCTGGCTGGCCCTCACTTTTTGATACCTGCAGGCAAACGCTGGACAAGATATCCAATAAAACACTAACAAGACCATTGTCAGCACCTACTTCACAAGCTGCATTGTCTTCATGTAAAATTAGAGCCAAAACATGAGATATGAGGGACAGCATGCTATCATCCTTTACATGATCCAAAGTACAATGTTTTAGTTGCTCTACAAGAAATAATATAACCTTATCCTGGAGTAACTTAATGCAAGTGGAAAATATCTCATCAATATAAGGGGCGCTGAATCATCAGGAGGTGGTCCAACAACTTGAGTTTGACATAAACTACCTTCAAGACCTTTGGATTGTAGTACCTTGGCAAATATTTCTGAATCTCTTGGAAGAGAAACGACCCCATTGGGAACAGGCTACACTAGGAAACTTGATGACAAACTCCCAAAATGCAAGAAGGTGTTGCTAGGTGATCCATCAAAGTTTCAGATCAAAAATTTGAGGCTCAGCATTCCAAACAGATGACTGCCTATGTTGATTCAAAATAAGATCCACATAATGCCTAACAGATCATCAATTCAATGTCACTTGCATGCTCATCCAAATCAATTGTGACACTGCTGGAAGTGGAAACATTGCCATCTTCTTTCTTTATCACTGCCTTTGAATCCTCAATAAGTGCAACTTGCCATAGAATCTCTCGATGTATCATTTCAATGTCAAGAAGCACGTCCTTGCTATCATTTCCAAACTCTGCCATTAATGCTGCCAACCATCTATTCCCTCTAGTGGCATCAGCTAGAAAGACAAAAAACAAGCACCAAAATATTTTGTGGTTCAGTCCATTTCTCACGGCTAATAAATTAGTTACAATGGACCCAACCCACATTCCAATGTAGTTTTGATATGCCCTCTCGAGATCGAGCACAAAATGCATACAAGTTTAAATAACTCCTTTTGACCCAAATAGATACCAAATGACGAATAATGAATTTTAGTGAATTTGATTACGATGGAACAACGACAAGGCCAGTCCCAACACTTTGTACTCACATATTTTCCATACCAGAAAAGAGAGAGTAGAGCATGTTTACATTTTAGTGTTGTTTTTCTCCCATAAGGATTTCCTAGGGAAAAAGGAGTCTAGAGCATCATTACTTTTTAGGGTTGCTTGTCTCCCATAAAGATTCATAGGAAAATAATTGTATTGATCATCTAGAGATATATGTATGTGTTTGTTTCATTATGTTCTCTATTTCTTACGTTGTGTTTCATTATGTTTTATATTTCTTACATTTTTGCCCTCCTATTTTTCTTTCCAATCAAGGTTTATAAAATAACATGAGAAGCAACATGAGACTTGGAACAATCATTTTCATTATCTATATGGAAGGCAAGAAGGATTATATCCCCTTAAGCTTAAGCTTATGTAGTTTGTCAATTTTTATCATATATATTTTTTGGTAAGGGTAAATGTTTTATCTATAGTAAGTCATGAACCCCAATTTTACCTTATGTAAAGCATGATTCTAGGATTACTACAATTTGTACTTGGTTTTTATTGTGATGATGCCATATCTCAATCACTTGACCATCCCTCGATGGGTAGTTAAATATTTATAACAATACTTAAGTAATATTTATCTATTTGTATTATGTGAAATGTAAAAAATGGTATACTATTTTTCATAAAATTGTGTTGAGTTTATCATATATTTCGATGAAAGTTGATTATATGACACGTTTTCTTTAAAAGGATCTAACAATTTTGTTAAGGTATGAATTTGCAATTTTGTGTGGCTCTCTATCAACCTTCACTTCCTCATTCCTAGAAAAAATCTACTTGCTCATTTGTATACCCACTTTGTATTCAAATGCATGAGTTTTGAACTCTCGGTAACTATGTTTTTCCACGCAGGAAAATTATATGTCACATTTTATACTAACTCTAAATATTATTTTGAAGTTTGGATTACTGTTATTCTTTTATATAATTTAAAATTAGATATAAGTTTAAATTGAAAGCTACTTAGATGAAATATAGCTTAGATATGGCATTTGAAAATTATTATCTATTTATTAAACTAAAGGACATAATTATTACACATGTTTAATTTACATTCAAATGCTTCTTTGATTTATCTCCTATAGCTTAATGTAATGCTAGATATATAATTTAAGTTGAAGGCCCATGAGATAAATGACTTCTATGTGACATTTGTATTGAATCATCTATTTGTTATGTTATATGAACATAATTTGTACGGATATCTAATTTGCATTACTAATATGTCATGCTTCTTTAATTTATCTTTTATAGATGACCGGAGCGCATCCCTTTTTAATCTATCCCTTTTGACTTTGGATATGTGGGCAATATTCATCCACATATTTTTCTATCATAAAGTAGTGAGTAAAATTGTAAATTCCATTTGTGTCAATGTTAAGGTTAAGCACATGGATTAAAGTTTTATATATTAGATAAGGAGGCTATGTATTACATATGGTCTTGAATGAGCTTTTGGACTCTTTAGATATATATCTAAAGAGTCCAAATGCTCATTCAAGACCATATGTAATACATAGCCTCTTCATCTAACTTAGCCATGGATTTGAAATACTATATTTGAGTTGGCTAGCTCCATTTCAAGATATTATAATGTTAGATTATTGTTTCTATAGATTTTGATTATGGTAGTAAAATGTTACAAAAAACCAAAAACTGTACAAATAATATTATTCTAGATATATGTAAAAAGGACATGGTAGAGAAGATCAAACAATATTAAACTTTTCATAAATAGTTTAGATAAAAATACATTTTCTAATTTTGATTGTAAATTCTAAGGCTTAAAGCAATAATTTTTCTAATATTTTTTTTTAATTAATAAAAAAAACATTTTCAATCAAAATCACACACAACACATAATAAAAATAATTTAAAAAAATTTAAAACTTCATACACTATATGACATTACTATGACAAACAGCATAAAAATATACAAGAAAAAAATACATACAATGCATCCATTACATTGGAGTCTTCAGAACATACAATGCATACATTAAATTTGACAGAATTATTCATGACACAATTGGTGTCATTTGTTCATAAAAAATTGTTGAATATGAATGTGCAAATAAGGAGGTTGAAATAAGGAGGTTTCACATTGGCTTTGCAGAATTGATAATTTAAAAACTGTTTTTGCAGGTATTACTTATCAACATATATATCATGAAAAGAATATTGGTGTACATGAATTGTCAAAGTAGGGGCTGAAGGCTGTTTTTGGAAAGAAATATGAAACCAATGCAAAGGTGAAGAATATGCTAAATACATACTCTCAGCTGTGCAGCGAGAGAAGCAGATACATATCAATGTCATGGTCTTGACATTAGTGATCTTCCTTTGTGTTTACTAAGCAAAGGAGCTAGATGTGAATTTGGGATTTTTCTCTGATTTCTAAGTGGATGTTGAAACATGTGCTTAGCATGAAATACTAATGACAGTTTAGCAAGAACAAATTTTGAGCATTGTGAACCGCTTGGGGAAGAAATTCTACATGCCTCTCAGCCTGAAGGCAAGAGAGATTTTGTTGATACTAAGCCAATCCTCGGTATAGACTCATTTAAGAGCATTTTTTTAATTGAAAAAAAATGGTTGACCTACTTGGGCGTACATTGAAAAGAACTATCTGCAACTAATGAAGAGATTTTGTAAATTTTGTAAAGTGCAGAGTTTAAGGGGCAGAAAAATCTAGTATATATTACATCCAAGAATGCCACAATTATACAATAAGTGTAACTCTTTGTTCGAACTGACGTGAATTATGTGATGTCATGGTCTTGGCATTAATTTAAGGAAGGCATTTAAACTTTGTTCTAAATAATCATTAGAACTCTACTCTCAGAAAAATAAAGATAGGCGTATCCTATGAAAATAAGCAAACGTTATTCTAGGAAAGATTGATTTGAAATTATAGTTACTTATGCTATCAAATTAAACTGAAGCTTTTGAAAGACTATTGTGTGTACAAATTTCAGAATTCATTCATGTCTACGCATAACTCATATCCTATCTATAAATCTAAGACTAAAACAATTGCAAACGTAAAAGAATAATAGAAAAAAGTGATTAACAAATGTTTTTGTTTTTTTTAAGGTTTATTCAAGTGTTTTTATATGCATAAGAACAAGAAATAAATCAGTAAAATACAATGCAAAAATGAACAGATCAAAAAAGAGCATTACACAAAATACTGAAAGACAAATTTCTCTAATTCCCTTTTCATTCCTACTAAAAATTTATGTGCAAAACGAGAATATTTCTGTTCAATAAACATACCCGATATCCGACAAAACGAGCAGCAAATAGTCTCGGCCGGGAGGTGTGACGCGCGAACAGAGCAGCACACAGTCACAAACAACGCGGGAATAATCAAACCGGTAAACAGTCCTACATCGCGGGCGATTTATTTATAAACAATAGTTCAGCCGAACTTTTTTAAAAGTTAAAGTTAAATTGAAATTTTGTTAAGTTAGTAAAACCTCTTATGCCCGGTTTTCCCATCTCCGTCGAAAATTTTGTTTGTCCCGGCGTTAGTGTGTAAATCAATCTAAGCGGAATCACGAGTTAAGCCGAACTTTCTAAAATGTTAAGTAGAACTATTTACCGAAAAAAAGTTTCCCGACCCCGGAATCTCTAAAAAGTACTTAACCACGGCAATTATATATATATATATATATATATATATATATATATATATATATATATATATATATATATATATATATATATATATATATATAAATTTTAAACATAAGATTTTAAACTTGTAAAAAAATTGTCCATACTTGTGGCTCATCTCCCAAGGAAGTAGAAGGTATATCTCCCAAGGAAGAAGAAAATTTGCCACCATCCCAGCTTATCCCGGATGAAATGATGTCTTGTTAAAACATTTTATCAAATTATATATATACATACATGTACATGTGTGGCAACAATTATTTATTTTAAAGTCACTTAAAAAACACTAACATTTGCCAACATATCTTGATGGTTAGACCCATCTGCATTGTTTGAACCAGAGGTCCCGAACGTGATATTAACATTTTCGTCACGCATCATGTGTGAGAACTGCAAATGGTGTTTTAACATATAATCATACATTTTTGTTAGATTAATGTACATATACAAATAAATGTATACATGTACATACACATGTATTTATTACAAATTGTACACATGTATATGTAAAAATAATTTCAAACCCTAAGGTCACTAACACATACCGTTCCGGTGCCCTCTTCCTCATGAAAAATTAGTTCTTGCAAACCATTGCGACAATTTTTTGCATATGTTCGGAGATCTTCAACATTCATGTTGTCAATCTCCTCATCTGTACAATAAACAAAATTGGCACGTGCATTTTCATGTGCTCTTTGTCGATTTAAACAAATATTGACTCCACCCAATCCGCTATGAACATTGTCGATCATAACATCCCTTGCTTCTTGACTTATTTGAGAAGTCGCATCCATCTCTGATCGCAGAGTTTCGACTAGAAACGGTCGACTCACCAATGGCAGCTCAGGGCGAGGCAACTCCACATCTCGCTTAGCGCCCTTACGGTCATATAATGGACCTTTCCCCTGGCCAAACAATTCTGACGGAAGGTCATTGTAGTTGGGTTTCATACCCAAAAAAAATTCTGCATAAAACATTTGTGCAAAATAAACAGGAACCTCATCGTTCCATGGAATCCTTCCATAGGCCGCAAGGTGCCTATCATACAAATAACGAGCTATGTCTGGGTGCTTGAAATACTGCACCTTCAACATTTTTCTTTTTGGCCCTTCCTTGTAATTAAACATTGACTTGGCCACTTCTTTTGTAACTTTTTGTTTTACATCCTCCCATTTATCTGGACCCATTACTGTTTCTTTTCTCTTTCTCATCATTTCTACAAATTTATTAGTCGTTGGCCCAAGATTTCTGTACACATTTACAATTTTTCCCAATGAATGTGTAACTATTTCAAGGCTTTGTCGACTCTCAGCAGGTAGAGATAAAGCCACGAGATCTCTTTGCAATTTTGCATAAAGTCTTTCACACCTTTGTAAGGTGCATTGCGCCATGTTGGTTTCCCATGGTATATCAGTAATCTCGGCCGGATAAGTTGTGCTAGGTAGACAACCTTCTTCTTGAATGTAGCGGGCTGCCCTGCGTCAATTTTGACCACTAGTTCGAACATTTTTGGCCTCTGCATCAATATATATAAAATTTCGTATATTAGAAAAAACACATGTAAAAAAAGTTGTACAAATTTAATGAAAAAAATATTGAAATTGATGGCAACCTTGACGTTGTTGGTTAGCATCTTCTCCAACATGACCTTGCTGAGAACCAGACCCAGAATGACCCTGTTGAGAACCAGACCCAAAATGACCCTGCTGAGAACCAGCAGTCGTTGATTGGCCTTCGGGGGAATAAATATCACCCCCTTCACGCAACCTGCTACCACTCATTGATGGCCCTCTAGGTGGATTTGAACCACCACCAACCTCTCGAGACGAGGGAGAAGCTTCATAAACAAATACAAATTTATAATCAATTGAAAAATACATTCATGTGTACATATAAATACATATACATATTCATTGATTAAATTGTATGAACCATACCACGACTGGTTGAACCATGGGCACGCTCCATGGATGGAGTAGAAACCCTTCTCCTCTTACCTCCTAAAAATTAAAAAATGAAACTTATTAACAACTAATTTAACTTACAAAACTTTAATAAAAAATCAATTCCATATGTACACACATGTATGGAGATTTAAGATTATATTTAAATACTGTGAACATCCCCCGATCCCTGAGCCTCCATATGGGATTCGGCTGATCTTCGTCATTCATCCTCCATGATATATATATATCTATTGGTGGACATTTACACAAAATAGATTTTAGAAAATCAATTTGTAATTTAGTGTACACAAATTATGTAGAACACAACTTTCAAAGCAATAATTGATGTGTGAAACTCAATTTAATCGAAAAAGAAATTATAAAAATGATAATTTCACCAAATTGCGCTTTACATGGTGGGAGCACACTTGGTATAAAATTTACCACTTATACACTTTATTTTGTGGGAGAAATGACACATGTACATAGTTTACCTTAAATTTGTTGTGTTTTATGGATATTAAAATGAAGAACTTCTATTTAGATCCATTCCAGAGATTGACTGTAGGGGCATTTACTAGATATGTCACCTTTTATAAAAGATGAGATCCAGAGGCTACCTGGCTCTTTACAGACTCTGCCTATAGAACTTGTAGAAGTAAACACTAGAGGCATTAACAATATCAAATAATGTTTTCATGCTCAAACATGGGAATGTGTCTCTTTCCCTACGCAAAAAAATAGTTCAAGGTAGTTAATCTTCATAGACATGTCATCAAGTAGGTCAATGTGATCATCCCCAACTTACTTTTCATGAAATTAGGCTTGGAATCCTCTACAACCTGGTGGATGGAGTTGAATGGGAACTAGGTCAAGGCCTTTACAAAAGACATGCTAGTGAATAACACTTACTAGGTTATGCCAACAAATAAAGTGGGAGAAATGTTTTCTCCTCGAGGTTATCCAATTGGGTGTGTAATACCAACTTCACCCATTTCCTAATAGGTTTCTCTCTTAGGTTACAAAGTGTCTTCACCTTATTAGTTATATATTTTTCAATTTCCCGTGGATTCCTTGAATTTTTTCTCCTGCCATCTCCCTCTCTCACTCCCCAAATTATTGTCATCAAACATGCCCCATTGAGGATCTGGAGCAATGTTTGCACCATACTTAGAACTGTCATTGCTGCTAATTGAAATTGGAGAGTCATGTATACTAGATTTCTTGCTTAAGTGGCTCTTACTTGGACAATATCCTGAGATGAGTTTGACATGATGGTCATATGAGGTTGGAAGCTACTTGGTGTAATTTTCCTTAAATCTTCAAAAAAATAGAGAAAAAATGTCATTTTCGATCATTTTTTATTAGCTTCTGCATACAACAGATGTTATCACAATTGCAACACAATCATGTTCCATGAGCATGAATTATGAATGTTGCAAGCCAAATTGCAAGGAAATTTGCATTCATTTTAGGCAAAATAAGGCTATGACATTAAGGTCCATGCTAGAAAAAATTATGCAAATAAGGTTGTTGAGTCTTGATACTTACCATGTGTTTCAAAGCCATAATGAAGGTTGGCTTTGAGAGTGTCCTCCCAAAGCCCTGTCTTGAGATGAAATTTAATTCAATGTCTCTTAGAGTTGCAAGGTGGAATTGATAGAACTACTTGATTTCTTTACCATAGATGGATATCTCCTTTCATCTATACCTTTCTCTACCATCTTATTTCCAAGTGAAATGGGAATTTTCACATTTTGAATGCCATTACCATGTAGTTTGGTAGTCTGCTAGCTAGACCTATCACAAGTAAGGTTGTTATACCAAACTATTCCTCTTGCTCAACTCAGTGACCATGACTCTCTTCTCACACTGCTTACCATAAAGTCTTCAGTTGTACATGTCACGCAAAGTTGGGGGTTCTAGGTCTACACCTATTAGGTAAAGTTGTATTTTATGGCATTGCGGTCCTTAAATTTGGAGGTGTTCCACCTGAAAAGTAGGCATTAAATATGGATGAAAAGGATTTGTTTTAACTTTGATAGAATTTCCTTGTGGAATTACTAAATTTCTCGACGACATGATGCTAGCTTTGCTCAGAGAAGAAGGTTTTGGAGGAGAAATTGAATTCTTTTGACTTATTTTTGGCATTGAAGTTTGAAATAGTAGTTTTGATGACTCCATTGATGACCTTGCTAAGGAATTTGATGCACACAATATTGAATTTGAAGATGGTTTAGAAGACGTTGAAGAAGTTGTAGATTTTGGTGTTGTCACTGAATGTTTCTTTGTTGTTGGACTTGATCAAGACACAATTTAACTTTACGAGAAGATTGAAGACCTTGAAGAGGTTTTAGATTTTGTTGTTCTCACTGAAGGTTTTTGTCTGGTTTTGTTTCTTAAACCATCATTTCCATAGGAAATTTTTGGTGAATAGATTCTTGAACTTTATGAGAGGATATGATACCTTGAAGAGGCTACATCTTTTGGTGATGTCACTAATTGTTTCTCTATTATTGTGTTTGTTAAACTTTTTTATCCCAGAGGAGGGTGTTATCCAATGTGAATTTGAAACCCCCCTCACATTTTTCAATGAAGGTTCTATCTAAATGTTAGGGAGCTACACAAATTATAGAAATTCAATATGATGTGCCAAAAACTTTACAGACATCCCAAAAATAGAAACCACCTATTATATGTCAATTAAATCTACATGGAACCGGCAAGCAATATGGTAAAATATAGAATTACAAATCCCTTCAATTAGTAAAAAAAATATATATATGAAGAAAGCACCCAGAGGACTAGAAATAACAATATAGTAGAGAAAAAGAATAGTATCTCAGCAGCTATAATTGCAAGTCATAAATTAATATCATATATTCCAATTTCAGCACTAAAAGCAAACTCAAAATAACATAAAAGCATAGACAACATTGTTTTACATGTAAGTAAACATTGTTAATGGAAATATGCAACATGGATTGGCATAATCATGCCTTTATCAATGAAATTTCATCAGACCATTGAACAATTGTGCACTAACAATATTTAAATAAGTTAAAGGAAAAAATTGACCTATATTGTACAGTTTATGGGACATAAATGAATATATAGAAATATTCACTTGGTTTTTATAATTGGATAGAGGAATGACTTAAAATGACCTTGTATGTCTTCTCGTTTTAGAGCTCAAGGTTCTAGGAAGGATTTAAGTATCTACATTTCAAGAATCACTAGAAGAGGTTGATAAATAATATAGGAAGACAAAAAACTAACGAGTGGTGTAATAAATGGATTTCTTGGGAGGTAGATTGGCATATGGACTTTTGGTAGCTAGAACTTTTCCAAATAAGTGAATGTATTTGATAACCGAACCTCTAGTTTATTTTGGTTTAGACAAGGTCTAGAATTTGAAAAGTGAATTCCCTCTTTCTTCCTCTTACATGTCCAATGATCAGAATCTGGATTGAGGGAAAAAAATTCCAAAATAAAAATTTTGCATTTTATCTGTTGCACACATGAGTTTTTAAAAGCTAATTAACTCATAAATTTCTCACAAAATACACTTAAAGCTTGACACATAAATCCATTCCTAATTGGCTAACTTTAGATGATCCTAAACACATTTTTATTTAACTGATGAGGGAGATAGCCCAACAAGACTAGTTTGTCCATATTCAAATCAAGTTGGTATCAAAGTACAATTTAGCTCATTTTAGTCAAGGTTAGTTATAATAATTAGCTATTGGTTTTTGTCTTCAATTTCCTCTCAAAATGAATGTGTACGTGCTTTTGACAGACACAGTAGAGGAATAAGGTCCAAATTTTTGATGAAAATGGGCTATGAAAGTAAAGGGTTAAAGGAAAACATGTACAAGGCATAGTTGAGCCAAATGTTGTTGAGGAAAGGCCTAATTATTTGGGTCTTGGTTATGGAAAACATGATGGAGAATGCTCCAAATCCAAGGAGGCACATGAAGCTGTTCCAAGAAGGAATTTCATTTCGTGTTCATTACCTCAATCTTGTGAAGTTTGTGTTCATGATGAATGGAAAAGTTTGACACCCACTTTGCAAGAAGATGTTAATAATCATGCAGCTAATGAGAATGTAAAAGAAGAGGATGTTGAAAGCTCTAGAGTCATTGAATTGATTGCTAGTATTCAGAGGAGAGCCACTACCTCATCAAATTCACCTCCTCAAGAAGGCGACAACAGTGAATGTTCAAGGTATAAATTTTCCTTTAATCAAATTGCTTTTGATTATGATAAACATGGTAAATATTCACATAAGATTTGGAAAAGAACTTGCACATGTTCCTTTTGTGGTTTGAATAATCATAATGTTTATAGATGTTGGAAGAAGATATCCATGCACATGAAAATTTCTAAATAAATGAGGCAAAAAGTCAAAGGCCCATTGGACAAGGAAAATGATGTTGAAAATAAGATGCAATTGTTTTGCACTCATTGCCATAAGAAAGGTCACCTTGTAGACCAGTGTTGGACTTTGTATCCAACAAGTCATCCACAACATTTGAAGAAGGTGGAAAGAGATATTGACAAGAATGGAAAAGAGGATTCCATAATCGATGAGTGTTAGGATGATTCACATGATGATGAAGTGCAGCTGAAAGAAGCGCCATTGAAATGGTTTGGTAAGGGATGGTTAGATTTCTTATCCAATTAAGGCCTTGCATGTATTTTGATGTTTCATGAATTTCTTTGCAAATTCAAAGTATGGTGCATGTTGGATGAAGCAAGATGTTGAAAGTAGAGTTATGTTGACACACTTAAATGCAACAAATATGGAAATTTTTACATGAGCTATTATTTGACTTGAGAGTCAGTTGTTTGAAGAGGCATGTTTTGTCGACTTGTGTTTGGTTGATGGTTTTGTACACCAATATGTAAGATTACATGGAGATATTCACATGATGTGAATTTTTTTTCTTTGAAGGAGAAAAATGATATGTCAGCGAGCTATGTTTCTTGCATGATGTGTTTTCAGTTTGATGGTTTTGTTTGTGACAAGACGTCACAAGATTTTGGGAAGGTCCACTCTTGAGCGAGAACCTCATGATTACAACCTAATCATGAGAATCAAATGGGAGTGCATCCTTATTTTGAAAACAAATAGGATTCTAAGCTACCTAGGACTCAAACCATTATTTTTAAATTTGAAATATCATGGTGTTGTTTCAATGCCTAAATCCACAACGCTAACATAATTTTTTTTATTCTTTTTTTGCAGGATTTAGTTGGTTATATTAAAAGTCAGTTGAATTTAAAATTCTTGGCTTAGTGGCATGAACCAAACATATTGTGTATTAAATGAGGAATTTTGCTCTTCCAATCATTTCTAAATCACTCATATCACCAAGAAAACATGTTTTAAAAGAACATACTTTGGTATGGGAAGCATGATGTGTTTTTCAATTTGATGGTTTTGTTTGTGACAAGACATCACAAGATTTTGGGAAGGTCCACTCTTGAGTGAGAGCCTCACGATTACAACCTAATCATGAGAATCAAATGGGAGTGCATCCTTATTTTGAAAACAAACCTCTAGATAGGATTCTAAGCTACCTAGGACTCAAACCATTATTTTTAAATTTGAAATATCATGGTGTGTTGTTTCAATGCCTAAATCCACAACCCTAACATAAATTGTTTTATTCTTTTTTTGCAGGATTTAGTTGGTTATATTAAAAGTCGGTTGAATTTAAAATTCTTGGCTTAGTGGCATGAACCAAACATATTGTGTATTAAATGAGGAATTTCGCTCTCCCAATCATTTATAAATCACCCATATCACCAAGAAAACATGTTTTAAAAGAACATACTTTGGTAGGGGAAAGACCTTAGGTCCTTTGATTGTGCACATGTGGTGTGAAAAATTGAAATTGACAATTTGCAAAAAAGTGAAATTATGAATGAAACCACAAAAACAAA
Organism: Pinus albicaulis; assembly: GCA_034641835.2. NCBI lineage: Eukaryota > Viridiplantae > Streptophyta > Pinopsida > Pinales > Pinaceae > Pinus > Pinus albicaulis. The sequence continues at coordinate 106,982,504 of CM076571.1, forward strand.
AAACCCAAAAGTGGTAAATGATTTAAATAGACCTAATTAATTATTTACCAACATAAATTCTTCAACTTTTAGCAACTAAATGATAAGTAAAAAAATAAATAAATTTGTAATTATGGTTCAAAAGTTACATAATCTTAAGAAGCATTTTAAATTAATTCTATCTCATAAAAAGTATCCCTCCTAACTTAACAAATACTATCTCTTCTCCTAAGGTTCATGACCTCCCTTCCTTAGCACACAAGACATAAATACAATTAATATTTCAATATGTTAATTCCTATCGAAACAAATGAAAATTTGTATATAGATGGTTTCAAATATTATAAGAAGGTTTTTGATATGGTTGAGAGAATGTGGAAAATAGAATCCATAAACAAATTATTTTTCAAAATGTATTACTTTCAAAGTATCAACAAGGAACATGTACAAGGGTGTTCAATGAATTAACACTATTTATTTAAATTCCATGATGTATATCTTACTCATAATTATAACAAATTATTAAATAATGATCTAGATTGGATAATTATATTATTTGTCATATATTTTGATGCTTATAGAGTGAAAAAACTGAAAGAATCAACTTGTAGGGTCATTTTAATGGTGGGTGGAGAATTGGGGTCTAAAACATTTTGGAGTCATTTTGAGGTATTAAATGACATTTCTGGGGGTCAAACGATTATCCCTTGTGCCGAAATCTTGACCATTATTCTACACTTAAATACATATCCAATGCTACAAGAAAAACATCAAATGAAGTTCATTCAAAATTTATGCCTTTAGTAAGTTGACCTATCATGTTGACCACCATGGTATGAGAGAATGTCATTTTAGCCACATTACTCATGCATAGCAAGCTAGCTACATGTGGAATTTTAACAAGACTCTAAAAGGTCTAAAATCACAAACCTCGTTAATGGTTGATGGAGTCAAATCTTACACCTAGTTGGCTATCACGCTATGTTAAATACTTGGCCACTAGGAGGAATAAGAGTTCCATTTTGTGTTATTTTATTTTGTTCCATAGTTGAAAATACAACTAGGAGTGTGAAGTTAGAGAGAAAAATGTATGAATTTAAGTTTTTATAGCAACCTTACATGCCAAAAGTCTTAGCTAACTCTAGAGAGATTACCTCTTTCTTTGTACTTACATATTTTCCATGCCAGAAAAGAGAGAGTAGAGCATGCTTACATTTTAGTGTTGTTTTTCTCCCATAAGGATTTCCTAGGGAAAAATGAGTCTAGAGCATCATTACTTTTTAGGGTTGCTTGTCTCCCATAAGGATTTCCTAGGAAAATAATTGTGTTGATTGTCTAGAGATATGTATGTGTGTGTTTCATTATGTTCTCTATTTCTTACATTGTGCTTCATTATGTTTTATATTTATTACATTTCTGCCCTCCTATTTTTATTTCCAATCAAGGTTTATAAAGTAACATGAGAAGCAACATGAGACTTGGAACAATCATTCTTATTATCTATATGGAAGCCAAGAAGGATTATATCCCTTTAAGCTTAAGCTTATGTATTTTGTCAATTTTTATCATATATTTTTTGGTAAGGGTAAATCTCTCAAACAACTTTGAATGTTACAAAGAGCATCCTTGCTCATTTTTATCATATCATCAACATTGGAATGAATGAGGTTATTCAAAAACTCTAATGCCTCATTGATTTTATCCATTTTCAACAACTATGTGTGTTGAGTTTCTTGTTGTGTGTATGTTTATCTTTCTTATACACCATGTGTGTGTTTAACATGGTATCAGAGCTGGGAAGTGAGCCAGGTAGGGAGGGACGGGTAGAGTGCTGAGTGTTGAGAGGGGGCAGCAGGGTGGAGCTATGGGTTGAGTGGTGAAGTGAGGTCGCAGTGCAGCGAGGGGTCGGAGGAAAGGTGTGAGGGGGTATGGTGGTCGATGGGGAGAAGGGCGGAGGTTGGGAAGGGTCGTGGGAGGCCGTTGAGTGTTGCGTTGAGCATAAGGGCAGGTCGAAGGGGTAAGGAGAGGCTGTGAAAGGGGAGGTCGTGAGGCCACATGGAGGTTGAGTGCTATGAGGAATTGGAGTAAGGGGGAGTGGGGATAGCAGGGTAGTAGGGTAGGAAAAGGGGAGTGAGTCTGCAGTGCGATAGGAAATGTAGGTTGCGGATGTGTGTAGAGTTGCAGGGGCCGAGGGCTGTAGGTTGCAAAAAAAATATTTTTTATTTTTTTATTTTATTTTTTGTTTTTTATTTTTAATGTTAAAATAGCAGAGATGTGAGGATTTTAACAAGTAATACACAGTAGGATTTTAAATCTTCAGCAGGATTTTAAGTAGCAATACACAGCAGGATTTTCAAAAAATATTACAAAATTTGCAGAAATAGGAGAATAATTTGCAGAAAACTCAGAAATCTCAGAAATTATTTCCAGTAAAAAACCAGAAACTTCTTCTTCAGAAACCCACTTTAAAATGGTATTTTCAGCAACTCTCCAATGTAGAAATTGAAAAGCAGAAATTTTAGAGAAAAAATCAGAATTTAGAGAACCTTCAAATGCACAGTGCTGCTCTTCTTCAAAACCAATGCTGCCAATTTCTGAATGCTTATTCTTCTCAAAGAAAATTGCTGAATGCTGCAAAAAATATTTAACTGATGAATGCAGCAAAAAGGACTACTGCAGAATTCTCTGAGTGCTGCAAAAATTATCAAAATTTTTGTAGATATGCACAGGCCATAAACACAAATGGATCACTCAAGGTTGAGTTGGTTATGAACTTATCAGCTCTGATACCATGTTAAACACCATGTTAAACACACACATGATGTATGAGAAAGATAAACATACACACAACAAGAAACTCAACACACAATGAAGGATAAGCGTGCAGCTCTCTTATTTTTCCATTATACATGATGTACATTTATAATACAATGGTGTGACTCTTGGTTTGACATTCCAAGGTCACTTGGACTCCATTGTGACTTTTCGCATTCCACACCTACCCATGGAGGATTAGGTGTTCCAAAAATGAGATCAATTAAATGTACATCTGCTACTACTGCTATTCATTCTCCTATAAGAACTCCCGTAGAACATATTGTAAAGGTTGTTGTTGTTGTTGTTAGTTGTAGGGATTCATTCGAATGTTAGAACTGTTATTGCGGGAAGTAGCTGAGTAGTTTGTAATTTAGTAGGCTAGGAGGAGAATTTTGGACTGTAATCAGCCATTGAGCTCAGAGTATGTGACTGGTTTTTCACATCAATTAATCAAGAAGTTTTCACAGGATCCTGGTCTATATTTCTAGTGATGTTTCTCTTACTGCAATTGTCTTATTACATTATTCATGTTTTCCATTTATTCTTTGATAAGAATAAGTAAATCGGGATTAGGATATACCCCTGCATGGTACCCTAATGCCCACTTCTCTTCTTATCTTTGATATTTTTTGCTGATAGTGAATCTAAGAGAAAATTCATGTAATTTAACCAGTTAAAGATGTTGGTCAATCCCATGCTTACTGATGTGTGAATTCGGGATTTGTTGCTTAGATGTTCTTTTTGGGATTAAGCTGTAAGAATTGGGATACCGGGGATTTAGTGTAAGCCCTGTCCACTGGGGTCCTTTTCCAACAGATTGGTCTTTCTAAGATCCCTTTGAGCTGGTGTCAAAAGCATTGAAGGTTAAAAGCCCTTCTATGATCTTAGGCCTAGTTCTGTGTTAAATCTTAACTCTGTTTTTCCTTAAGAGTATGTTGAAAGCAGACCTGGAATTAAATGACCTCCGACCTGATCTTAAGCTACCTTTTGTATCTTCACTGAGAGTTGCCTTTGAGTCTGTAAAAGCAGGTCTAGATTTAAATGATATCTGACTTGATCTCCAGACAGAAATTGGGTTTCTTTCCTTCTTTCACTTTCATTCCTTATTGTTCCATTCCACTATCTATCTAAAAGATCCTTTAGTATAGATGACTTTCCCTATGGAAGGCCTTGCTTCTTTTTTATGCAAGTAATTCCCTTTCATGACTCCATAGCCCAATGGATAACACTTTCTCTACTTATCCTCTTTACCGAAACATCGTGCTGCTTTGTTCCTTTCTTTCTTTAACCTTCTCAGTTAATGATCTCCAACCAACCCAACAACCAATCAAATCATTTTAAATCCCCTGTGCTGCATACCTAGCCTAATATCTCATTCTGAGCTTCAAAGATATATCATTCTTTACTTTTATAGAGAGATCCCTCTCTGGATCCAGGAGAGCTAGATCCTAGGATCCCAAAGTGGTCTGATGTTGTCTTATCTTTTGGTATTTCCAAATCTTCCAAAACATAGGAACCCAAAAAAAGGTTATAAATGGGAAAAAGGATGGAGATGAGTGGTACAAGCCCATAAGGATTCGTTTAGGAGTGGTAGGGTGACCATGGAATGGAAAAATGGTAGAATAGTGAAAAATTTGCTATAAGGATAATGAAGGCAGTGAGATTTCTAAAACTAACAATATTAAGGGAATTTTATTTTTAGAAATCTATGGGCCAGTACTTAGTCATCTACAGATGGGAAAAATTATTGATGACTAACATAACCTATCTTAGATCACACCAATTTATTTCTTATATTTAGTATCCCAAAAAACATTTAGATCCTTATGAATTGGCTCCCGGGTCATTGCATTCCAGTTATGTGCCCAATCATCAAGGTGACATCAAGATCACACTACATCTAGAAGGTAGGAAGCCATATAGAACTCCGATGCTAATCCTTCCTCTGACACCTGTGCTGCTGATATATTGGCCCTTAGAGCTGAAATTAACAGATGAGTCCAATTAAAGTGAGTGTTGTGGGTGGTGACTGCGTACACGAGGGGAGCCCATGCCCTGCTGAAGGTAGTGGCATCCATTCTGCCATACATCTGACACATAATGGTTGCAACGAGCATGTAAACCTTCCTCAAACCCTCAGTCTTATATTCCTTATCTATCTTTCCTTTAAACTTTTCAGGGTGTCCTGTACCAACACATCATGTGTTGCGATCCAGTGGGAATTGAAGGATTGTTATTTACTTGGGAGTGAATAATGGACCTTGACATCCCCTACGATAAGGTTGACAAATGATTTCCCTATGTGGTCTTGGATTACCCAGTGTTTTGAATCCACCTTTTGGAGGATTCATTCAATCACTTCTACACACTAGAAGATTGACAGGTGGGCAGCCACATAATGCAGTTTGGACCTGTTCACTTGTATGTATACGTGTCGGTTCACAAGGTCCTCTGGGAATTCCTGCTTCATGAAATCTTGGTAGATTTCATACTAGGACATCGTCGCACCTTTTAAAATGACACATGCATTGTCCCTGCAGATGGGAGTTGGTGGTGGAGGCATCTCACCCTCTGATGGATCTATTTCTAGGCTCTTGTGCCTTCTGCGAACTACCGAGGGCCCCATGTCACTTGAGGCCGAAGAGATATAAAATCACTCGAGTTCAAATTCGATATTACTTTGAAAAAACACACTCTGGTTGGCCTATCAGATGCTTTGTGAGCTCCATCATGTAGGTCGAATACGACCTACATAACCCTCGTATATATAAAGGGGTCGCACGTGTGGGCATTAATGGTGGTCGCAAGGTCACATAGGAGGTTAGTTGCATATATTTGTGACCTTGCGACCTGGGGGTTGATAGGTCGCCAAGTCGCATGGTCGTAAAGGTAAGATTCTGACAGAGTTTGTGAACTAGCGACCTGGTGACCTTGGCTAGGTCGCGGGGTCGCTAAATTGAAAAATATCAAAGATTGAGGGAAGTGCGATGTTTCGACTTCATGAATTTAATTAGAAGAAAAACTTAAATCCATATTTGGATTTGAGGTTACTTGTCCAAGGTGGGATTTTGAGGCCTAGGGCCAATGCTGGGAAACAAGCTTGTCTTCATCGAAAGAAACAAGGCCTCTGAAATTTTAGGCTGATGCCAAATTTTGGAGGGTGTTGTAGCGACTACAACAATGTGTGATTCACTAGTAGAAACCGGAATCTCTACTTGCGCTTAATCTTGTTGGGTGTGGGGGAGCTTAGTAGGCTCTTCTTTCCCCTTCCTTGGGTCCCACTAGCCTTCTCTTTGGCCTTCATGCATTTACTTCACCCGATTGCACTACGCAAAATGTTGTTCACTGTGCCCTTTTTGTTCCTAGAGACCAGACGAAAGGGGTCAGAGTAACATCATGGGCTTCAAGGGATTTGGTATAATTATTGGTCTCTTGTGTTGCTCCGCTACTAGCAGGCTTGAAGGGCCTCGAAAGAGTCACTGCCTACCTATCACGAACGTTGCTCCATTGCCAGCAAGCCTGGTCAGTACCCCGATAGAGTCCTCACATTACCTCTCTACATAGGAATCCTTTCTCAATCCTTTACCCTTATTTCATTTGCTAATAGCACTTATTTGTATGTGGCAAATATTGCCTGGGTGGATGAGGGATCTAGACTTTTGTTGCTTGCAAGAGAGGTTGCTCCTGGTCTTTATTTGGAGACCTCTTAGTTTTTCCCGAATACCCCTTTTGTCGTTCGAGATTAGCCCTTTTCCCCTTTCATCTAGTCACATATTCCAACAATAAATTTCAACAATGATTTCCGAGTTTATGCACAGGATCAGCTACTTGCACTAGGGTCCTATGACTCGGTCGAGTTCCTCCCACAAATTGGTTATCAGAGACATACTTAGGCCACTTATGTTTTAGGGCTGACTCTTCGTAGGAAGATATTCAAGTACAACTTTCTTATTTATTAACTGATGCATTGATCCTTAGAATTGAAGCATTGAGGGATGAAATTCCAAGGCCTTTATCAAGGCAAGCCAATTATTGAAAAAAAAATAACAAAAAAAAAACATGACGAATGCGATAAAGAAAAGAAAAATAGACTATGATACAGAGTGTGGAGACAACCTAGGGACCATCACATGAAGTAATGTTTGAGGTCTTGCCATTCATCGGGAGGATCTCAATCCTCCCTTCTAAGGTTGGAGTCTATACATGTACGGGCCGACCTTCTCTTTGATTTAGAACAGGCCCATCCAGATGGCTTGGAATTTAGTGTGCTTTCCCCTGTCTTCGTGAGCCTTGTCCCATTTAAGGACAAGATCACCAATTTGGAACACCTTGTTCCCGACAGTTTTTTTTTCAAACAATCATTTTATTCATCTTTGGTGAATGGCGAATTTTTCCCTGGCTTTTAGTCTTTCCTCCTCTAGTTTTAGCATGGTGTTTATGTGGGTTTGCAAGGAAACGCATAGGGTACCATGTGTTTCTTGGGATAACTGAAGGGCAGGAAGGGAAATATTATGGGGAAGCATGGCTTCTTTCCTGTAGACCA